>CM019721.1:52988094-53318112 GCA_009760885.1 Achatina immaculata | reverse complement strand
GGTGAGACGACTAAAAATCTAACAGGCTTGGAGTGGTGAGACGACTAAAAATCTAACAGGCTTGGAGTGGTGAGACGACTAAAAATCTAACTGCCTTGGAGTCATGAAACGACCTCTAGAGGTGACGCTGATGTATGGTCAAGGACACAAGAGGAGGTAACTTTAATGATAAAATATTCCGTGCAGTATTTTCTGGAATATTTCATTCGTTTGGAACGCGCGCACAGAATGATGGGAACAAATTTTGACCAAGGTTAATTTACTTCTGAAGTACAGGTATGCGTAGTTTACAACCAGGTTAACTATGGGAGAAAGTGGGGTGGGGTAGTGGCAATACGATTATGCCCCTGGAGACCAGACTATTGAAGGGGGGGGGTGAGGGGAGGGGCTGGCTAGTAATAATTGAAAATGACGTGTTAAGCTTAAATGCCGCGTTTGGCTCAGCCTCGCTTATCCAGATCCGCCATTTTACACAAGCCTGCCATTCTCCTATACTACCATCACTTACCCATGTCCAGCATTTGACTATGTTACTACATCTCTGTCAAAAATCATAAAACAAAATATCAATACTTAATAGAGCAAAAAACTGGCTCTGTGTGTTATGAATTTAAACCCGTTAACTGCTTTCCAAAGAAAAAAATATATAAATAAATTAGGAAAATTTGGTTTAAGAACAAGCTGTAAAAAAATGTGATAAAATTAGAAAAGAAAGGCATTATCCAGAAAATAAAGAAAAATATACACGAGCTTATGAAGATGTTATGACTGAAAAGCCTGATTATTTTTAAAATGATAACAGAAATAAGTATATTTCCCACTTTAAACGAACCAGGCATAAAGGAATAAAATATATTAAACAAAGAGTATTACAGTTTGAGATTTTTAATGCTACAATTTTCATATATTTGTTTACTTACTTCTGAAATATGTTAGCGATGTAACTCGTTGCATTTTGCTCTGAATTTGCTCAGATAATGAGACTGAAAAACAAATTATGACTAACTATTTTGTTTTAATTAAACAGATGGCAAATTGGACGTTTTTGGCAATAATAGACCACTCGTGGTGGGAAAATGCTTACCAACTATTTCTTCAAGCGTATCCAACTCAGAAAATGTTCAACCACGTGAAACTGCAGTAGATGAATAGTACAAGAGATGATTACGGGTTTGACATACCTTCTGGCGTCCCTTCTTCGGAAATAGGTGTGATAAACTGTTTTGATAAACAGGCGACTCTGGTTGTTCTTGCACGAGCAAGACTGGAAAACTGGTGGACTAATTTACCTAATGCTGCAGAACGAAACTGGTGGACTAATTTACCTAATGCTGCAGAACGAAACTGATGGACTAATTTACCTAATGCTGCAGAACGCGTGACTGATGGACTAATTTACCTAATGCTGCAGAACGCGTGACTGATGGACTAATTTACCTAATGCTGCAGAACGCGTGACTGATGGACTAATTTACCTAATGCTGCAGAACGCGTGACTGATGGACTAATTTACCTAATGCTGCAGAACGCGTGACTGATGGACTAATTTACCTAATGCTGCAGAACGCGTGACTGATGGACTAATTTACCTAATGCTGCAGAACGAGTGACTGATGAGGCTCAAGAAGCTCCCCATCCTGACTTTATTAACACCATAATGTCGCTGACGTAAAACAGCAACGAAGCGACTAAACTATTTCAGGCTTAAAAATGAGCGTTATGTAGGTTGTTGGTGAACACTTTCTTATATACCCGAGGTATAGCTAAAGAAGGTTTTCCAGAAGATATTTTTCTTTCTTAAAAAAATAGAATATATTTTAAACAAAATAGAAAAATAAAGTACCAGGGATAAACAGATTATTGTCTCCGATAATAAAACAGTCTTGAGTACTACATTCAACCATAGATTAGAACTATATAACAGCACAATGGGATTGTGTTAGTTAATTTAGAAACATATTAATCTTTTCCTAATGTCAGTATTAATAACAACATACTTAAGTATTCCACAGATAATAGAAACAACATGTGAACAAATATAAATACCAGAGGGAAATTATGAAAAAAAAAGCTTTCAATGCAATCATCAAAACTTGATAAGCAATGCAATAACAATAGCCCCAAATAAAAATCCTTTAAAATCTATCATAACTATTAAACCAATATATAAAGTAAGTTTTAAGTAGAAAAATACACTTGTTATTTTATTAGATTACAATGTTCACGAATACATTGCAGGTACTTTTGAATCATAAAGCATAATAAATAGTGTTAATAGCATTTGATTGGGTACATGAGACACAGATTTTACAGAGGACATAACTCTTATCAGTGACAGTGTGAGATCAATGCAGGTAAAAACAGATACCCTGTCTTCAATGGCTAGCAAAATAGGACTTGAAATTAACAAGGATAAAACAAAAATAATGAAACTTACCATTAATCAAGATAGACAAATATATGTAGAAGAAAAAACTGTTGAAGAAGTAAACCAATTTACATATCTCGGCATCTACATAGACCAGGATGGTGATACCAGAAAGGAAGTTAGATTTAGAATTGCAAAAGCAGCAGTGATCTTCGAGAATCTTGAGAACATATGGCATTCAAAAGTTATAAACACAAAAACCAAGTTAAGATTTTTTAATTCAAATGTAATATCCACCCCCCATTTACGTATGTCAAAGCTGGAAAACAACTAAAGAAATAGAAAAGAAATTCAAAAACAAATGCCTAAGAAAAATACTCGGTATAAAGTGGAACGAATTCAAGAACAACCTAGAGATAAGACAGATGAGCAAACAACAATCTGTCTCATGGTTGATCATAAAAAGAAGGTGGGTGGATTAAATAAGCACAGGAAACGTTGGAGATGGCAAGTCAAACCTGTTTGGAGCAGCCCCTTCTCGCTACCAGCACACTGTACAGCAGATCTGTGAGGCTTATACAGTTCTCAGTTTACAGGGGAAAAAAAGGTTGAAAACAAAAACAGTAGGGGTGAAAACAACATCACTCAAGGAATGAAACAGCGTTCACCAGATTTGATATTAGTTATTTTACTGGTTATTTCCCCTTTGCTCATCCATGGACTGACAAAGTGTGGGCACACATCTGACATCATTCCCGTGCCGTTAAACGTCACATTCGGCTCGCATAGTTGTTCGCCAAGTTTTCCTGTTTTCGGCGAGTTTTTCCAACTTGATCAAAGGATGTTATGCCCACTAAACTGGCTTCTCATAACAATGTCCTCTTTTAGAGTTTCACGTGGTCGATCTCTTTTTCTTCAGCCTGTTGTGCTCCACTTCATAGCTTGTTTCAGTATTCTCTGATTCTTTCTTCTCATCACATGACCGACATATGTCCATCTTCTTTTTCTGATCACTCATGACAAAGGTTGCTGTCTGCTCATCTGTCTTATCTCTGCGTTATCTTAAATTCATTCCACTTTATACCAAGAATTTTCCTTAGGCATTTGTTTTCAAAAGAGTCTAATTTCTTGTCTATTTCTTTAGTTCATTTCCAGCTTTCGCATGCGAACACACTTCTGTGAGTAAAGTTAGAAATTCCTGACTTACACACCAGTACAGAACCTTGATTTACCGCCATTTGCACATTTTTCTTTGTGGGAACAATGTTTTGTTTTTTTTTTAAACCAGCCTTGCATTGACTGTGCTCGCAAGTGAACGAGAAGCCACACCATTGGCTCCTTTAGCGTCACTTCCCCATGGCAACGAAGAGCTTGAAATATGAATGTAACCTGTTTTATTTCCTTGTCCTTTTGTTTCTGAGGACATTTGTTTCCTGACTGGCTATGACTGTTGACAGGTAGAGTAGGCAGCTGAAACTATATCTATCTATCTATCTATCTATCTGTCTATCAGTCTGTCTGTCTGTCTGTCTGTCTGTCTGTCTGTCTGTCCATCGAACTGTCTGTCTGTCTGTCTATCCCTCCGCCCGCCCCCTTATCTATCTATCTATCTATCTATCTATCTATCTATCTATCTATCTATCTATCTATCTATCTATCTATCTATCTATCTATCTATCTATCTATCTATCTATCTATCTATCTATCTCCTTTTTGTATATTCAGCTTCACTGATTCTTTATATCTGCAATCGGTCTACATTCGTTTGTCCTGAGTGAGTGAGTGAGTGAGTGAGTGAATGAGTGAGTGAGTGAGTGAGTGAGTGAGTGAGTGAGTGAGTGAGTGAGTGAGTGAGTGAGTGAGTGAGTATTAACTGTTATTAAGTTTTCTCTCACCATGTTTGTTGCTATATTGTGAAACCATAGACGAGCAACTGACCTGGCGGAAAGCACAAGAATTTATAGATGAAGAAAGAACGTTGCTAACTGTTGCCCTGCGGCCGCACAGAATGAGCACACTGCAGTCACGCGACCCTCTGTCACACAGAACGAGTGGAGGGCAGTCACGCGACCCTCTGTCACACAGAGTGAGTGGAGGGCAGTCACGCGACCCTCTGTCACACAGAATGAGTGGAGGACAGTCACGCGACCCTCTGTCACACAGAGTGAGTGGAGGGCAGTCACGCGACCCTCTGTCACACAGAGTGAGTGGATGGCAGTCACGCAGAATAAGCAGAGCGCATTCACGTGACCCTCTGTCACAGAGATTGAACGGAGTCCAACCAAGCACGACCGGTTCCACTAGAATGAGTTCCATGCAGTCGTATATGAGCACCGTCTCTAATATGGGGAATGTAGCTATTTTGTACGGGACATCACTAAACAAAACCAGGAAATCTGGAATGAGTAATTTATTTATCATGTCTTTTTCATGTCTTTAGAGCATGTCTTTTTCATGTCTTTAGAGCATGTCTTTTTGTGTCTTTAGAGCATGTCTTTTTCATGTCTTTAGAGCATGTCTTTTTCATGTCTTTAGAGCATGTCTTTTTCATGTCTTTAGAGCATGTCTTTTTCATGTCTTTAGAGCATGTCTTTTCAAATCTTCACAGCATGTGCTTTCATGTCTTTAGAGCATGTCTTTTCAAATCTTCACAGCATGTGCTTTCATGTCTTTAGAGCATGTCTTTTTCATGTCTTTAGAGCATGTCTTTTCAAATCTTCACAGCATGTGCTTTCATGTCTTTAGAGCATGTCTTTTTCATGTCTTTAGAGCATGTCTTTTCATGTATTTGGAGCATGTCTTTTTCATGTCTTTAACCTCGCCCTTTAATAGTATTGTGTCTTTTACGGCACCGACTAAAGAACGTATTGCAACTATTTGCCGGGTTGCCTACCCAGCTATACTGTGGGTGCAGATGTGTCATCTGATGAAACTAGGAAATCACAGACTGAATGTCATCTGATGAAACTAGGAAATCACAGACTGAATGTCATCTGATGAAACTAGGAAATCACAGACTGAATGTCATCTGATGAAACTAGGAAATCACAGACTGAACGCCCTCTGACGAAACTAGGAAATCACAGACTGAACGCCCTCTGATGAAACTAGGAAATCACAGGCTGAATGTCCTGTCATCTGATGAAACTAGGAAATCACAGGCTGAATGTCCTGTCATCTGATGAAACTAGGAAATCACAGACTGAATGTCATCTGATGAAACTAGGAAATCACAGACTGAATGTCCTGTCATCTGATGAAACTAGGAAATCACAGACTGAATGTCCTGTCATCTGATGAAACTAGGAAATCAAAGACTGAATGTCCTGTCCTCTGATGAAACTAGGAAATCACAGACTGAATGTCCTGTCATCTGATGAAACTAGGAAATCACAGACTGAACGCCCTCTGATGAAACTAGGAAATGAAACCAGCTGAACAAACATGTGACTGAACACTTCACATCACTGTTTACTGAGCATTATTGACTTACTGCTACACAAGTGACGAGAAGACGTTACGTTGATATACGTCATGTAACAAACGACAACCCAGATGATAATAACATACCACTACACGAATCTGACCAGTATATGAGTGACAGCTCAACACCTCCGTCGGCACACTCAACGTGAATCCAAAGAGCACAGGATTCAGCAGTTACAAAAGATAACAAAAGTTTTATGATGAAATCCCAGTTTGTAAATGAATGTTGTAGATGGACGTGGACTGGAAGCTGGTGAGACCATCAACGAGTACACAAATAATAAAACTATATAGAGGTGTATGGTGCAGTTTTACAAGGCGCCAGAAGGAGTGGGTAAATGAGAAAAAAAAACGAAAACAAAATATGAGAGTAAAATGAGAATGTATAAATGAAAAACATACAACATCCAACATTTCGGCGTGAGCCTTTCTCGAGGATTACATACATAAAACAAACATATAACTAAACGGAAAACGTATCTATGTGGCATCCTCCAGAGAGTAGAAAACACAAGAATGCGTGTCCCTTTAGACCAGACGAGGCATAGAAACCACAGGGGGGGGGGGGGGGGGGGGCACAGAGAAAAGCAGATGAAGACAATCGGAAAGAAGAGGTGGAGAAAAACAGGTGGGGGGAGAACAAGGGGAAGGGTAGTAGACACCTGTAACCCGCTAGAGAAACAGGTGTCAAGGGGGGAGGGAGGGGTTGTGGGGAGAGGCAGGGAAGCAGGGAGATAATATGAATCTGGTGAATAGGACAAGACCCGGAGGGGCAAAAGACACCTGTAGGCCGCCAGAAAAGAAGAGAAGGTGGCGGTAAGGACGGATAGGGGAGCTAGGAGAAAGAAATAAAAAAGTAGAGTATAAATCGTAGAAAATGGAAAACTAAGGAAGTTAAAGTAAGCTGAAGACATTGTTAATTCCAGTTGGATGGGGAAAGACAACCTGGAAAATAAGGCGCTGTTCCCATTTTTAGAGGTTGGGTGGACCCCGGAGGACTTTTTGATGTGGACTAGAAAAACATTTATACTGCTGAGACTTGAACCCAGTGCCAGTGGATTAGTAAGCCGCATTCTTAACCACTCAGCCAACCAGACTGCCAATGTAGACTGAAAGCGCAATCAGACATGTTTAGAATATTTTCTTGCTATATCTGAAAATCGTCCCGTAAAGGGCTCCTTTACACTAACGGTTAATTATGTTTCATACAATTCGTACACTGTGTGACATTTGAGGACAATCAGTCCGTGATTTCCTAGTTTCATCACATGACATTCAGTCCGTGATTTCCTAGTTTCATCAGAGGGCGTTCAGTCCGTGATTTCCTAGTTTCATTAGATGACATTCAGTCTGTGATTTCCTAGTTTCATCAGATAACATTCAGTCTGTGGTTTCCCAGCTTCCTCAGATGACATTCAGTCTGTGATTTCCTAGTCTCATCAGACGATATTCAGTCTGTGATTTCCTAGTTTCATCAGAGGACATTCAGTCCGTGATTTCCTAGTTTTATCATAGGACATTCAGTCTGTTATTTCCCAGTTTTATCAGATGACATTCAGTCTGTGATTTTCCAGTTTCATCACACGACATTCAGTATGTGATTTTCTAGTTTCATCAGACGACATTCAGTCTGTGATTTCCTAGTTTCATCAGAGGACCAAAAAGTCCGTGATTTCCTAGTTTCATCATAGGATCAAAAAGTCTGTGATTTCCCAGTTTCATTAGATGACATTCAGTCTGTATTTCTTAGTTTCATCAAGGGGCGTTCAGTCTGTATTTCCTAGTTTCATCAGAGGACATTCAGTCTGTGATTTCCTAGTTTCATAAGATGACATTCAGTCTGTGATTTCCTAGTTTTATCAGAGGACATTCAGTCTGTGATTTCCTAGTTTTATCAGAGGACCAAAAAGTCTGTGATTTCCTAGTTTCATCAGACGACATTCAGTCTGTATTTCTTAGTTTCATCAGAAGGCGTTCAGTCTGTATTTCTTAGTTTCATCAAGGGGCGTTCAGTCTGTATTTCCTAGTTTCATCAGAGGACAGGACATTCAGTCTGTGATGTCCTAGTTTCATCAGAGGACATTCAGTCTGTGATTTCCTAGTTTCATCAGATGACAGGACATTCAGTCTGTGATTTCCTAGTTTCATCAGATGACAGCACATTCAGTCTGTGATTTCCTAGTTTCATCAGGGGACATTCAATATGTGATTTCTTAGTTTCATCAGAGGGCGTTCAGTCTGTGATTTCCTAGTTTCATCAGAGGGCCTTCAGTCTATGATTTCCTAGTTTGATCAGACGACATTCAGTCTGTGATTTCCTAGTTTCATCAGAAGACATTCAGTCTGTGATCGCCTCGCCTCAGTTTCTATACTGCAGGTTAAGATTACTCTCACTTTCTGTCTTACCTGTTATGAACACATTAAATTCGACAAATGCTTCCAACTATAGCCTGTTGCCGATACGACAAATCGCTTATAATCTACTGCTGCTAATATAACATATCTGTTGTTACACATCTATTTTGCTACTATAATATTTTATAATCTACTATTGCTAAAATGAAATGTGTCACCAATATAACGTATATCTTATAATCTGCTGTTGCTATATACCGTATGCCATATAATCTAGTGTTGATGTATATCATATTTTGTATGTCTTATATTCACTGAAAACAGTTGTTGACATTTTAATAGTCTTGTGTAGGTCGGTATTTGAAACGAAGTATTACAGAAGACCACTTAGAATATCATGGATAGAAGGAACATCAAATAAAGATATATTGATGAGATTAATGTGAATCTATATTTATCCTTTATAGACTACTCAAAGGCATTTGATTGTGTACAACACCAGAAACTTTGGGAAATAATGGAAAAAATGGGATTTCCAACACATTTGATACAATTAACATCACTGCTGTACTTAGACCAACAAGCAGCAGTAAGAATAAATGGTGAAACAACAACTTGGTTTGACATAAAACAAGGGGTCCGTCAGGGGTGCATATTGTCACCCTACTTATTTAACTTGTATACTGAAAATATAATGAGGAATGTTAGAGAAGATGTAGACAAAGAATATTACGATGCCATAACAGTTGGAGGTTATGAAATACCAGAGATTAGATATGCTGATGACACAGTATTGCTGTCCACAACACAAGAAGGAATGGAAAAACTAATTATGTCAGTCCGCAAGAACAGCGAAGAGCAGAACCTCTATCTTAATGCAAAGAAAACTAAAGTGATGACAACTGACAAAACAAACAAGGCAACTGAAATATGTATCAGTGAGGAAAAACTGGAAGAAGTGGAGAGTTTTGAATATCTTGGATCACTACTAACTAATAATGGAGATACAATGCGGGAAATTAAAAGGAGGACATCTATTGCTCTTCAGAAAGTAAAACAAATAAAGAATCTGTGGAGAGGAGCAGACAGAACCACAAAAATAAGATTTTTAAGGGCATGCATCTTTCCCATCGCAACATATGCCTGTGAGACCTGGACACTTAACAAAACAGCTGAGAAGCACATAAATGCCTTTGAATGTAAATGCTATAGAAGAGTTCTCCAAATATCGTGGACACAAAAAAGAACAAATATATCTATACTACAAGAGCTTAATATTGAAGAAGGCTGGCTAGTAAAGAGGATTAAAGAGAGAAAACTTAAATATTTTGGCCACATTAAACGTCATGATAATTTAGAGAAGACCGTATTGGAAGGATACATAATGGGAAAAAGAAAAAGAGGAAGACCGAAACGAAGATGGCTGCAAGACATCGTTGATGATCTGGAAATGGATGCAGCAGCAGCAGGCCATCTTGCTCACAACCGAGAGGCCTACAGGAGTGCTGTTTGGGAGGCAAAGTTCCGCAAGGGACATGCAAAGGAATGAATGAATGATGAGATTAGGTGTGGCAGAAAACTGGCTTGTCAACACCGTCAAATTTAGAACGCTGGGATGCTTCGGCCAGGTCAAGAGACACAATAGCCTGGAGAGGTTGGTAGTAGAAGGCATAGTGCCCGGCAGAAGAGAAAAGAGACGACCTCGCCGCAGTTGGACTCAGGACATCACGGAATGTCTGAATGTGTCACTACGAGACGCTGATCATCCTGGGCAAGACCTTATTGTATCCAGGGAGGCTGTGAGAGTGACAACGTTCTATAAAGGGCACGTCACGTGAATGTGTAGGTCGGTAGGGTACACACACAAAAACATACACTCCCAAGCATACACACACGATATATATATATAATTAGAATTCCAAAAGCAGCACTGACGCTCAAGAATCTTGAGAACGTATGGCATTCAAAAGTTATAAGCACAAAAACCAAGTTAAGACTATTCAATTCAAATGTAATATCCACCCTCATTTATGCATGCGAAAGCTGGAAAACAACTAAAGAAATAGACAACAAATTAGACTCTTTTAAAACCAAGTGCCTAAGGAAAATACTCTGTATAAAGTGGAACGAATTCAAGAAGAAAGCAGAGATAAGACAGATGAGCGAACAACGACCTGTCTCATGGGTGATAAAAAAAAAACGAGATGGACATATGTAGGTCACGTGTTGAGAATCAGAGAATCCCAAAAGATGCTATCAAGTTGAACACAACAGGCCGAAGAAAAAGAGGTCGAGCACGCGAAACTCTAAATTGTTGAGAGAGGCCAAATTAGTATGCATAAAATCCCTTGAAGTGGTTGAAAAGCTCGCTGAAAATAAGGAAACCTTGGAGAACTACCTTGCGAGCCCTGGGTGACGTTTGAGGGCACGGGAAGGATGTAAGGTGTAAGATGTATGGGCACATACAGACAGACACCCACACACAAGCACGCCATCTCTCTTTTGACTAAGAGAGCCAGGAACAACCGATGGTGTTGCACGGCTATAGCACCACGACAGAGGAACAATTGATGGTGTTGCACGGCTATAGCACCACGACAGAGGAACAATTGATGGTGTTGCACGGCTATAGCACCACGACAGAGGAACAATCGATGGTGTTGCAAGGCGATAGCACCACGACAGAGGAACAATTGATGGTGTTGCACGGCTATAGCACCACGACAGAGGAACAATTGATGGTGTTGCACGGCTATAGCACCACGACAGAGGAACAATTGATGGTGTTGCACGGCTATAGCACCACGACAGAGGAACAATTGATGGTGTTGCAGGGCGATAGCACCACGACGGAGGATAAAAACTCCGGGAAGAAATTTGTATTGCACATCTCCCCCCCCCCCCCCCGTTTTTCAGCTGTACGTCGGGACCGAAAAAGTAGCTGCCATAACCCGCTCCAACCCCGATACGATGATGTGCCTCAACATCTTCTCAGCATCGGCTACAAAGAACACCAGCTCGCGGTTACAGGGAGATAGCGCAAGATAGATAGACAGACAGGACAGACAGACCGACAAGACAGACAGACAGACAGATAGATAGATAGATAGATAGATAGATAGATAGATAGATAGATAGATAGATAGATAGATAGATAGATAGATAGATAGATAGATAGATAGATAGATAGATAGATAGATAGATAGATAGATTCATACCCTCATACCAGAAAACTGCTTGTAGGTACTGTACAGTACTTAAAGGTCACTTTGAAAGATGTCCTACCCCGAGCACTGCGCGAGGTCTGCCAGGTACTTTTATGTTGTTTTTAGGGCAGCCGTTTCTTCTCTCGATGCTTTCTTGTCGGTATTGTTATTTTTATTGGCGCTATTGTTATTGCTATCGTTGTTGTTGTTGTTACTGTTAAAGTCGTTATTGCCGTTATTGTTGTTGCTGTTGATTCTGGTGCTGCTATTTTCTTATGTATTCGTTTTTGCTGGTATTGGTTTCATTTTTGTCGATGTTATTGCTTCTGTCGTTAATGCATAAACTTCTACTGTTGATGCCTGTTTTATTGTTTTTCCTGTTGTTATATTTTATTGTTCTTGTTTTGCTGCCGTTGTTATAGATCCTGTTCATGTTATTGCTATGGTTACTGTCACTTCTACTTTCGCATTTTTAATGCCATTTTGTTGTTGTTCATGTTGTTGTTGCCGTTCTTGTAATGATATGAATCTCCTTGCAAGATTTGACACGGTGATGGTCTGGTCTAATGCTCATTCTCTGTTCCATGTTTTGCGCGTTTGGGCAAGCACTGCCATAACAATAAATACTTAAACCAGTGCTCGCTCATTTTTTAAAGGAGCTGTTATGTCAGTGGATGCTCTCATTCATTCTTAGGAGCTTAACAGCCTGCTTTGCCAGGGACATCGCTTGGAGGAAGGATAGAGTCCTTCCTAGCTGCGGTTGCAGGGCTCCGACTATAGTGTCGACTCATAACTACACAGGCAGCCATCTTGAATCCGTCACAATACACTGGAATGACACGGTCCTGCCGGTGCAGGATAAGCTCTGCCGTGCTGTATGTGAGGATGAGCCCTTTCTGTCATGTCTACGAACAACCTACGAGCCACAGCGAGCACTGTTTGCCTGCTTATCTTTCATCATGCTTCACCGCAAGCAGGCGTGATGCCGGCAATCAGCTGAATCAGAAACAAGCTGTTAACTGACCATCAGTTTATCGCAGGAAGACGAGATTAATGGGGGATAAACTGGGATCTACGAACTGCTCGCGTTGTATCGAGGCACCAGTTGAGAAGAGTGATATTATTAATAGCAGCAGCAGTTTAACCTGAACATAATGAAGAGTAGTAGTAGTGGTGGTGTTGGTAGCAGTAGTAACAGTAGTAGTAGTAGTAGTAGTAGTAGTAGTAGTAGCTGTTTTTAATGTTCTTTTTATTCTTATTGTAGTGGTAGTAGTAATAGTAGCAGTATTAGTAGTAGTAGCAGTAGTAATAATAATAGTAGTAGTAGTAGTAGTAGTAGTTAGTAGTAGTAGTAGTAGTAGTAGTAGTAGTAGTAGTAGTAGTAGTAGTAGTAGTAGTAGTAGTAGTAACAGCAGCAGCAATAGTTGTAAGAAAAAAGTATTAGTAGAGCGGTCGTTCTCAAATTTGCTCAGACAGTGACACTCTTGGTACTGCAAATGTCTGTCACTAGCCACCTGTGCTCTTAATCTCTAATGTCTATCATTAACCACCTGTGCTCTTAATCTCTGATGTCTATCATTAGCCACCTGTGCTCTTAATCTCTGATGTCTATCATTAGCCACCTGTGCTCTTAATCTCTGATGTCTATCATTACCCACCTGTGCTCTTAACCTCTGATGTCTATCATTAGCCACCTGTGCTCTTAATCTTTGATGTCTATCATTAGCCACCTATGCTGTTAATCTCTGATTTCTATCACTAGCCACCTATGCTCTTTATCTCTGATGCCTATCATTAGTCACCTGTGCTCTTAATCTCTGATTTCTATCATTAGCCACCTGTGCTCTTAATCTCTGATGTCTATCATTAGCCACCTGTGCTCTTAATCTCTGATGTTTATCATTAGCCACCTGTGCTCTTAATCTCTGATGTCTATCATTAGCCACCTGTGCTCTCAATCTCTGATGTCTATCACTTGCCACCTGTGCTCTTAATTTCTGATTTCTATCACTAGCCATCTGTGCTCTCAATCTCTGTTTTGTGTGTGTGTGTGTTTGTGTGTGTGTGTGCGCGAGCGCAATTAACCGCAATTTCGATTATGTCAATACATGCCCAAATTTAACTATCGAGAGATACGACGGGGTAACAAGTAGAGGTTTTAAAAAAAAGTGTCACTGTATTTTCAGCAGTAATAATCAATAAATTAAAGGGTTTTGTAATCAGAGTGTAGCTGCTTTACTCTCCGGAGGAAAGAGGGAGGGGAAGGAGGAGAGTTAAAATTTTAATTTCCTTACAGCAAAGAATGCGAGGGCTCCGACTATAGTGTCGACTCATAACTACACAGGCAGCCATCTTGAATCCGTCACAATACACTGGAATGACACGGTCCTGCCGGTGCAGGATAAGCTCTGCCGTGCTGTATGTGAGGATGAGCCCTTTCTGTCATGTCTACGAACAACCTACGAGCCACAGCGAGCACTGTTTGCCTGCTTATCTTTCATCATGCTTCACCGCAAGCAGGCGTGATGCCGGCAATCAGCTGAATCAGAAACAAGCTGTTAACTGACCATCAGTTTATCGCAGGAAGACGAGATTAATGGGGGATAAACTGGGATCTACGAACTGCTCGCGTTGTATCGAGGCACCAGTTGAGAAGAGTGATATTATTAATAGCAGCAGCAGTTTAACCTGAACATAATGAAGAGTAGTAGTAGTGGTGGTGTTGGTAGCAGTAGTAACAGTAGTAGTAGTAGTAGTAGTAGTAGTAGTAGTAGTAGTAGTAGTAGTAGCTGTTTTTAATGTTCTTTTTATTCTTATTGTAGTGGTAGTAGTAATAGTAGCAGTATTAGTAGTAGTAGCAGTAGTAATAATAATAGTAGTAGTAGTAGTAGTAGTAGTAGTAGTAGTAGTAGTAGTAGTAGTAGTAGTAGTAGTAGTAGTAGTATAGTAGTAGTAGTAGTAGTAGTAGTAGTAGTAGTAGCTGTTTTTAATGTTCTTTTTATTCTTATTGTAGTGGTAGTAGTAATAGTAGCAGTATTAGTAGTAGTAGCAGTAGTAATAATAATAGTAGTAGTAGTAGTAGTAGTAGTTAGTAGTAGTAGTAGTAGTAGTAGTAGTAGTAGTAGTAGTAGTAGTAGTAGTAGTAGTAGTAGTAACAGCAGCAGCAATAGTTGTAAGAAAAAAGTATTAGTAGAGCGGTCGTTCTCAAATTTGCTCAGACAGTGACACTCTTGGTACTGCAAATGTCTATCACTAGCCACCTGTGCTCTTAATCTCTAATGTCTATCATTAACCACCTGTGCTCTTAATCTCTGATGTCTATCATTAGCCACCTGTGCTCTTAATCTCTGATGTCTATCATTAGCCACCTGTGCTCTTAATCTCTGATGTCTATCATTACCCACCTGTGCTCTTAACCTCTGATGTCTATCATTAGCCACCTGTGCTCTTGATCTTTGATGTCTATCATTAGCCACCTATGCTGTTAATCTCTGATTTCTGTCACTAGCCACCTGTGCTCTTTATCTCTGATGCCTATCATTAGTCACCTGTGCTCTTAATCTCTGATTTCTATCATTAGCCACCTGTGCTCTTAATCTCTGATGTCTATCATTAGCCACCTGTGCTCTTAATCTCTGATGTTTATCATTAGCCACCTGTGCTCTTAATCTCTGATGTCTATCATTAGCCACCTGTGCTCTCAATCTCTGATGTCTATCACTTGCCACCTGTGCTCTTAATTTCTGATTTCTATCACTAGCCATCTGTGCTCTCAATCTCTGTTTTGTGTGTGTGTGTGTTTGTGTGTGTGTGTGCGCGAGCGCAATTAACCGCAATTTCGATTATGTCAATACATGCCCAAATTTAACTATCGAGAGATACGACGGGGTAACAAGTAGAGGTTTTAAAAAAAAGTGTCACTGTATTTTCAGCAGTAATAATCAATAAATTAAAGGGTTTTGTAATCAGAGTGTAGCTGCTTTACTCTCCGGAGGAAAGAGGGAGGGGAAGGAGGAGAGTTAAAATTTTAATTTCCTTACAGCAAAGAATGCGAGTAGAAATCGTATTTTCATTTCTTTCCCCTTCATTCACGATAGGTTTCAGCTTGTAAAATAACGTTATTTGAACCCAGTTGCTTGCTTGAGACACTTCCAAAACGGTTAGGCTGTTAAAACTGTTGTCTTATCTCCCTTGAACTGCAAGCAGGTGTTCTTTGTCGTCGATGCTGTGGCGATGTTGAGGCACAGCATCGTTTCCGTTTGTGAGGGGGGGGCTATGGGTTTTTTTATTAGTGCAGCTAAAAACGCGGGGTGGGGTGGGGTGCAATGCTTCCTTAGTAGGCTCCACCCCCTTGGGGGTTGTCCCGATTCTTGCCCAGTTAACCAGAGTAGGTATGTTACTAGGAGTATCAGCGAAGATGTTGGACAGGTCAGCTGTGGGTTGTCAACCCCGACTCCAGCATGTCAGCTATGGGATGTCAACCCTGACGTCAGCATGTCAGCTATGGTTTGCCAACCCTGACTCAGCATATCAACTATGGTTTGCCAACCCTGACTCAGCATTTCAACTATGGTTTGCCAACCCTGACTCAACATGTCAGCTATGGTATGCCAACCCTGACTCTAGCATGCCAGCTATGGTTTGCCAACCCTGACTCAGCATATCAGCTATAGTTTGCCAACCCTGACTCAGCATATCAACTATGGTTTACCAACCCTAACGTCAGCATGTCAGCTATGGTTTGCCAACCCTGACTCCAGCATGTCAGCTATGGGTTGCCAACCCTGACTCCAGCATATCAGCCATGGGTTGCCAACCTTGACTCCAGCATGCCAGCTATGATTTGCCAACCCTGACACCAGCATGTCAGCTATGGGTTGCCAACCCTGACGTCAGCATGTCAGCTATGGGTTGTCAACCCTGACGTTAGCATGTCAGCTATGGGTTGTCAACCCTGACGTCAGCATGTCAGCTACGGGTTGTCAACCTGACTCAGCATGTCAGCTATGGGTTGTCAACCCTGACTCCAGCAAGTCAGCTATGGGTTGTCAACCCTGACGTCAGCATGTCAGCTATGGGTTGTCAACCCTGACTCAGCATATCAACTATGGTTTGCCAAACCTGAATCAGCATGTCAGCTATGGTTTGCCAACCCTGACTCCAGCATGTCAACTATGGTTTGCCAACCCTGACTCAGCATATCAACTATAGTTTGCCAACCCTGACTCAGCGTATCAACTATGGTTTGTCAACCCTGACGTCAGCATGTCAGCTATGGTTTGCCAACCCAGACTCCAGCATATCAGCCATGGGTTGCCAACCTTGACTCCAGCATGCCAGCTATGATTTGCCAACCCTGACACCAGCATGTCAGCTATGGGTTGCCAACCCTGACACCAGCATGCCAGTTATGTGTTGCCAACCCTGACACCAGCATGTCAGCTATGTGGCAATGATTGCCAGGTGGGAAGAAAGAATGCGAAGGTCTCTAACAGCACTTTTCCTTTTCTAGATTACGACTGGTCGAACCGACAGCCACGTGGTCTGTCCGCCATTCTCGGACTTAATGAGTATGGAATTGAACCCGCCCGTCGCAACTCATACGTCGGGGTTTTCGCTGGTGCTGCGGAATGGATGCATCATGCTGATATCACATTGTATAGGATAAGATCGGAGCACCTATGGACTTGGCCGAACTCTTCACCCCTTGCAAATAAATTCAAATAGTCAATCGTTCGGATCCGACGAACAGTGAAGATAACCTTTCAACATTTTAACACTTTTCATTGTCAAGAGTTTTAATCTGTAATAACTAATCACCTTTTTTTTCAATCAGGCCCGGCCTAGTGACCCGATCGAGTTTCTGGCTAAGTGCCTGTACAAAGCTGTAGACTGTGAGCTCTACTTCCACGAGAAGGCCATCTTTTCAAGAGTACGTTCGACAATCTTAAGACAAGTTATTGTTCTTGGTCTGGTCTCTGCCGACGATGTTTCCGCTCATCGGCTCCAAGATGATAATGGTGAAGATGTTCGACGGTGATGTGTCTCATGAGCCCGGGGCTGTACACCAGAATGTAGGGAGATACTGGTACAATTTCCTGACCCGTGGCCGTACACCAGAGTGTAGGGAGATACTGGTACAATTTCCTGACCCGTGGCCGTACACCAGAGTGTAGGGAGATACTGGTACAATTTCCTGACCCGGGGCTGTACATCAGAATGTGGGGAGATACTGGTACAATTTCATGACCCGCGGCTGTACATCAGAATGTGGGGAGATACTGGTACAATTTCCTGACCCGGGGGTTGTACACCATAATGTAGGGAGATACTGGTACAATTTCATGACCCGGGGCTGTACATCAGAATGTAGGGAGATATTGGTACAATTTCATGACCCGCGGCTGTACATCAGAATGTGGGGAGATACTGGTACAATTTCATGACCCGGGGCTGTACATCAGAATGTAGGGAGATAGTACTACAACTTTCGGGATTGTACATTAGAATATAGCTACATAGTGCTACACTTTCACGACCCGGGGTGTGGATCTGAATGTAAGGATATGGCACCACAATGTCACTTCTCATTAAGCTCCACTAGTAGCCCTGTCATGCCTTAGAGGCACACAGTGACCTGATGTTAGTGCCCATATTTTCCTTGACTTGTCAGCACACTAGAGGGTGATATGGTCAGCTTCACGCCTGGCCGCCTTTAGTTCTTCAACTCTAGAAGAAGTCAGGTACCCATTTCTACAGCTGGGTGACTGGGGCGCAGCCGGATTCGACCCCCCCCACCCCTCTTCCAACCCGACCTTCGGTATGAGAGGCCAGTGCACTACACGCTTCGCCACTCAGACACCCAAGCGCTACTAATTATCCATCCCCACCTCCCCGCCTCATTTTTCGGGATCATGTGATCAGGACGATAGAACTGGAGCCGAAATTGAGGAACCCAAAGTAACCTTTTCCTTGACGTCAAAGTCGTTAGATATGGACCATTTACGTCAATGTCACAGTCGTTAGATATATACCATTTATATCAATGTCACAGTCGTTAGATGTGTACCATTTATGTCAATGTCACAGTCGTTAGATATATACCATTGATGGGAATGTCGCAGTCGCTAGATATATACCACTTACGTTAATGTGACAATCGTTAGATATATACCATTGATGGAAATGTCACAGCCGTTAGATAAATACCATTGATGGCAATGTGACAGTTGTTAGATATGGACCATTTATGTCATTGCGACAGTCGTTAGATATGAATTATTTATGGCAATGTGACAATTGTTAGATATGAACCATTTATGGCAGTGTGACAGTCGCTAGATATGGGCCATCTACGGCAGTGTGACAGTCGCTAGATATGGGCCATCTATGGCAGTGTGACAGTCGCTAGATATGGGCCATCTATGGCAGTGTGACAGTCGCTAGATATGGGCCATCTATGGCAGTGTGACAGTCGCTAGGTATGGGCCATATATGAGTGTTGGATTGTAGAAAATAGAGACAAATCAGAGTGAAAAGGGTGGGAGTACCGACCCCACAGTGGCAGGAAGAAGACCCGCGGCCGTCCACCTTAGATGACGTAAAAAGTTCTGCCCGCTCCTTACAACACTGGAACACCCTGTAGGATCAAGAAACAGAAATTGCTTCATCCATTGTCGTAAACATCAAACACTTTTTTTAAAACTAGATTTATTTAACCCCTACGAAGCGAAGCTGAACCATTGCTAGGAATCATTCATTACTCGCCGTGGCAAACAGCATTCTCCGATATGTGTAGTCCTTAGTATCCAATCAACAGAAATTATTTCCCCTTCTTCCTGGTGCACGTTACTGTTACAGGGGAAGTAAATACTTCAGAAGCTCATAGTATAGTTAGCACTATGTAACGTATAAACGGTTCTTAAAATTGTATTACAAAGAAGCCCGTGTCATATAGTTTTGCTCTGTGGTCGGGGGGGGGGGGGGGGGTTATTAGTTTTAAAATGCTGTGAACGGCCATCGGGTCATGATATTTGATAACAAGAAATGTTCGTGCGTCACTGATGTTAGTCTGCTGGACTAAAGATAGCGTATATTATGTGAATGTTTCAGTGAAAGTACTGCTTCGGTAAGGTTAAAAAATTAACGTGCAGTTATTTTGTTAACGTTTTGTTTGTGCAGGAGATGCAGCTGATGGCGCTACAGCTGAAACAGGAGAATGAGAACAGGCAAAGTGCTATTGTCAAGATGAGGAAGCAGATTCAGGAACTTAAGGTGCACATTTAAGTTTTTTAATAAGTAAGATGTCTCACGTGGTATCTGAAGATATGAATTATGTGCTGAACTGTGATGTTGTGTTAAAACTGACGAGTGTGCCCATTAAGTATAATTTAGCTTTTTTTTTTTAATTTGACATTGAAACAATTTTTGTTTTTGAGAATTTATCGAATTCTGGCTAAATACTATAGGTTTTCAGTGTCAAGTTCTGGTTAGTTTACTAGAGGTTTTCACTGTCAAGTCCTGGTTAGTTTACTAGAGGTTTTCAATGTCAAGACCTGGTTAGTTTACTAGAGGTTTTCAGTGTCAAGTTCTGGTTAGTTTACTAGAGGTTTTCACTGTCAAGTCCTGGTTAGTTTACTAGAAGTTTTCACTGTCAAGTCCTGGCTAGTTTACTAGAGGTTTTCACTGTTACGTCCTGGTTAGTTTACTAGAGGTTTTCAATGTCAAGACCTGGTTAGTTTACTAGAGGTTTTCAGTGTCAATACCTGGTTAGTTAACTAGAGGTTTTCACTGTCAAGTACTGGTTAGTTTACTAGAGGTTTTCACTGTTAAGTACTGGTTAGTTTACTAGAGGTTTTCACTGTCAAGTCCTGGTTAGTTAACTAGAGGTTTTCACTGTCAAGTACTGGTTAGTTTACTAGAGGTTTTCACTGTTAAGTACTGGTTAGTTTACTAGAGGTTTTCACTGTCAAGTCCTGGTTAGTTTACTAGAGGTTTTCACTGTTAAGTCCTGGTTAGTTTACTAGAGGTTTTCACTGTCAAGTACTGGTTAATTTACTAGAGGTTTTCACTGTCAAGTCCTTGTTAGTTTATTAGAGGTTTTCACTGTCAAGTACTGGTTAGTTTACTAGAGGTTTTCACTGTCAAGTACTGGTTAGTTTACTAGAGGTTTTCACTGTCAAGTCCTGGTTAGTTTACTAGAGGTTTTCAGTGTCAAGTCCTGGTTAGTTTACTAGAGGTTTTCACTGCCGTGTCCTGGCTAGATTACTGGAGGTTTACACTGTGTGATCCTGGCTAGATTACTAGATTTTCACTGTCAAGTCCTGGTTAGTTTACTAGAGGTTTCCAGTGTCAAGTCCTGGTTAGTTTTCTAGAGGTTTCCAATGTCAAGTCCTGGTTAGTTTACTAGAGGTTTTCACTGTCGTGTCCTGGCTAGTTTACTGGAAGTTTACACTTTCGTGTCCTGGCTAGATTACTGGAAGTTTTCACTCTCGTGTCCTGGCTAGATTACTACGTTTTCACTGTCGTGTCCTGGCTAGATTACTGGAAGTTTTCACTCTCGTGTCCTGGCTAGATTACTACGTTTTCACTGTCGTGTCCTGGCTAGTTTACTGGAAGTTTACACTTTCGTGTCCTGGCTAGATTACTGGAAGTTTTCACTCTCGTGTCCTGGCTAGATTACTAGGTTTTCACTGTCGTGTCCTGGCTAGATTACTGGAAGTTTTCACTGTCGTGTCCTGGCTAGATTACTAGGTTTTCACTCTCGTGTCCTGGCTAGATTACTGGAAGTTTTCACTCTCGTGTCCTGGCTAGATTACTAGGTTTTCACTGTCGATTCCTGGCTAGATTACTAGGTTTTCACTGTCGTGTCCTGGCTAGTTTACTGGAGGTTTACACTCTCGTGTCCTGGCTAGTTTACTGGAGGTTTTCACTGTCGTGTCCTGGCTAGATTACTGGAGGTTTACACTCTCGTGTCCTGGCTAGTTTACTGGAGGTTTACACTGTCGTGTCCTGGCTAGTTTACTGGAGGTTTACTCAGTCGTGTCCTGGTTAGTTTACTGGAGGTTTACTCAGTCGTGTCCTGGCTAGATTACTGGAGGTTTTCACTCTCGTGTCCTGGCTAGTTTACTGGAGGTTTACACTGTCGTGTCCTGGCTAGTTTACTGGAGGTTTACTCAGTCGTGTCCTGGTTAGTTTACTGGAGGTTTACTCAGTCGTGTCCTGGTTAGTTTACTGGAGGTTTACTCAGTCGTGTCCTGGTTAGATTACTGGAGGTTTACTCAGTCGTGTCCTGGCTAGTTTACTGGAGGTTTACTCAGTCGTGTCCTGGCTAGTTTACTAGAGGTTTACACTGTCGAGTCCGGGCTAGATTTGTCGACGTTTTCACTGCTGACTGCAAAATGGGAATCAGTTTTATGGAAATTATTGGTTCTTGCTATAGAGTACTAATACTATTTAAAAACAAAATTTAGTAAATAATGTATATAACGTTTTCTCTCCAGCTGTGTTGTCCGCAGTTACTAAAGGTGTTCCTCCTCTTCGTTTCAACATTTTGTTATCATAGATTTACTTCAGTAGCTTTGTGTGTGTGTGTTTATATATTTAGTTTTAAATATATTGTCGTGACTTGGGGGGGGGGGGGGGGGTCATAGGAGGAGACCGGAGAGTTCTGGACTCTTATGTGAACAGGTGGGGGTGGGGGTGGGGGTTCCAGTCGGCAACACTCCACTTTGCATGTTCCTTTGCCTATGCTACTCCGGCTTGTCTGTGGTTTCTTGACAAAATGGTGCGCATTGCAGCTGCTCTAGATCGAAGGTCAGCCTCGTGATGTCTATTTCTTACACAGTCTGAGTACAAATTCGATTGGCTGTTGCACCTTGCAGATGAATTAGAGTTGGGGTGACATTCATGAAAGGATTATGTCGCGCTAGAAGAGTGAGAAACCGGTTTACTTCTGGATGTGGTAAAGCGCTGTCCTCCACCACCCCTTCCCCACGCATTCGGTGTACAGAACCCGTTGTCTTGTACCTGTTCCATGTCCTGGAATTCATGCTTTGACTGACATTTAGGGTTGTTGTAACTTTCCGTTTTGAGGCGACCATTTCCCAGCACTGCTACGCCTCGGTCATCTCGGCACCAGCCAGATGTCTTCTCATCACTCGTCAGTGCATCATCACGTTGTGTGAAGGCTTCAAACGTCTTCTCATCACTCGTCAGTGCATCATCACGTTGTGTGAACGCTTCGAATGTCTTCACATCACTTGTCAATGCATCACCACGTAGCGTAAACGCTTCAAATGTCTTCTCATAACTTGTCAATGCATCATCACGTTGTGTGAACGCTTCAAATGTCTTCTCATCACTTGTCAATGCATCATCACGTTGTGTGAACGCTTCAAATGACCGCCTTGCTTACACATCTAGAAAATCAGATTTTGCCACTTCCTTCTGCTGAAGTGGAATTTTGGTGGTGTAACAGTATTCATGTACGTCATGCACACAAACGTGGACTGCAGTGACCCAGATTTTTTATGACTACATGACGAAAAGATGTGTTTGATAAAGATACAAAACAATTTACAATGACAACAACTCACTATTTTTGTCAAAGCGCAGGAGAAAAAGTGATCCTTAACAGGCTGTGAGCAGTGTACATACTTATTTTGGTTCTTATCACAATATACCCAGACCAAACATGGAGACATAGGGCATGGAAAAAGCTGCTATGCAAAGGACAGCTAGGAGACAGAGACGAAGATAGCGAAGGACTGACTTGGGAGACAGCCAAGAAGATAGCGAAGGACTGACTTGGGAGACAGCCAAGAAGATAGCGAAGGACTGACCTGAGACAGCCAAGAAGATAGCGAAGGACTGACCTGGGAGACAGCCAAGAAGATAGCGAAGGACTGACCTGGGAGACAGCCAAGAAGATAGCGAAGGCCTGACCTGGGAGACAGCCAAGAAGATATCGAAGGAATGATAAAAGTGAACATGCCTTGCTGCCAGCAGCCCCATGTGTCTTCTTAAGCACTGAAGGGAGAAGAGGGAGATATAATGTAGACAGTATTTTAGGCACTGAATGGACAAGATGGAGACATAATGTAGACAATATCTTGGGCACTGAATGGACAAGATGGAGACATAATGTAGACAATATCTTGGGCACTGAATGGACAAGATGGAGACATAATGTAGACAATATCTTGGGCACTGAAGGGACAAGAGAGAGATAATAATGTAGGCAGTATCTTGGGGACTGAAGGTACACGAAGGAGGTATAATGTAGACAGCGCTAATCTTAGTTTTATTCTTTTTTTTTCAAATGTACGTTGTCTATCTGCCTGCCTGCCTGCCTGCCTGCCTGTCTGTCTGTCTGTCTGTCTGTCTGTCTGCCTGTCTGTCTGTCTGTGTCTGTGTATATTCTCTTCTATAACGTTGCACCTGCTAGAGAGCTGTTTCAGGTTCCTTTTTTGCCTTATTGTTCTTCGAAATAACGATTTCTCTATCTTCCTACTGTCACACTTCATTATAACTATTTCTTATCTTCCTATTGTCACAGCTCACTATAACTATCTCTTTATCTTCCTACTGTCACTGCTCTTTATAACTATCTCTTTATCTTCCTACTGTCACTGCTCTTTATAACTATCTCTTTATCTTCCTACTGTCACTGCTCTTTATAACTATCTCTTTATCTTCCTACTGTCACAACTCTTTATAACTATCTCTTTATCTTCCTACTGTCACAGCTCACTATAACTATCTTCCTACTGTCACAGCTCACTATAACTATCTTCCTACTGTCACAGCTCACTATAACTACCTCCCTACTGTCACAGCTCACTATAACTATCTCCCTACTGTCACAGCTCACTATAACTATCTCCCTACTGTCACAGCTCGTTATCCTGAAACACAAGGAGATCGAGGCGTTGCTGTGGCTCCGGGCAGCAAAAAAAGGCGATGCCTCGTTCATCACCTCACCCTCTGAGAGTGAGGAGAGCGTAGGAATCGTTCCGAAGGAAGCGCCGACAAGACGAAAAGCTATACCTCCAGTCAAGCATAAATCTGACACCCGGAAGAAAGCTGCACGCCGTCAGCCTGTCCGCCGGGAGTTGACCTCGGTTTCGCCAAGATCACGGAGCCCAGTCACGATTCACGGGGACATTGAGACTGTAATTCAAGGTCCCGAACCCGAGACAGTGAGCAGGCGAAGCTCCGGCACGCTTAGTGTAAGAAGTTCAGTCTTTCATCTGAGTATAGCCAGGAGCTCTGACGTGTTAAGCCCTGTGGGTGGAGCCAAGGCACTGGAACGTGATGATGGTGGAAAAGAGGCGGAGATGAAAGAAAAGAGAGCAGCGACAAAACGGGAAGCTGAAAAAGAGAAAAAAACGCAAAAAGCGGTCGCGGATCAGCGTGCACTTGAAAAAATGCGTCAAGTGGGGAAACTTTTAATGGCAAAAAGACGGGAGGTGGAGGAACTGTTACTTGAAACTAGACCACTAGCCAAGCCAGCTCGAAAACCGACAAAAGCCGAAGAGAAAGTGAAACCAACGAAGCAGATTGTTTCCACTGCCTCCGAAGCGGAGGTGAGCGTGGACGTCGCTGCTGTCCTTGCTGAAACTGGTGTGCCGCCCCAGGAAGTCCAGGCGGGCGCGGCAAGCAAACTGAAGACGAAATATCCTCCGACAGACACGGACTTTGAAGAGACGGGCCGCGACACAGGACAGGACCTGGGGAAGCCGAGCGAGGACCTATCAGAAGTTAAAAAGCAAATGAGTGGAAGAGATCCGCGGAGAAGACGAGACATTGACGAGGAAGCTGAAGAAGAAGAGATACAGGTGGTAAAAGTTAAACAGCAAGAGGTATCTGAAGAGACGACACGAGGGGTTCCAGAAGATGAAATGCAGATGAAGAAGTTGAAAAAGAAGAAGGCAAAGAAAGATCTTCAAAAGAAAAGAGAGGTCAAAGAGGAAGGTAAAGAAGTCCTGGAAGAAGAGGTAACTAGAGACGTTTTAGAAATATCCACACCAGAGACACTAGAAGATGATGTATACTTAAAGAAGGTGAAAAAGAAGAAGAGAAAGAAAGATCTTGACAAGAAAAGAGGGGACGAAGAAACGGCTGAAGAAGTTCTAGAAGAAAAGGTACCTGAAGAAGTTCTAGAAGAAAAGGTACCTGAAGTAGTTCTAGAAGAAATCATACCAGCGGCACTAGAAGAAGAAGAAGAAGAAGCACAGCTGGAGAAGCCGAAAAAGAAGAGAAAAAAAGAAAAGAAAAGAGAGCACGAAGAAGAGGCTGAAGAAGTTCTAGGAGAAGAGGTACCTGGAGAAGTTTTAGAAGAAGAAGAAGAGATACTAGAAGAGGAAATGGAGTTGAGGAGGGAGCAGAAGAAAAAGCGTTCTCTGTATAAAAGTTTGGAGGATGATTATTTTGGAGATGCAGATGAGAGAGAATCTGAAGAAGAACCCGAGCTAAGCTCAGAGGATTCCAGATGGAGTCTTGTAGGAAGAGAAATGACGAAAAGAGTTCACAGCATAAAGTTGGGCCAGGAAGATTTTGAGGAAAGCGCCGACGAAGGGGAAGCAGAGTCTGTAGTGATTAAAGGGAGTGGAGCAACTGAAGCAGCTGAAGCCTTCTCTGAAGCGGCCGTCGCGGAAGCACGTTTGGAAGAGACCAGAAAGCATAAAAAGAAAAAGACATTCCCGAAAAAGCGAGAAGATGAAGCCTCTGTATATAAACAGCCTCAGCCAGACGCCGAGCTGCCGGACGAGGATCTACACACTGACTATGACGCAGACGAAGATACGTTTCAGAGGACAGAGGAAGACATTAGTGTAGAAACTTCAGAACAGGTGCTCGCGAAAACGAAGAAACGGCGTTCAAAGAAACGCTATTCGGAAGACTGGAGTAAAATCGACGTTCAGCAAAGCGAAGACGAACAGGAAGCCCCGCCGAAGGTGAAGAGAAAGAAGCACGTCAGGAAATCGTTTTCTCTCCTGAAGTCAGGATCATATGAAGAGGCCGATATGGAGGAATACGACCAGCACAGAGACCTGGAACCAAAGAGGAGAATGAAAAAACGCAGCAAGAAATCAGAAGACGAGGAGGAAAGGTCATTCGAAAGTTCGAGCTCTTTGGAGATTTACGAGGATGGCACTGCTAGAATCTTGAGAAAACCGAAGCCGAGGAAGAAGAAAGGATCGCGCAAAAAGACGGACGCCTTCGAGGAAGTACCAGATTCAGTGGAAGAACTGGAACCGGAAGTGATTGAAAAATTGCCGTCGGAAGAGTCTGTTGGCGTGTCTGAAAGTCTTCATGTGTCGGTGTCGTCACTACACCACGAAGAGACGGAGGTCCAGTTCACGCCCGTGGAGTGCCAGTGGTCCCTGGTTGGACCTCGCGTACTTGTGTGCCGGCACCCGGTGTTGGGTGAGATTAGGTCTCAGCCGCCAAGTGTCCCGGCTGCTCAAGGTAGGTAACTCTCCGGTTAGCACACCGGCTAACTCAGTGTTTATGTGAGGAAACAGACCATTATTTTCGCATATTTTCTGCAAAGTTCTAAATAAATTCCTCCACATTAATAGAATCACTTCTTCGTCGTCCTCGTTAGTTTTCAACAGAGAAGCTATGTACATCTTATCTCAACACACCCGACTTTGGATCAATGTATTTTTTTAGGGGGGGGGGCAAGTTCGCTTTCCCTATTCCGTATCTGCTAATATGGCCAAGCTACTCTCTGCTGTCAGTAGCACCACTGGCAGGTAAAAGGGATATTTGCCGACCATGGCTCGCCATCTCCGTCTCAGATAGTCATCTGTGGGTCGCTGACTGGTTTCTCACTCAAGTTTGAGTACTGTGTCTTCATCCCCAACCGGAATCTAAGTATACAAGGCTGCCAAGCTGTTATATATAGCTATAAGGCAGTGTTTCCCAAAGTGGGCGCCGGAAAGGACCAGGATGCGGTGAAAGAAAAAGTGTGAGTGAGAGAGGGGGGTGGCAGTGGAAGAAAAGGGATCAGAGAGGGGGGGGGGAGTTGATGGAAAACGAAACAGCAGACGGAGGCAGTAATACCTTCCTTCTTAGCACTTTTCAACCTGATAACTGAGAAACCTGTGTCCCTACGTGAAACTCGTCCATCACGTTAAAGGTTGAGAAAATACTGCGGTAGGTGAGTTATAAATGTACTCATTCATATTGTTAAACTGGTTTGCTATCTGAAGCTTTCGGTTGTGTAATGCATATCCTAGTTTAATAGGTTATTGTGCGAGCAGTACATAGGGGGAGGGGCGTTAAGGATATGGCCAGAGAGAATAGGGGGTGGTAGCCCGAACAATTCTGGGAAATACTTCTATAGAAGAATGTAGAGAGAGTGGGGAGAGAAAGAGGCCGGAGGAGGGGGGGGGGGGATAACATGTGACATTTAGAAGTTAAAAGGGATTAGGAAAAGACTAAAACTAAAACAACATCCACATAACCGTCTAATTCTTTTTAGAAACATAGAGACACAAAACGTTCACTGTCTTTCCATGCGAAGCTTTGAGAGGGGGCCGGGGTGTCAATGACGCTTTAACAACCCCATCTGGTCGACCCAGCTATATACATTGGCAACTAACACACGAGAGTTTGGGAGACAGTTTTGCCGATCAATGACCCGTAGCTGGCGTGCCATCCTCAGGGTTGGCGAACCATAGCTGACCAAGACCCTGTTCCACCTCTCATCTGGGACCCCCCCCCCCCCCGATAACAGGCCTGGCCTGGCTAACGGGGCGGATATCGCCATAACCCCCATGGTGGTGGAGTCTGCTAAAGAAGTATTGCATACCCCGATTTTTGTGTAACCCTGTAAAGAATAGCTGCCATAACCCACTCCCAGGCTGACAATATGATGTGCCTCAATATCTTCACCGCATCGGCTGCCAAAGAACAGAAGTTTGCGCGGGCTCCAGGAAGATTCAAGAAGAAGAAGAAGACATTACTATGCAGTTACAATACTGATATTAATGTTTTACAGCAGTTTTCGTTCTAATTTTATTGTTTTTAATATGCGCATGTATTTAATGTTTTTTTTTAAACATACACAAACCACAGATGTCATTCAAGTATTTCCTTCATTTTAGACTTCCGGTTTTGGCCAGAGAAAATAGGATACGAATGGCATTCGTTCTATGACCCGGAAGTGTACACAGTTGAGCATCCTTATGCTGACGACGTCAGATACAAACGCTTGTCTAGGGGCATCAAGCGATCAACACACTGAGGGGAAACCAGGCGAGACCACTCTCCTTGCTTCCAAAATATACTACATTTGTCTCTCTTCCTTTCTAATCTTGCCCATTTTCTGCTCATCTTCCTCTAAGGTCTCTCTCTCTCTCTCTCTCTTAAATTTCTCGTATTTTAGTTTTCCTTTTATTGTCTAATTTCTCGTATTTAGTCCTTCCTTTTGTTCTAATTTCTCGTATTTTGCGACTTTCTGTTTTTAATTTATCGTATTTTAGTTCCTTCTTTTCTATCAGTTCGCTTGTATGTAACTTCTTCCTCTTTTTAATTTTTCGTAATTAAAGTTATTTTTTTATTTTTAACTTCTCACATTTTAGTTTTCCCTTTTTTCTAATTTCACTTATTTTACTTCTTTATAAATTTCTCTTATTTTAGTTCTTACTTTCGTTCTAATTTATAGTATTTTACTTCTTCCTTATTTTAATTTATCGTATTATAGTTGCTATTTTTTTTTGTTTTGTTTTCTGGGAACATGCATATCTTTTCCTTCTTTTTGCTAGTTCACTTTTTTTCTTTCGCACATTTTCCTGACAAAATTATTGTATTTTTTTTCCTTCACATTCCACTCTATCTTCACCTTTCCATCACTTATTTGGGGCAATTTTTATCTATTTATCTGGGGCTGAAGACATTTGTCTGATGGGGCAATCAGCGATCCATAGCTGATATACCAGCGTCAGGGTTAGCAAACCATAGCTGACCAAGACCCTGTCCCACCCCTCCGCGGTACCCCCAGTAACAGGCATAGCCTGGCTAACGGGGCAGGGATCGTCACAGTTCCCATGGTGGTGGAGTCTGCTAAAGAAGCATTGCACACCCATTGCTTTTAGCTGTACTCCGGGTCTGAAAAAGTAGCTGCCATAACCCGCTCCCACGCTGATACGATGCTGTACCTCAACATCTCTACAGCATCGGCTGCAGAGAACACCAGCTCGCAGTTACAGGGAGTTCGTATAAGTACTCTATCTATCTATCTATCTATCTATCTATCTATCTATCTATCTATCTATCTATCTATCTATCTATCTATCTATCTATCTATCTATCTATCTGTCTGTCTGTCTGCCTGTCTGCCTGTCTGTCCTTAACAACATTTTCTTCATCAACATTTCCAATAGCTTTCCCTTTCTTCCCTGTTCTCACAATTTTTACAAATGTGTCTTATCTCTGATACATTTATTATCTTCGAACTTAATTTTCAGTTAATACTCGATGTTTCTCCATACCAATCTTTTTTCAGCATCATCTATTCCTCCTCTTATCCTTGAAATGCTGTTTTCTATTGATATATTTTCTTACTTCCGCAAATGTTCATTTCCCAACATTTTCTCTGTCGCGGCCCCATAAAACCAATATACCTGGTTTTCATTTTTTGTAATCTCTTTTTGAGGAAGAAAAATGTAAACAAAGAGTAATTTTTAAATCCAGACATTCTACTCAAATCTGTCTCGACCTATTGCGCACCTCCGCGTGACCCTTGCGGAACACATGTTGAGAACCGATCCTTTAAGCCTATTTACATGTTTTACACATCCTCTTTACTTCAGAGAAGTTTTTCTTGCCGTGGTACCTGTTTCAATATGGCCATATCTAGCCTTGTTTCGCCTTAAAAAGTGACGGTCGAACAAAAACAGATTTCCTGGAAAACAATGTCCCAGCAAAAACGTGTTAAAATGTATTCTCCTGTTTCAGTGTTTCTCATTCAGTGAAGAAAGTCTACAAAGAAATCCACCACCAGGTGGCAGTCATTGTAGAACTGGGTTAACTGCATGGTTATGGTCTCCCTCAATCTGCCCATGAGAAGGCAGTCACATACGGCTATGCCGAAGCTCATAACTCACTGGAAGAAAAAAGTCTAATTTGGCACCTATAAATCATGCGCCAGATAGCCTTCCTTATGTGTTTTACTGGCTCCTGTTTTCTTTACGTGTTTTATCATATAGCATATATGTCTTTCATGACACAGGTTGGCTCCCAGTGGTTCAAGTCGAGCAACCAGTTTACCGCACATGAGCTACGGTTATTTTTCTCATTTTATATTGTCAGCAATAATTCACACCGAACCCTTTTTTTACGAATCATTTTTACACTTTTTTTTCTAAGAGGAGCTGATTTTTTAATATCTTTTTTTACACTTTTTTTATATGACTACTACTATGAATAAAAAAAATGACAAATACTACGATTACAGCTTATCAGTGTTTTTTTTGTTTCCTGTAATATATGTGATAGTGTCTTTCATATAATACGGTGGTCATTGAGTCATTGGACCTTCTTTAACATATGTGACTGTGTCTTTCAATATAATACAGTAGTCACTGGATCAGTGGACCTTTTGGGGCTCCAGGGAAGGATTTGGGAGAGGGGGCGGGGAAAGGGGTGGGGTCCACGGGCCAGCACATTGATTGAATCGATTAAGAATCTTAGCATCATATGAGTTCTAGTCACTGATTTATTTTTAATGAGGGGTCCACAACTGCTCTCATGCCAGAATGGGGGTCCTCTGCACAAAAAAAAGAATAGTTTAAGAACCATTGAGATAATATAGGACCCAGCAGAGAAACCTGATGATATTCAATATAAAAATCCAGTTGAAAAACGTCAAGTTTCCCTCCTGGATTATGTGCATGTAGGCAGACAGGGATTATATAATCATGTTTTATCAGCAAGAATAATATTGACCATTCAGTCAGTCATTTATTTGCATGTCCTTTACGGAACTTTGCCTCCCTAACATCTCTCCTGTAGGCCTTTCGGTTGTAAGCAAGATGCCCTGCTGCTGATGCGTCCATCTGCAGATCATCAACGATATCTTGCATCCATCTTCGCCTTGGTCTTCCTCTTTTTTCCCATTATGTACCCTTCCAAGACGGGTCTTCTCTATTGGCCATTACATGGATGTTTTATCAGCAAGAATAATTTTGGCCAAAACATCGATGTTAACAGAAGTACATTAATGTTACATTGCTGCAAGAACCTTTCTTTACTGTTTTAATCTGAATGTTCTTCATGTAGGCCAGTGTCGTCTTGTACACGTTCTTTACATCATTCGCTGTTGTGTTGTGATTGTTCTTCGCATCTGTTGGAGTTGAGCTGTGAATATTCTTCACATCTATTGTGTTGAGCAATGACTGGACTTCACGTCTGTTGTGTTGAGCAATGACTGGACTTCATGTCTGTTGTGTTGAGCAATGACTGGACTTCATGTCTACTGTGTTGAGCAGTGACTGGACTTCATGTCTGTTGTGTTGAGCAGTGACTGGACTTCATGTCTGTTGTGTTGAGCAGTGACTGGACTTCACGTCTACTGTGTTGAGCAGTGACTGGACTTCACGCCTGTTGTGTTGAGCAGTGACTGGACTTCACGTCTGTTGTGTTGAGCAGTGACTGGACTTCACGTCTGTTGTGTTGAGCAATGACTTAACTTCATGTCTGTTGTGTTGAGCAGTGACTGGACTTCACGTCTGTTGTGTTGAGCAGTGATTGGACTTCATGTCTACTGTGTTGAGCAGTGACTGGACTTCACGTCTGTTGTGTTGAGCAGTGACTGGGCTTCACGTCTGCTGTGTTGAGCAGTGACTGGACTTCACATCTGTTGTGTTGACCAGTGATCTGTTGTGTTCGCGGTGAAAGTCCAAGGCATCGATCAATGTTCTGTTGTGAAAAGTTATTAACATCAAAAGTGATGTTGTTATTGTTCTTCTTCGTGCTAGTCAGTGTTACATTGTGAATGTTAATCACGTCTCTCGGTGTTATATTGTGAATGTTAATCACATCTGTCAGTGTTACATTGTGAATGTTAATCACGTCTCTCTCTCTGTTATATTGTGAATGTTAATCACGTCTGTCAGTATTATAGTGTGAATGCTCATCACTTTGTGCTCTACTTCGTCTATCTTGGCGCATATTGTGCCAGACTTTCCTATTAGGATGAGCCCAAGAAGCTAAGTCAATATATTTTTCATCCATTTTTCATGCTTTTGCCTGTTGTTCTGCTTTTGTGATCCTTGAAAAAAAAAAGGAGTGCCATTAGGGAGGCAAAGTTCCGCAGAGGACATCCAGGTGAATGAATGAACACACCAGCCCCGTAAAAATGGGAACAAGAGAAATCTGGGAAGGTAAAGCGGCAGGCGTGATACTGACCACATCACACTTTCATGTGCCGATGGTCATGGAAAATACGGGCCTAACATCGTATTCCTCAATATGACTTAATGGCAGGGAAACGGGAATTTTACCTTTACCTTTTAACGTGCTGATCACATGACTGAGGTGGGAAAAACAGCTAGTTTAGCTGACAAGACACATCTTGAGATCCCGAGCGCTTTATCGGTAGGGCATGCCGTAAATAGATGACAAAGAAAATAGAAGTGACAGCTATTTACATTAGAGAATCCCAAGAAAAGCCATCAAGCGGAACACAACAGGCGGAAGAAAAAGAGATCGATCACATGAAACTATAGAGAGAGGCCAAATTAGTAGGTATAAAATCCCTTGATGAGGTTAAAAACTTGGCGAACTACCATGCGAGCCCTATATGACGGGAAGGATGTAAGATTTACACTTTTAGATTCAGCAAGCCCCTTGGCCGGCTATTTTGATGATAGTGTTTATGTAAATAACTCCATGAAAACAACAAACAAAATGAATAATTACATCTCTCTTCTTCTATTGCCTATTTTCGGGTATTATATCTAATCCACCCGCTAAACCCGCACGATCAAATTCTCTCAACACCACACCTATCACGTCTTTCTCCTTGATGTCTGCTTCCTATACAAACCCCCATGAGGATGGACTTTTAGCACTCCGCTATTTTCTCGACAAAGATCCTCACCCCACTACTAGCACTGACACCATAATCAGTCTTACACAGGTAGTACTAAACCTAAATTCTTTCTAATTCAACGGCGAATACTTCGAGCAAATCATTGGTGTTGCCATGGGAACGAAAATCAGTCCCAGTTATGCATGTCTATTTATGGGCTTACTGGAAGTCAAATTATGGGAAACCTACACTGGCAGACTTCCAGAATTCTATAAAAGGTACATCGATGATGGCATTGGAATCACAAGTATGTCACAGGAAGATCTAAAAAAAATGTATTAAATTCGCCAACTCATTCAATAAAAACATAAAATTCACTTATGAAATTTCTGACAAGTCTGTTAACTTTTTAGACATTAAAATTTCTATTGGCACAAACAGGCTTGTCACCTCTGTATTTTACAAGCCCACCGATAGCCACACCTATTTGCTTTACACCTCCTCCCATCCTGAGACCTGTAAGAACTCCATCCCATATTCCCAACTCCTCCGTCTCCACCGCATATGTCAGGATAATTTGGACTTTTTAGATCAGTCCAACAAGTTATTAGATTTTTTCCGCCATCGCCACTACCCAGAAAAGGTCCTTCGTAAAGCCTTCAACCGTATCCAACTAGTGAGCCGCAAAGAAGTATTCAGGGAAAAGCCTGTTACTCCATCTGACAGAGTTAAGTTAGTACTGCCTTTCCAACCTCACGGTCAGATGATTAAGAAAATTCTTTATCGTCATCTGCCAATAATCCAACTCGACACCGACACTCGTGACATTTTCTCTGAAGCACCCCTATTGGCATACAAAAGTGAGCCAAACCTTAGGGACATCCTCGTCCACAGCCACTTGAAGCAGAGCCTTACATGTGTTGGCACCAGAAAATGTAACCGCCTTCGCTGCGTTACCTGCCCGGTAGTCTGGGAAACGAAAACAATCACCTTTCCCAAAACTATCCTCACTCTTCATGAGGGGTTCACATGCGAGTCCCGTAATATGATATATGTCATCGTTTGCAAAAGATGCAGGATAACATATATTGGTGAGACTGGCCTCAGATTAGGGGACCGCATGCAAAAACATCTGTACGACATCGCCCAGCATGCTTCGAAACCAGTTCCAGATCATTTCAATGGCCCCAACCACAGAGGCAAATCTGATTTTCTGGTAACAGCCATCAAACAATGTCACGCAGATGACACAAGCCGCCTGGCGCTTGAGAACCGCTGCATTCAAAATTATGGACGCTAGAGCCACATGGGTTAAACTCGCCGTTTAGCTACACTTAACATTCTCTTCAATTATTATAGTACCCATCCACTAAGTACACCCATTCTTACTTTTCAAACCTCCTCACAGCATCACTCTGCAACCCCTCTTCCCCAATCATCTGTTTCAACTTCTCCCAGCTATGTCAATATTGTATCACTCTCTCTCCCCTTCCGGTTCCCCATCCACCACCCCCAGTTACAACCCACCGACCACATATCACAGGTCTCCATTTAAACAGTCTTCACGTCTCACTAATTCCATTCCTGACACACACCGCCGGACAAGCCACACCTTACAATTTACAGCTAAGTACTCTTTTAAAAAATGTTTTTTTTAAAAATAGTACTCATGTGAATTTATACTTTATCTCCTCTCTCTATTTCTTCGTCCTGTATGTTTTTGTATGATTAAGGCTCACGCCGAAACGTCACAACTTTGTAATCGTTAAGTAATAAAGCTGCTCCTACTTTTTCCTATTTTATGCACCCGCTAAAGAGATCTTTCTCACACAATAGTCGCCACGTACCCAGTCTCCGAAATTTTCCGCAATTTGATTAGTATTAGCGGGTTTTAACGTGCATGCGTTATATTGTGGGCGGCAGAATATAACGTCAGAAATGAAACATTTGAGTATACCGGCTTTCTTATTCTACTCAGTTTTCACTTCGCATTTGACAAATGGACAGGACAAAGAAGGTGCAAATGCTGAAAGCTACGACGCTGCTACATTTACAGCAGAGCTTAAGAAGAACAGAAACTTCGTTATGTTCTACGCGCCATGGTAAGTGCGCAAGTTTGACTGTTTCTGTATAACGATTTTACAACGTCATTTGGAATGTGTTTATGTTGTGGATACTGGTGATAGAAGTATGCTGAATAAAGTAAAGAGACTTCTGAAAATTAATGAATGCGTGAATAATAATTTTCCTTATATTTGTTCAGGTGTGCGTTATAGTCGCAGAGTAAGCTGTGTTTGTGATAAACTGGCACATTTTTTAAAGTCAGGGGTGGGCAAACTTAGGCCCGGAAAGTCACTCATTCGACTTGCATGGATGGTACGACTTCTATCGACGCACTTGGGAATGGAATTAATTTTATATTTTGATTTTTGTATTTCAAATATGAAATGCAGATGGGCTCTCCCTCACCCCACCCCAACTTATGCAGTTCCAGCATACATAGATTGGCTCATTATAAGAAATTTATGACATGCAAAAAAAAAAAATGTACATAATTTTATGGAACGAACTTGTAAAGTAAAATATTATAAAGTAATAATAAAACGTGGTTCTGAGTTACATAAATATTTATTACGGCACCGTTACAAAACAACTCATTGATCAGTGATTGCACTAGGATTTTTTTTTTCAATAGGTTCATGACTTCCATTCTGTATGAAGTACTTTCTGAAATAACAGTTTTTTTTTTTTTAGTACAGTATTTAGTACTTTATAGCAGGAAGTAAATGTTTGTGTGACTTTTTTTTCTTGTCTCATATGCAGTGAGATTTAATCTTGAGATAATGCTGCCGTGCTGAACCAAAGAATAACCTGGCTGAATGTCAACCATTCAAACTGAGCATCATCAACCTTCTGGCCTGTTTATCCCCTCTTCCCGCCCCCCCCCCCCCACAACCACTTTCACTGGTTGCATTTTACTTAGCTTTTGATAATATAAAAAAGGTTACAATAACCGATGACATCCAGAAGTTTTGGATTTCTTTTTTTTTTTCTTTTTCAATCGATTCTTTACCAGTAATTGGGGGTTAATATGATCACTGGTAATATAAGTCAGAGACATTCTGTATATAAAATCTTGTTACAAAATAGGGGAGTGTGTTTCAAGCATTTTCAGTCAGTGTTTTAATATCTTACATTCTTCTTGTGCCATTAAATGTCACATAAGGCTCACATGGTAGTTTGCCAAATTTAGTATTTGAATACACGAATCACGTACTGTAAAAATATTAATTAATCATAATTTTATTAGGAGACGGTAGTAATGTCATACCAGTCACAGGATCTTTTCAGTGTGGTCTTATACTCTAATGCTCCACAGCATTTGTGTGATTATACATTCTAATATTCTGCAACATGTGTTTTCTGATAGTATATAAAGCTATGTATCATAATGTCTGCTGATTCAGTAAGTATGTTTGATTTTACTTTATGTTCTTGATCCTCTAGACCAGGGATTCTCAATGTGTGGTCTGCGGATCACCTGGGGGGTGGGTGGGTCTGCGGGATATCATTGTGGGTTTCCTCAGGATTTCTCAAGATTTTTTTTTTTATTATCCATTCAGTAAAATAGACAGCATGTGAACATTTTTCTGTCATTCAGGTTTCTGTGATTCGTATTCCGAAGCTTTTAAAGCTCAGTGACTAAGACATAACAGTGAAATTATTTAAAACACATATGATGACAAAAGATAAGAGAGAGACAATGTACTTTCATAGGACATGCAATGAGAAGAGAGGTCATTGAAAATATTATAACAACAGGAAAAATAGAAGGAAGAAGATCAAGAGGAAGACCAAGAGAAATGATACTGGACAGTCTGACGGGATGGTGTGAGAGGAGATCACCAACTGAGCTGATGGCCTGCATGAAGGATCGGATACTCTGGAGAAGCATAATAGCCAACGCCAGTCGGCACGGCACCTGATGATGATGATGATGATAATGATGACAATGATGATGACATAAGGAGAATTGCCCATTCTGGAGCCTCCATACTGGGTCCCACTTTCTTTCATCTGCATGGTAGGTTTAGGGGGAATGAAGCTTCACATTTGATTATACAATAGTATACTACTGACTTATGACTACCAAAAGTCACAGTGGTGAATCGCAGTCTTGTCTGTTCATTTGAATTTGTGAATTGATAGAGAAGCTACTTCTGTGAAATTACAAGGAGATGCCTAACCTTGTGCTTGATTTTACAGTTAATTTGGAGTTGTACATATAGTCACATTGTGCCCCATACTTTTGCATTTTCTTATTTATTATATATAACAAATTACACAGAGAACAAATGAACATACTTGATTTTCAAAGGGTTAAGAATTGGGTATGCAGGCCTGTCTGACATTCTGCCCTTCATCATACAGCTTTCACTCAGTCACAGTCATTCAGCATTTGTTAATGAGCATAATAATCATGAATACATAATTAAATGATTACATAAATAAATAATAAACTTATCTCATGTCCATACACTCTACACTGTGATTTATGCAACAACATGAAATATACTTGCATTCTTATATTCATTCAAAACTAACAAATTTATAGAAAAGCAGTTTTAAAAATAATTTTTAAAAATTACAACACTCAAGCCATACTTTAAACTACTTTAAACTATGCTTAGGGAGGCATATATTCCATATCAAACAGATGTTGACAAAGTTTAAAGTTATAAGAACCGTCACAGTGTAATAAAAATGTTCATGCCACTTAATCGCCTTATCATTTATTAATGCCTTGTCCTATGATGAAAAGAGTTTGTCTTATGGGGTCCACCGTGCTAGTTTTCATTGAAAACGGCTCCACGCCCCAAAAAGTTTGAGAACCACTGCTCTAGACCTAAAACATTTACCGTTCTGTCTGCCTGCCAGAAAAGTTTGCAGACCCTTGATTAAACTCAGCAGATAAATCAGGTGATATATGTTATTGACATAGACCTTATAGTATATGCTCACTTACCTCAAGATTTGAACCTCCCCCAGACATGTCCCATTTATGTGCTCTATGCAGATGGATGCATCAGCAGCGGGGCATCTTTTTTTTACAACCGAGAGGCCTACAGGAGTGCTGTTAGAGAGGGAAAGTTCCACAAGGGGCATGCAAATGAATGAGTGAATGCATTGCAGAAAGTTGACCCAAAGTTAAAAGTTGTAGATCCTGCGTGTTTTATCTGTGCAGTTTAAAGTTGCCTACTCTGAATTATTATTATTATTATTCTTTTGCCCTTACCTCTTCCTAAGCCTTTATATTACCAGCTTGGTAACTTGCCAGCATTTAGTGACTAGCCAGGTCTTGACAACTGCAAATGACTTGTCAACTGTTGCAGCTTTTCAGCATTTTGGTGACTTTGCCAGATGCTAGTGAGTTGTTGACTGCTAGTGACTGTTGAGCATCTGGTGACTTGCCAGCTTTTGATGACTTGCCAGCTTTTGATGACTTGCCAGCTACTAGTGACTTGCCAGCTGTTGATGACTTGCCAGCTTTTGATGACTTGCCAGCTTTTGATGACTTGCCAGCTACTAGTGACTTGCCAGCTGTTGGTGACTTACCAGCTACTAGTGACTTGCCAGCTGTTGATGACTTACCAGCTGTTGATGACTTGCCAGCTGTTGATGACTTACCAGCTACTAGTGACTTGCCAGCTGTTGGTGACTTACCAGCTACTAGTAACTTGCTAGCTGTTGATGACTTGCTAGCTACTAGTAACTTGCTAGCTGTTGGTGATTTGCCAGCTATTGATGACTTACCAGCTACTGGTGACTTGCTAGCTGTTGATGGCTCACCGGCTGTTGATGACTTACCAGCTACTGGTGACTTGCTAACTGTTGGTGACTTGCCAGCTGTTGATGACTTACCAGCTATTGGTGACTTGCTAACTATTGGTGATTTGTCAGCTGTTGATGACTTGCAAGCTACTGGTGACTTGCCAGCTGTTGATGGCTTACCGGCTGTTGATGACTTACAAGCTACTGGTGACTTGCTAACTGTTGGTGATTTGTCAACTTTTGATGACTTACCAGCTACTGATGACGTGCCATCTACTGATGACTTACCAGCTACTGATGACGTGGCAGCTACTGGTGACATTATATAATTCTTTCTTAAATCAGGTGTGGACACTGCAAGAATCTTGCACCAGTATGGGATGAGCTAGCAAAATTCTACAGCAGAGCAGAAGATAACCCAGTTGTTGTTGCTAAGGTAATGCTGACATTCTTTTATTAACATGCATTACACCAGTAACCAAGGCTGATCGTGATTGACCATTGTATGTGGTTTTATTGATTTTCTAATCCAAATTTTACATAGTGAACTTTATTTTTCTGTAAGTGACGGATGTTTCTTCTATAAAGCATTGAAAGAGTTGATATGTAAAAAATTCAGACTCTGAAAATTTCATGGACAGTTCATTGATATCTGCTCCAGCTTCTTTAACTCTGTTCAGAATTACATGTGACTGTGATTTCCTGATTCTTCTAGTGTCTGATTCCAACAATTTTGTAAATGGTGCATTTCAACCAAATCCAGACTCCACTTAAACTGCTTCTAGTTCCAATCCAACCTGCTTCTACATTAAGTCAAAACTGCTTCTAAAACCAGCCAAACCTGCTTCTAAATCAAGTCAAAACTGCTTCTAAAACCAGCCAAACCTACTTCTAAATCAAGTCAAATCTGCTTCTAAAACCAGCCAAACCTGCTTCAAGTCAAAACTGCTTCTAAAACCAGCCAAACCTACTTCTAAATCCAGTCAAAAACTGCTTCTAAAACTAGCCAAACCTGCTTCTAAATCCAATCAAAACTGGTTCTAATTCCAATCAAAAACTGCTTATAAAACCAGCCAAACCTACTTCTAAATCCAGTCAAAACTGCTTCTAAAAACAGCCAAAACTACTTCTAAATCCAATCAAAACTGCTTCTAAATCCAGTCAAAAACTGCTTCTAAATCCAGTCAAAACTGCTTCTAAATCCAGTCAAAACTGCTTCTAAATCCAGTCAAAACTGTTTCTAAATCCAGTCAGAACTGCTTCTAAAAACAGCGAAAACTGCTTCTAAATCCAGTCAAAACTGCTTCTAAAAACAGCGAAAACTGCTTCTAAATCCAGTCAAAACTGTTTCTAAATCCAGTCAAAACTGCTTCTATATCCAGTCAAAACTGCTTCAGACCATAGCTCCAGAGCCTTACTTCTGTAAAATTTTCTGTGACCAAAGAACAAAATTCTTGGGCAGGACCTTTATAGACCTTATAACCATAGTTGTTGCATCTCTGTAATTGGGTGGTTGATTTGTTTGCAGCAGATGGTATGGGCGAAGATCATGAAGACAAACGTGATGTCAGAAGGGTGACTGTTGTGGCTTTTAATTAAAACTCTGTGGGATAGGGTTAAGAAACTGTTTCCATATCATTTCTTAAAATATTGTTCAGGTTGTGGTACCGCAGCAGTGTGTTACTGTGAGCACCAAATGAAAAGATAACATGGGTGCAACCATACGTGCTTCTTCAGTCTGCAGTGACTCAACAGTGTCTTTGACACAGTTATATTTTAGCTGCAAATGAGCTAAGCAGAACATAACAGACTTCCTCCAGTGGGTTCAGCTAACTGCAGGGCAAGGTACATCAGCATTCTTGAGATGTTCACAAGAAAGATGTCTTAACTGGTCCTCACAATGTAGATCCCTGGTGATTATGATGATGGTAGCCAGCATGTGAGGTCAGAATCTGAAACATTTTTGGTGGATTCTGAGGCATTTTTGGTGAATTTGGAATCTGAAGCATTTTGGTGGATTCTGAAGCATTTTTGGTGAATTTGAAATCTGAAGTGGTGGGGTAGCAATTGATATAAATGCATTATTTATGAAGGCATCAAAAAGTAGCAAAATGGAAATCATTTTGGACAGAGTTGGGACCAGTAGAAATTAAGCATGTGTGAAGGAGTCTGTCAGTAGAAAATAAGCATGTGTGAAGGAGTCTGTCAGTAGAAAATAAGCATGTGTGAAGGAGTCTGTCAGTAGAAAATAAGCATGTGTGAAGGAGTCTGTCAGTAGAAAATAAGCATGTGTGAAGGAGTCTGTCAGTAGCAATTAAGCATGTGTGAAGGAGTCTGACAGTAGCAATTAAGCATGTGTGAAGGAGTCTGTCAGTAGCAATTAAGCATGTGTGAAGGAGTCTGTCAGTAGCAATTAAGCATGTGTGAAGGAGTCTGTCAGTAGCAATTAAGCATGTGTGAAGGAGTCTGACAGTAGCAATTAAGCATGTGTGAAGGAGTCTGTCAGTAGCAATTAAGCATGTGTGAAGGAGTCTGTCAGTAGCAATTAAGCATGTGTGAAGGAGTCTGTCAGTAGCAATTAAGCATGTGTGAAGGAGTCTGTCAGTAGCAATTAAGCATGTGTGAAGGAGTCTGTCAGTAGCAATTAAGCATGTGTGAAGGAGTCTGACAGTAGAAAATAAGCATGTGTGAAGGAGTCTGACAGTAGAAAATAAGCATGTGTGAAGGAGTCTGTCAGTAGAAAATAAACATGTGTGAAGGAGTCTGTCAGTAGAAAATAAACATGTGTGAAGGAGTCTGTCAGTAGAAAATAAGCATGTGTGAAGGAGTCTGACAATAGAAAATAAGCATGTGTGAAGGAGTCTGACAATAGAAAATAAGCATGTGTGAATGAGTCTGACAATAGAAAATAAGCATGTGTGAAGGAGTCTGACAATAGAAAATAAGCATGTGTGAATGAGTCTAACAATAGAAAATAAGCATGTGTGAAGGAGTTTTACAGTAGAAAATAAGCATGTGTGAATGAGTCTGACAGTAGACAAAATACAGTTTATCAGAATTGAACGTTTGGTTTACCAACCTCACAACCCTTGGTGATATCCATTCTTGATCTGACAGACACCTCTTAAACTATAGCTAGAAGTGTTCATTCACACGTGATTGATTGGCATACGCTGTCACTGTTTTCTCATGAAGGTTGACTGCACTGTCCACACAGCCCTGTGCGATGCCCACGATGTTGTTGGGTTCCCTACTTTGAAGTTCTTTGATGTTGGTGGGGAGAACCACCAGCGCTACACTGGCAAACGTGATCTGGAATCATTTAAGACGTTTGTCCAGAAGCAGATTCTTGGCATAAGAGAGTTGCCTGAGGTATGCTGATAGTGGATGTTTTTACTTTTCAGATGATGGAACTGAAGAAGGTACAGGTCGGCTGTTTGAGAAATCTATCATCAGGTCCTCTGTGGCTGATGCTGTTATTATTTGACTGCTATAATAAACTGTGTAACAGTGTATCAAGTAATCAGCTATAGAACAATATATCAGTTAATCAACTATAAAACAGTATATCAATTAATGAGCTACATTACAGTGTATCAGTTAATATAACAATATATCAACAAGCTGTTTAACAATACATCAAGAAATCAGCTATATAAAATCAGTTATATAACAATATATTGAGCACATTAAGATATGTTTATCTTGCAAGGTCCTGTTTTCTTTATTCTTTTTCCCTGTATTTCTATATCCTCTAGCGTGATCCATAGTCTTTTGCCAGTTCTTCTTAGGCCTAATAACATACAGAGAAATATCTCTGTGGTGCTTTTCAGATGTCCATGTATCTGAGCTTTGATATAACTCTTGTCCTTCCTCCTAATACTTCCATGTACAGCATAGTCCCTTATAATCTAGAATTATGATTATAATTATGGACATATTTTAGTTATAAAGGTTAACATTAAATAAGATGAGAAAAGTTAGATCTGAAATCTAGGGAACAAAGTAGAAAACTGATTCCCATTACAACTGGACGCAGACAAGTGTCAACAGAAGAGACAGACACATAGAAATGACACAGTGACAAATAGGCTAGAGAAAGACTGTCATAAGTACAATAAGTTGGCAGCGGCATCTGGCAGTACCATCCTGAAAGTGAAATAACAGGTGACGACAAATGGTCAGATTATTTGAAAACTTCTCGTGCATTACGTTGCAATTTTTATTTCAGGGGATGTTTTTTTTGTTGTTGTAGTTGTGTCCCCTGTAACTTATTTCTCAGTTGATTTCTCATTTCTTTTCTTCACAGTTTACATACCATCAGCTTGAAAGAGCTGAAGTTCGTTGTGATAGGTTGGTCCTGTGGCAGCAGTAGAAAAACAAGCTTATTATTTAGTTGCAACAACACAGTCTGTAGCTTCTTCTAAACACAGCTGAAATAATTTATGACTTAGTATGAGAGTTGTTAGTGAGGCAGAGTTCCATGAGGGACATGCAAACGAGTGACGAGGGTTGTTCAGTAGGTAGTTAGGAAAATCCATCATCCATGCATGCTGGATACATCCACAGGTGCTCCAGTCTCCTCTTCATTATCTCCTTCAGGGTACAGAAACTGATTACATCCATTCTTTGATTGCTCTTTTGATAAATCATTCATTTTTCACCACCCCCAAGTTTCACCCACCCACCCCCCCCCCCCCCAAACCCTTGTATTCTTGACAACAACACCGATTCACAGGAATTTAATACTAATCTAATCTCTCCTAGGTTCTGGTTGGTTGGTTTATCTTGTCAGTATTGAGTTACGGGGGGGTTGATACTGCAGCTCCACTGGAGTGGCAGATCATCCCATTTCTGTACATGGAGAAGGGTATGAGCTGCTGTCATAACCATCATCCTCATCTCTTGCCACCAGTATCATCATCATCATCTCTTGTCACCAGTATCATCACTGAACAGAAGAACAAAATGATTGACCCCAGTGGTTAAGGATCAGGAAGTACCCATCACTCTTACATTTGCGTTAACGAGGTGGTCCATAACTCTGCTCAGAAATTCTGTCGTATCCATGTCATTAAGTAGAGATTATTATTCCAGTTCATTTGGATGTAACTGATTTTACGCAGATGGTCCCCGACTTAATGACCTGGTTCCATGCCGATGACCCTGTCATATGTCGGATCAGACATAAGTCATATACCCCCTCTAGCGACATTATTTTCTATTCATTTTGTTTTTTTTAGGTATTTATCATCAGCGCCTTAACAGCTGTGTTTTCTCTTTGTTTTAGATTAGAAAACATGAAATATCAAACAATAAGGGTCTTATGAAATATCAAGCAATAAGGGTCCTATGAAGTATCAAGCAATAAGGGTCCTATGAAATATCAAGCAATAAAGGTCCTATGAAGTATCATGCAATAAGGGTCCTATGAAATATCAAGCAATAAGAGTCCTATGAAATGTCAAGCAATAAAGGTCCTATGAAGTATCATGCAATAAGGGTCCTGTGAAATATCAAGCAATAAGGGTCTTATGAAGTATCTAGCAATAAGGGTCCTATCAAACAGTGGAATTTCAAACAATTTGAATAGAAAAGAAGCATAAAGTACATATAAAAAAAGATTCTTTTGTGGACTATATCATTGTTTCCAGTTTCCCCACATGAATAATTTGTGGCGGTCAAAAATACCACCTTCCCTCCCCTTACAATCTCTTGGAAGCTTTCCTGTGTTCTTCAAAAGCCTTTTACTTCAAAGTCAGGGCCTTGGAAGTTTATCTTTTGCTTCTGTTTTTTTTTCAGCAGCAAATGTCAGATGAATTTGTCTGCTCATTGTTGATTTTCATTTCTTAAGCAGATTTCTAGAAGATGTGACAGTTAATGGTTTGTCTGGAGTTTTAGGGTTACCACATGTTGCAAAAGAATTTCTGTGTTCATTGTTGATTCTCAAGCCAACTTCTAGCAGAAAATGTGAAATTTGATAGTTTTCTGGAGTTTTAGGGGTGCCACATGATTCACAGTGATGGAAGGTTGTAACTGCAGGATATTTAAAGTCAAGTAGGTTGTAAATCGGGGACCATGTGTCATGGCTCTTTTCATCTTTGAAAAACAGTTTTGAAGTAGGTAGGCATTATATGTTGAAGTAAGATGTCCAAGAGTCCGCAGAAGTTGAGCGACTTCTCTCATGACTGTACCAGTATTTACGTAACAGTTGTCCTTTATCGCAGAGCCAAGTCTATACTGAAAAGAGTTGGTTTTTGTGTACTTTTAAACTTTCATTTTGAATGAGCATACTTGCAGTAAGATTTTCTCTTGAACAGGAAGCTGACTTTGGTGACTTAAAAGATGAGAAACCATCAGAAGCTGGCCCAGTTATCCTCACCAGGGAAAACTTTGCTGAACATGTCAAGGAGGGCTTTACTTTTGTCAAGTTTTTCGCCCCTTGGTGTGGTCATTGCAAAAAACTGGCCCCAACTTGGGATGAGCTAGCTGAAACATTTGCCTATAATGATAAAGTCTCCATAGCCAAGGTGAGCTGTCATAATCACAGCATCAAAATCTTTTTAGCCAAGATCAACAGTCATATAGCTTCAACACTTAAGTCTATATAGCCAGTGTAAGCATTTACATAACTACAACACTTAAATATCCATAGCTGTTGTAAGCAATCTCATACCCAATGTAAGCAGTTGCATAACTACAATACAGCATTTAAGTCTCTAGTCAGTGTAAGCATTTGCATAACTACAACACCTAAGTCTCCATAGCCAGTGTAAGCAATCACATAACTGGTGTAAGCAATCACATAGGCAGTGTAGGCAGTCACATAGCCAATGTAAGCAATCACATAGCCCGTGTAAGCAATTACATAGCCAATGTGAGCAACCATATAACTGCAACACTTAAGTCTCTATAGCCAATGTAAGCAGTCACATAGCCAGTGTAAGCAATCACATAGCCAGTGTAAGCAGTTACATAGCCAGTTTAAACTGTCACATAGCCAGTGTAAGCAGTTATATAGCCAATGTAAGCAATCACATAGCCAGCGTAAGCAACCATATAACTACAGAATGTATAAATGATAATATAACTACAATACTAAAGTCCCTGCAGCTAAAGGGAACTCAGTTTTATGTATGGAGAATGAAATGTTTTTGATGGGGGAACATGTAACTAATTCAAGAGAACATTATATACAGCTTGTGTGATGTGCTGATCGCATTAACTGGCAATCACCAGTAAATTACCAATTAAAAATAAATAAACGAGAGAAAAAAACTGGTTTATGTTGTCAAAAACCTAGCGGAGAGCATCCGTGAAGTCAGTTGAAGGATAATCAGGCCAGTAGGTTGATTGTTCGGTTTGGCTAGATGAGGATCAGTCAGTTCTGACTTTAATTCAGCGTGTCCACATTTTGTAAAGATTAAATCTTGCCACATATTAGAAAAATATTTTGGCCAAACACCATAAGAAATAACATCTTGTTGGCAGAAATGCAGATGAAGCCACTGATAGCAATTATTGAGGAAAGACGCTGGCGATGGTTGGGACATGTGCTCCGAATGACTGACAACTCATTACCAAAAATAAGATGGACGCCACAGGGGAAAAGAAGTAAGGGCAGACCAAAAGAGACATGGAGAAGAACAACAGAAAGGATGTTGAGCAATAGAGGGCTCACCCGGGCAAGAGCGGAAAAAAAGGCATTTGTGGAAAACCCTTGCGGAAGCCCCATGTGCCATGGGCACTTAAGGTTCAGAGAGAGAAATCTTGCCACAAGTAAGGTAAGAAAAAAAAGGTTTCACGTGAACATTCACTTCCCACTGGTAGTTGTAAAGTGTGCTAAATTTAGGTTAAAAAGAAAAGTACCAAATGTCATATTGAGAAAACTGATATTTGGGAAAGTACTTCATGCAAGGTGAAAGACAGCTACAGTTGTACCGGTTTCAAAAAATCCTGATGTGATCACTGGTTAAGGTTGGACCCCCCACTCCACTCCCCCAGGCAGAGGAAAGTCTGGCTGGCAAATGTTTACCAGTTTTATCTTGCTTCATTACTTTGTTAGCAAAAAAATGTTGGCCTCATACTTGAAATCAACAGCTTCCTACTTGGCCATTATGAAATAAGAGACTTGCAAGAGAACTTGTCAGCCAACAACTGACGGGCGCTGTTGGCGGCAGGACACTGACGGGGAGGAATCTGGACACCTGTGAACATGTCCAGCGTACAGTGATGATGGCCCAGACCGTGAACCATGTGGAAAAAAAAATGTTCAAGAATGAACCTACCCCCCTGCTCCTATTGTTCAGTGTGATAAGTTTTCACATATTCATCCAAATGAACGCCGTGAACTTATTGGGTTGTCATCCATTTTTAACTTTCCTCATGCACAGGAGGCTCAGCAAGAGGCATGTTGGGACCGAAACAACTCGAGTCGATGAGGATAAAATAATTTAGGTTCTTTTAAATCATATATAATCTTTTAAATCATATAATCTTTTAAATCATATATAATCTTTTAAATCATATATAATCTTTTAAATCATATAATCTTATACCAACAGATAGACTGTACTCGGAACAGAGAAGTGTGCCAGTTGTACGAGGTGAAGGGATACCCTACTCTGCTGTGGTTTAAAGATGGCGAGAAGGTTTGTGCTTATATGTGTAGTGAATATCTGAATCACATTCACATTCATTGATTGTTTTATATTAGCATTTGAAGGAGAACTTGATTAGTACAGTTTCAAAGATATATTTCTACTGAAATGTGGAAAATTGGCACCAGATTTAATAGGATTGCAGTCAGATAATATCTGACATGTCATTCATTCCTTGTGGAACTTTGCCTCCCTAACAGCTCTCTTGAAGGCCTCTCAGTTATAAGCAAAATGCCTTGCTTCTGATGCCTCCTTTCACAAATCATCTACAGTGTCTTGTTACCATCTTCACCTTGGTCTTCCTCTCTTTCATTTTCCCATGATGTACCCTTCCAAGAAGTATTAACTAGTACATTATATCTAGCATCTATAATCACTGCAGACTTACACAACATTTAAGTATGAAGTCCCTTGTGGGATATTGCGTTATTGCCCATATTTTCCTTGACCTGTCAGCATACTACAGGGTGATGTGATCAGCATCACATCTGGTCACCTTTCCATCCAAACCTCCGGAAGAAGCTAGGTACACATTTTTTCCAACTAGATGACTGACAACTCACTACCAAAAAATAGCACTAAGATGGACACCACAGAGGAACAGAAGTAAGGGTAGACCAAAAGAGACATGGAAAAGAACAACAGAAAGGATGTTGAGCATTAGAGGGCTCACCCGGGCAAGAGCAGGAAAAAAAGGCAAAGGACAGGCATTTGTGGAAAACCTTGCGGAAGCCCCATGTGAACTGGGCACTTAAGGTTGAGAGAGAGAAATCTTGCCACAAGTAAGGTAAGAAAAAAAAGGTTTCACGTGAACATTCACTTCCCACTGGTAGTTGTAAAGTGTGCTAAATTTTAGGTTAAAAGAAAAGTACCAAATGTCATATTGAGAAAACTGATATTTGGGAAAGTACTTCATGCAAGGTGAAAGACAGCCGCAGTTGTACCGGTTTAAAAAAATCCTAGTGTGATCACTGGTTAAGGTTGGACCCCCCCCCCCCCCACTCCACTCCCCCCAGGCAGAGGAAAGTCTGGCTGGCAAATGTTTACCAGTTTTATCTTTCTTCATTACTTTGTTAGCAAAAAAATGTTGGGCTCATACTTGAAATCAACAGCTTCCTACTTGGCCATTATGAAATAAGAGACTTGCAAGAGAACTTGTCAGCCAACAACTGACGGGCGCTGTTGGCGGCAGGACACCAATGGATATGTTGAGGGGAGGAATCTGGACACCTGTGAACATGTCCAGCGTACAGTGATGATGGCCCAGACCGTGAACCATGTGGAAAAAAAAAATGTTCAAGAATGAACCTACTCCTATTGTTCAGTGTGATAAGTTTTCAGATATTCATCCAAATGAACACCGTGAACTTATTGAGTTGTCATCCATTTTTAACTTTCCTCATACACAATAGGCTCAGCAGGAGGCATGTTGGGACTGAAACAACTCGGGTTGATGAGGATAAAATAATTTAGGTTCTTTTAAATCATATATAATCTTTTAAATCATATATAATCTTTTAAATCATATATAATCTTTTAAATCATATATAATCTTTTAAATCATATTATCTTATGCCAACAGATAGACTGTACTCGGAACAGAGAAGTGTGCCAGTTGTACGAGGTGAAGGGATACCCTACTCTGCTGTGGTTTAAAGATGGCGAGAAGGTTTGTGCTTATATGTGTTCTGAATATCTGAATCAAATTCACATTCATTGATTGTTTTATATTATCGTTTGAAGGAGAACTTGATTAGTACAGTTTCAAAGATATATTTCTATTGAAATGTGGAAAATTGGCACCAGATTTAATAGGATTACAGTCAGATAATATCTGACATGAAATTTAGATGTTAACATTCGTTCATTCCTTGTGGAACTTTGCCTCCCTAACAGCTCTCTTGAAGGCCTCTCAGTTATAAGCAAAATGCCTTGCTTCTGATGCCTCCTTTCACAAATCATCTACAGTGTCTTGTTACCATCTTCACCTTGGTCTTCCTCTCTTTCATATTTTCCCATGATGTACCCTTCCAAGAAGTATTAACTAGTACATTATATCCAGCATCTATAATCACTGCAGACTTACACAACATTTAAGTATGAAGTCCCTTGTGGGATATTGCGTTATTGCCCATATTTTCCTTGACCTGTCAGCATACTACAGGGTGATGTGATCAGCATCACATCTGGTCACCTTTCCATCCAAACCTCCGGAAGAAGCTAGGTACACATTTTTTCCAACTAGATGACTGACCCACCTCTGGCTGGATTTGAACGCCAACCTTTTCTGTGAGAGGCTAGTGTACTGACTACTTTGTCATTCAGATGCCCTCATAGAACAGTGCAAGACTGTTAAACAGTTTGAAGTGTAGTATTAAAATCAAACAGAAATTGCCATGTTTATATTTTCAGTTTTTTTTTTTTGTATAGAGAGTAATCTTATATCTGTAACTCCAGTATTAAAATTCATATTCGGTCACCCAGAAAGTCAAATATTTGTGTCCAGCCAAGCGCTAAATATTTGTATTTGAGCATGCTTCATGTGACACCTCCTCAGGGACGGTTTGTGTTAATGGTGCAGATGGCCATGTAGGTTGCTGTCCTTATCTTGATGTTGTCTGGCCATCAGTCCTATTGTCCTCTTTATGTTATTGTTTCCAGCAGGGCTCTCAGTCAGGGGAGAATTGGGAGCAAGGACTGGCACATTCACTGTTGGAATGTTGATCTTTCTACAAACTACAATACACCTTTCAAGTCATACATTTTGATGGGGGTGTGGCATTCTGACATTTGGTGAAAAGGATGCATAGAGGAAAAAAGAAAAATAGTTTGCCCATCCCCACATACATTTTTTAAAAAAAATTTACATAAATAGCTTGTTACCAATAGTAGAAATGCAGAAAATAGTTGGTGTTCAAGCGCTAAAGGAACGTAGAGACACAAAGGTCATGACCATGGGAGAAAAATTCCTTAGCTCTGTAAGCCATCCCCTGAAGGAGAGATTCAATAACTTGGCATTAGGACGGCTTAAAAGAAGCAGCTTCATTCATCAGGCCAAGCGTATGCGTAAGCTGATACCTGACCTTCCAACTGTAGTCGCTCCATTGTCATCTGTACCAGAGCATACACCATGGAAAGAAGCAGATTATACACAGATATCTATTCAGACTGAAGTGAAAGGTGTGCAGAATGGTGAGATGCAGAGCAGTCTTGTAAAATCAACAGCCACACTTTGTGTTCTAGATGACAAATATCCATGTGACACCTGGATACGTGTGTATACAGATGGATCTGCACATAATGCCATAAAGAATGGAGGGGCAGGAGCATATATTGAATATCCAAACAACACCATTGACAAGATTTCCATACCCACTGGTAAATACTGCAACAACTTTGATGCAGAAGTTAGGGCAATTATTGCTGCAGTTGAAAAAACTATCAGACTCCAGAATTGATACATGTCCTGTAGTAATTCTCACAGATGCAAGATCAGTACTGGAGGCTCTTCAGTGCAACAAACTACCAGACCTTAAGGATGCCTTGTCAAAAATTGGCTTACAACATGGAGTCACTTTGCAATGGATTCCCTCCCACTGTGGGATACCAGGCAATGAGAAAGCTGACCAACTGGCCAAAGAGGGCACTGAAATGGAGCAACCAGACATACCAATCACTTATAATCAGAAGAAAAGCATGATAAAAACCTACAGGAAGCCACAAACACCACCACATGATGACTATCACATGCTAAACAGAAAGGAACAAGTCACCATCTTCCGTCTCCGAACAGGACACAGCCGACTCCGAAGTCATATGTATACAAAGTTTAAGGTTGGTACTCCTAATCTGTGTACATGTGCCCAGGTGCCCCAAACTGTGGAACATATCCTCCAGAACTGCATCAACTACGAGTCACTGAGAAATAATTACTGGCTCAGTGAAACCACTAAAGAAGATAAGCTCTATGGTTCCATACATGAATTACAAAAAATAGTGAAATTTATCCAAGAGACAGGACTGCAGATATAGACAGACAGTGCGAACGAAGAAGAAGAAGACATAAATAGCCAGCTTGTGGGTTATTTTTTTTATAATAAAATATGTAAAACAAAGATTGTGTTATAAACAGCCAGTTGAGAGCAAGAAATATATAGAATTGTTGCTTTGTCATTGTCTTTGTCTTTGCAGTTGATATTGTGATAAAAGTAGAACACAGACATTGTGTCAGATGAGGAGTGGATTGGAGTGGCTTGCTTGAAGACATGCCCCCTCCCCCCACCAAAAAAAAAAAAAAGAGTTTCTCTGCCGACTTCAGTCTTGAGGGCTGCATTGAGCTCTGCCTCGTTAGCCAGTGTAACAGAGAACATCAGCTATCAGAAGCCTGTTGCTAAGAGCACTCTTAAAGAAATGGAAGAAGTCCCGGCCAGGTCGGGGTTGCTGGCCCCCGAGTATCTATGCCAGCGGTCTGACACAGTTGTATGCACTTCCATCAGAATTACAATATCTGAAAGATTTCTTTCTGAGAATGCAAAATAAGTACAATGATATGAAATGACTGACAGTCTGTGATAGTTATTCTGCGTTTTAGTTGTCTTTGTCACTTACTGAGACATCGACACCAGTCTTTGTCAAAATGGACCAGTTTGTCTCAGGTTTTCAGCATCACCGTAGAGCTTGATTTTTAGTGTTAATCTAAGGATCTATTTTTGTGGACATGACTGTTTCAGAGCACATCAATCACTATTTCAGTTGCCAGACTATTGTCACAACAACCAGTTATTTGGAGCATAGCTCAGGGGCAGGAAAAGAATTTGATAGATTCATTGTACTTGTATGAACTCCCTGTAACTGTGAGCTGTTGTTCTTTGCAGCTGATACTGTAGAGGTGTTGAGGCACAGCATTGTATCGGCATGGGACCGGGTTATGGCGGCTATTTTTTCAGTCCCGGAGTACAGCTAAAAAGCAGGGGGTGTGCAATTCTTCTTTAACAGACTCCACCACCGTAGGGACTATGAGATCTCCGCCCCATTAGCCAAGCTAGGCCTGTTGCTGGGGGTACCACGGAGAGGCGGGACAGGGTCTTGGTCAGCTATGGTTCGCTACCCTGACGATGGCATGTCAGATGTGGGTCGCTGATTGCCTCATCAGACGGGCGTCTTCACCCCCGATAGATTCATTAAATGTGAGAGATGGAGACAATAAGTACATGTAGAAAAGTACATCCCTGTTTGTATGTAGACACTGAGGTTAACACATTGGGTCATCTTCATGGAGACATGGTTGAACTCTGGAGCAAGTGGATTTCTAATATAACTCATAAACAAATAGGTCTGTGGCTGAAGTCACGAGTAAGAGGGTCCCAGGCTGAACTCAAAGAATGACCTTGGCTGAACTTTTAGCAAAATATTACTTCCTTTACTTTGTCCTTCCTCTTGTACCGTGAAATGTCGAGGGGAGGTACAATTGGCGTTTTGGGGCCAAATGGGTGGCCTCTGTGATGGTCATTCCATAACTAGCATCTCTCTGATACCATGTATCCCTGTCTTCCTCTTGATCTGTATCCTGTAGTTCTTTCAGGCTGTCATTTCTGGCTACGTGTCATCCTCATTAAAGTGGCTGATCTATTTGATTCTTTGCTTCTATATTTATCGTAGACATGGTGTAAGCTCCTACCATCTGTCTTATGGTTTCATTCTCATTAAGTAGCCGAACCACTTGATTCTTTGCTTCTCTATGTGTCATAGACATGGTGTAAGCTCCTACCATCTGTCTTATGGTGTCATTTCTTAGCTTGTCAAACCTGGTGACATTTGCTGCTTTCCTACAACATCTCATTTCACATGTGGTTATTTTATTTTGTTGCTTTTTTTAGTAATGCCTATGTCTGGCATTGTTAGCACAGCGTTGGTAGGAATATGCTACCAATTAGTTTTCTCATCTGGGATGTTGAGTGTGTAAGCAGCGGGGATAGTTGGTATACAACAGCAATGGCCCTTTGTGATCTAACATCAGTTTCTTTATCAAGCTTCCCTGTCTCTGTAAACATGCATCCAAGATGCATGCAAGAGCAAGATAATATCTTGTTTAATTAATGAGCACAGGATCTCTGGTTTAATCCATGAACAAAAGGATCTTCTGTGAGTGTCATGTCTGAAAATAAAGAAATGAGCCATCCAAACAGTACATGGAGCAGAGCTGGTTGATAGTGATGTAAATTCCCTCATGGAGGACTGTGGATTCAGGATTACCCCTACTGGCACCCTCAAGTCAGCCCAGCTGCAGAAAGGGGTTACATGAGACGCTTCTGCTGGGGAGAAAAAAAATCAGTCTCTGAAGATGGAGGATTCTAGCTCTGCCTGCAGGTTAAGGCACTCTGGATTATACTGCATGCAGCTGTCAGTGAATGAAAGGATGTGCAGACTTTGGGAAATATGGGACTTTGTTGTGGGGGTGGGGGGGTGGGGGTTAATTCTTCTCTGTCCATAGGTTAGTAAAGTAAGAGAACAAATTTTGTATGATTAGACCTCGAAAAAATCGTAGACAAAGCACTTTAGTGAGACGTGAGAGAAAGAAAAATCACAAGAGAATTACCTGGGATTCGAACACGGACTCCGGTAGGACGAGCAGCCGTCTAGCCACGAGAGAACAGCTTACTATCGACTTAGCCAACTAGTTGGCTAAGTCGATAGTAAGCTGTTCTCTAGTTGGCTAAGTCGATAGTAAGCTGTTCTCTCGTGGCTAGACGGCTGCTCGTCCTACCGGAGTCCGTGTTCGAATCCCAGGTAATTCTCTTGTGATTTTTCTTTCTCTCACGTCTCACTAAAGTGCTTTGTCTACGATTTTTTCGAGGTCTAATCATACAAAATTTGTTCTCTTACTTTACTATACCAAAGCCTCGTAGTTTCCTGTTTATAAAAAATTATAAAAAATTGTCCATAGGTTAGACTGGCTCTGCAGCACTGACCATTATGAGAAAGTGCATAGATTGTGTCATGACATATATTTCCATGACCTAGCACAGGAAGAATATCAAACCTGTTATTTAAAATACTGATCAGAAAACTCTTATGGTTCAATTTCTTGCAGTTTTTCTGTGGCAAGATGAAGCCATCTCTTTCTTGTCAGCTAATCATTACCTCGTTCCTCACACGTGGTTTCTTCCTAGGGGTCATGTGAAGTAACTGAGGTTTAATACTTTCGTTGGGCAGATTGAGAAGTACCAAGGTGCACGCACACACACGTCTCTGAAGAACTATGTGTCGGACAAACTGCTCGAGGAGGCCCAGGTGCAGTATGGGAGCGATGAGGAAAGAGTTCCAGGGAGGGGTTCGGAGGTAGGCCGGCCAAGTTTAGATTTCTGGTGGCTTTCAGAGACTGTGATGTTTACTTTGGTAGTGAATTTTCTGGTGGTTTTCACAGATTTGATTAAATTGCTTGTGATGTTTGTCTGTTTATGTAGCACTCATTTTTCTTCTTTCCGAGACAGCATTGTTCAAAGTGTTCATATGTTTTCATAACACAGTTGTTTATAATGTCACTTTTCATAACACAATTGTTTATAATGTGACTTTTCATAACACAATTGTTTATAATGTGACTTTTCATAACACAGTTGTTTATCATAACACTGTTGTTTATAATGCTTGTTTTCATATTTTTTAAATGATAATATAATTGTTTGTAATGTTTGTTTGGTTTCATATTACAGTTGTTTATCATAAAACAATCATTTATGATTTTTGTTTCATAACATAATAGTTTATAATCTTTGTTATCATAACACAGTTGTTTACTTGTATGTTTTTGAGATATTAACTCTTTGTATACTGGGGGTTTTTCCCTCAAAATACCAAGGGGGGTAAATTTCACAATGTGAAATGGGATAGCTGTAACATTAAAAAAATGACAAAGACATAATCTTATCTGTAGTATGGTATATTATACATTAGTTTAAACAAGAAAAAATATATTTTGTTTTTCTAACAAAATTGTTAGTATGTTATTAGTATACAACAGAAAAAAGATCTAAGAACTGAGAAGAAAGAATGGAAAATGAAGAAATTGGAATCATGTTTTTTTTTTTACTTACCCCTCAAGTTAATCCACTGTAGTTGGTCAGATAATTCCATAATGAATAAATGTACACAAACACTTTTTCTTCACACATCCTCCAAAATTTACACGAAAACATACACTAATTATGCATTTACAGTAAACTAAAAACACCAAGTGGGTAGATAATATTTACATAAAAACAAGTGGGTGGGTGGCTACTAATATTTACTAGAAAACAGGCCATTGTGTTTTTTTTTTTTTTTTGGTTTTTTTTTTTTTATTTGAAACATTCTACAACTTTAAATTTTTTAAATTGCACAATCTCCAGCATTACTTACTGTGATATTACAGCTAGTACTAGCAAAAAGCTGAGAAGTAGTATCACCAGCTACCCTTCTAGCACGTTTTGCTGCTGGACCAAAAAAAAAAGCATCCTAATCCTTTGAATCAGCGCCATGTGGAACTGAAAATTCAAAATCTCTACGACTGCATTCTCTTCACCACAGTCTAGACACTTTTGAATTAAATTTTGAGCTTGTAATGCAGAAATGTGCAGCTCTGGATGAAATAAACTACCACTGGAAGCCATATTTGTTGATAAACAAAAACCTAGCAATGATAAACTTCGAAAAAAGCAGTTAAATTAACACACAACGGCTCTGACTTCAGTCTAACCCACACAGCTCGTGTCGAGAAGTGTATTCCGGAAGGAAGTGAAACTGCCGGTTTTAAGTATACTTTGATTGTCTTCAGAATTAGAGAGCTACAAACTATCATCACACTCCACAGAACATACTGTTCTGAGGGGTCCATAATCCATGCACGACGCGTCACAAAGCATACAAAGAGTTAATGTTTATATAATGTTTTGTACGTCTTTAGGGAAGATGGGGAATACCTTGATAGAGACAGAGGAAATTCTAGAAAGATGGAAGGAATATTACAGAGGAGTGTATGAAACAACTGACTGTGAAAGCATAAATCAACAGTGTGAATTATTATTGGAGGAGAAAAAACCCGAACCGACAGTAGAAGAAGTTTTATGGACAATAAAGAATCTGAAAAATGGTAAATCACCAGGATGTGATGAGATAACAGCTGAATTTATTAAAGCAGGAGGAACGAAATGTGCAACAATCTATCATGCACTATGTAAAAAGATATGGCATTCGGATATTTGGCCAAAAGAATGGAAAAGAACCGTATTCATACCACTGCCAAAAAAGGGTAACCTGAAATTATGCACAAACTACAGAACTGTTGCCTTGATTAGTCATGCCAGTAAAATTCTGTTAAAAATCATAATGGGTAGACTTCGTAAGAAAATAGAGAAAGAAGTCAGTATGGTCCAAACTGGTTTTAGACAAGGAAGAGGAACAAGAGATCATATATTCAATATAAAATTCTCTCTCTCTCTGAACCTTAAAGTGCCCAGGGCACATGGAGCTTCCGCAAGGGTTTTCCACAAATGCCTGTCCTTCGCCTTTTTTTCTGCTCTTGCCCAGGTGAGCCCTCTATTGCTCAACATCCTTTCTATTGTTCTTCTCCATGTCTCTTTTGGTCTACCCTTACTTCTGTTCCCCTGTGGTGTCCATCTTAGTGCTATTTTTTGTAGTGAGTTGTCAGTCATTCGGAGCACATGTCCCAACCATCGCCAGCGTCTTTCCTCAATAATTGTTGTCAGTGGTTTCATCTGCATTTCTGCTAATAAGATGTTATGTCTTATGGTGTTTGGCCAAAATATTTTTCTAATTCTTCGTAAACATTTAGTCTGGAAAGAATTCAACTTGTTTTCTATGGTTTTGGTGATTTTCCAGCATTCACTCCCATAGAGTAGTACACTTAGAACATTACTCTTAAATATCTTGATTTTCATATTTATGCTTAGTTTTTTTTATTTCCATAGAGTCTGCAGCATTGCAAAAGCCTGGTTTGCTCTAGTAAGTCTGCTGTTGATGTCATCTGTGCTGTCTCCATTTTCTACTACTCTGCTGCCAAGGTATACAAATTCGTTGACCTCTTCCATTAACTTGTTATCTACTCTGAGTACATTTCTGTTGTTCACATTTTGCTTCATTAACTTTGTCTTTCCTACGTTGATCTTTAGTCCTATGTTGTTTGCATTCTGAGTTAGCTTGTTTATTTTATCTTGCATATCTTTGTGACTGCTTGATAATAGACAAATGTCGTCCGCAAAGTCAAGGTCCTCCAGCACTGTGTCAAGGGTCCATTGTAATCCTCTGTGTTTGTCTGATGTTGCCTCCTTCATTAACCAGTCTACTGCCAAGATAAATAATGTTGGTGATAGTACACATCCCTGTTTCACTCCTGTTTGTACCCTAAAGCTGCTGGAGGTATGTTCTCCACAGATAACTTTGCACTGAAAACCCTCATATAGGGCTTTGATTACATTAACTATTTTATGGGGAGGCCATGCCATCTTAGGATTTTCCACAGTGCATCTCTGTTGACACTGTCAAAGGCTTTCTCAAAATCTATGAATAATGCATATGTTGTGCTATGCCACTCATTTGCCTGTTCTAATAGTACAAATATGTGGTCTATGCATGATCTTCCTTTCCTAAATCCTGCCTGCTCTTTTCGAAGTTTTTCCTCAAGTGTTGGTACAATTCTGTTGATGATTATTCTGCAAAATACTTTACTGGTGAGTGGCAGTAGGGTAATGCCTCTCCAGTTCCCACAATCTCTGAGGTCACCCTTCTTTGGTAGTTTTACTATAAGTCCAGTTTTCCACTCCTCTGGGGCTTTTTCTAGATCCCAAATTTGTTGTAATATCCGGCAAAGTTGTTTTGGTGTTTCTGTTTCTTCTGCTTTCAACATCTCAGCAGTCGCTTCATCTTCACCTGGTGCCCTGTCTGATTTTAGCTTCTTTATCACCTCCTTTACTTCATTTATTGTTATTGGTCCTGTATTGATGTTTAGTTCCGTTTTTGCTTCAGGTATGTCAATTGTTTGTGCTGCTTGTGTTCTGTTTAGTAGGGTGTTAAAGTGTTCCCTCCATCTTTCAATTTTTTCTCTTTCTCCACTGACCAGTTGTCCATTTTGTGTTCTTACTGCACTTTCACATCTTGTGTTGAAGTTACCTGTCATCTGCTTTGTGATTTTATATATGGTTCTCATGTCATTTGTATATGCTGCTTTCTCTGCTGTTTCTGCTAAGTTGTCATAGTATTGACATTTATCTTGACGGCATGATTCCTTCACTTCTTTGTCTTTTTGTGCATAATTACTTAAAATTCATTCTTTAAGCCGTTGTGATTTGGTGTTCAGTAATTTTTTCTTGATTTCTTTTCTTTGCTCTATCTTTTCCCATGTGGTCTCGCTTATCCATTCCTCTTTTCTCCGTTTCCGATATCCCAGCACCTCTTTTGCTGTTTCCTGTAGTGTTTTATTGAACTCTAATATGGACATTTCTGCTTCGTCTTGTAGGACACTGAAGCGGTTCTTAAGTACTATTGAGAATTCATTTCTTGTTTGCTGGTCTATCAGTTTTCTTGTATCAAAATGTATCTTTCTGTGTTCTCCGATTTTGGCTTTCCTTAATTTTAGTTTTATTTTTGCTACCAGAAGGTTGTGATCACTTCCTACATCTGCTCCTTTCCTTGCTCGCACATCTTGTAGTGACCGTTTCCACTTGTTGTTTATTAGTATGTGATCGATTTGGTTTTCTGTGGTTTTATCTGGTGACCTCCAGGTCACCTTATGGATGTTTTTGTGTTGGAAAATTGTCCCTCCGATGGTCATCATGTTTTCTTCACAGAAACTGCACAGTCTTTCTCCATTTTCATTTATTTCTCCGATTCCTTCTCTTCCCATGATTCTTCTTCTATCTTCATTTCCTTCACCTACTTTTGCATTGAAGTCGGCCAAGATGAGTAGCATATCATGCTTGGGTATTGTTTCTACTGTTGCTTGGAGGCTGTTGTAAAAATCTTCTTTTAATTCCTCTCCAGCTGCTTCTGTTGGTGCATAACAAACTATAATAGACAGCATCGTGAATCTTGAGTTGAAGCGTGCATATAATAATCTCTCATTTATTGGGGTCCATTTCAGCAATGCTCTTGATGCTTCTTTTGTTATAATCAATGCTACTCCTCCTTCATGAAGATCTTCTTTACCTGACCATATTATTGTATCTTCTGTGTGCTGTGTTGTTAATTTCCTTCTGCCTTGTCCTGTCCATCTTGCTTCTTGTATTCCTAGTATGTCTAGTTTGTATCTGTGCATTTCCTTGATGGTATGTGCTAGTTTTCCAGTCTGGTTTAGTGTTCTTACATTCCAGCTGCCTATTTGCATCTTGTGTTTAGGTTCCAGGAGGTCTGCAGTCGGGCTGGGGACTTCCAGTGGCTGGCTTTCATCCACAACCTTGATGGACTCAGTTTCCTGATACGCATTTCTCCTTCCACCTGCATTTGTTGTTTCCCTTGCTTCCGTTTCTGTAGCAGTCTGATAGTTTTTTTTACCAGATAGGGTTGCTGGCCCTATGCTGAACCCTCTTTAGTCGCCTTTTACGATCATGCGTGCTAGGGTACAGTGGTCCTATTTTTTGCAGATCCCGGGTACGACACGGGGGTAATATAAAATTAATAATAGAGAAATGCAGATCATTTTATGTGAACCCATGTTTATCTATCATAGACTGTTCACAGGCATTTTATCGTGTACAACACCAGAAACTTTGGGAAATAATGGCAAAAAATGCGATTTCTATCACACGTGGTGTAGTAAATACTGTATCTATATCAGTGGAGGCACTAAGAATAAATGATAAATACTGTCACACCTATTTAACTTGAATAGTGAAAACATAATGAGAAATGTCAGTGAAGATGTAGACAAAGAGCATTATAATGTCAAAAGAAATTGGAGGTTATGAAGTACCAGAGATTAGATATGCTGATAACACAGTATTACTGTCCACAACACAAAAAGGAATGGAAGAACTAATTATGTCAGTCCGTAAGAATAGTGAAAACCAAAACCTCTATCTTAATGCAAAGAAAACTAAATTGATGACAACTCACAAAACAAACAAGGCAGCTGATATATGTATCGGTGAGGAAGAACTGGAAGAAGTGGAGAGTTTTGAATATCTTGGATCACTACTAACTAATAATGGAGATATAATGAGGGAAATTGAAAAGATGACATCTACCGCTCTTCAGAAAGTAAAACAACTAAAGAATCTGTGGAGAGGAACAGGCATAACTACAAAAATCAGATTTTTGAGGGCATGCATTTTTCCCATCGCAACATATGCCTGTGAGACTTGGACACTTAACAAAACGGCTGAGAAACACATAAATGCCTTTGAATGTAAATGCTGCAGAAGAGTTCTTCAGATATCATGGACACAAAAAAAGAACAAATATATCCATACTACAAGAACTTAATATTTAAGAAGGCTAGTAAAGAGGATTAAAGAGAGAAAACTTAAATATTTTGGACACATTAAACGTCATGATAATCTAGTGAAAACCGTCTTGGAAAGGTACATAATGGGAAAAGGAAAGAGAGGAAGACCAAGGTGAAGATGGCTGCAAGACATCATTGATGATCTGCAAATGGATGCATCAGCAGCAGGCCATCTTGCTCACAACCGAGAGGCCTGCAGGAGAGCTGTTAGGGAGGCAAAGTTCCGCAAGGGATATGCAAATGAATGAATGGATGCCTTCAGGACACAATTGTTTATGTTTGTATGTTTTCATTACATTGTTTATAGTGTTTAGATATATTTTCAACATACTGTTCTTTATAATAGTGGTTCCCAAACTTTGTTTTGATCTGGTGCTCCTTGCCTCCTGGCTGCATCCCTAGCTTGCCTGCACCCCCACACCAGTTTTTTTTTTTTCTTGTTGGTTCTTATGCCTCCAGTCAGTCCCTTGCCTATTACCACCTTCTGGATCTTCGCACTGCCTAGTTTGGAAACCACTGGTTTTAATGGGTTGTTTTTTTTGTGTTTTCAGGACAGTGTTATTTGTGTTTGCAGATGGTTATGATTATGGTTTTCTTATCACTGACAACATGAAATCAGTGCAGGTAAAAACAGAAACCCTATCTTCAGTGGCTAGTAAAATAGGACTTGAACTTAACAAGGATAAAACAAAAATAATGAAATTTCTCATTAACTATGAAGGAAAAATGTATGTAGAAGAAACAGCTGTTGAAGAAGTAAACCATTTTGCATATCTCTGCAGCTACATAGACCAGGATGGTGACACCAGAAAGGAAGTTACAATTCAAACTGCAAAAGCAGCATTGACCTTCAAGAATCTTGAGAATATACAGCATTCAAAAGTTATAAGCACAAAAAACAAAGTTAAAATTATTCAGTTCAAATGTAATGTACACCCTCATTTATGCATGTGAAAGCTGGAAAACAACTAAAGAAATAGATAAGAAATTAGACCCTTTTGAAAACAAATGCCTAAGGAAAATTCTTGGTATAAAGTGGAACGAACTCGAGAACAACAGAGATAAGACAGATGAGCAAACAACAACCTGTCTTATGGCTGATCAGAAAAAGAAGATGGACATATGTCGGTCATGTGATGAGAAGAAACAATCAAAGGATCCCCAAACAAGCTATCCAGTGGAACACAACAGGCCGAAGAAAAAGAGGCTGACTACGTGAAACTCTAAAGAGGACATTGTTAAGAGAGGCCAGTTCAGTAGGCATAACATCCCTTGATGAGATTGAAAAACTTGCTGAAGATAGGAAATCTTGGCGAACTACCATGCGGGCCCTATGTGACATTTAGCAACACGGGAAGGATGTAAGAAGTAAGATTGTTTGTGTTTGTTTCCAGGGCATCATCAAGACTCTCACAGATGAGACCTTCAGCTTCCATATATCATCAGGCCTTGTTTTTGTCAAATTTTTCACTGCCTGGTGAGTATATTCATCCATCAATGAAACATAGATCTTATGTTTGTGGTTCTGCGGAAAGCAAGGAAGTTCATTTGAAAAAAAGTTGAGAATTTTTTTAAGAAAAAAAAAAGATCTTGCAAAAAGGACAGAGAAATTGCGCTAGACATACAGACACATAGTCATCATCAGTAAAACATTTCAGCATTTTGATGCGTTTTTAAATTCATTAATTTTTTTTTTTCTTATTTGTAAACTTGTCATCAATTTCAGGTTGTGGTCAGAGTAAAAGTCTGTTTATTCTTCAGGTGCAGTCATTGTAAGAAACTAGCCCCCGTCTATGAGGAGGTAGCTAGAGAGTTTGCTGGTCGTGATATTTCTTTTGCTGAGCTGGACTGTACACTGTACAAGACTATTTGTGAAGACAACAATGTAAGACTTGTTAGATGTTTGATTGTTTTAAACAAAAAATTGTTTAAAAAGTGAGGAAACTGCAGATGCACTGCAGGCATTTTATGAGGATTTGTTGCAGTATGTTTCCAGTAAGTTAATGAAAAGTAATCATTGTTCATTATTAGCTTTCTGGGGTGAAACACATGCAGTACAGTAGTCTCTGGCCCATATGTGACCGTGTCAGGGTTGCTACGAGAACTCAGTGTCGGGCAAGAGACCTGGCCAGAGCCCAGCCTTCTACAGGAGAAGCGCTGCAGAGACCATAGTTGACCAAGACCATGTCCCACCTATCTTTTGGTTGGTGCACCAGTGACAGACAGCCTGACTAATATTGCAGGGGTCACTATTGCCTTTGTGGCAGTGGAGGCTGTTGAAGAAGCGCTGCAAACCCCCCTTCCCTTCCCCCCACTCTGGCTCTGCAAGACCAGCTACAGTAATATGCTGCTAGACCAGCTGCAGTAATATGCTGCAAGACCAGCTGCAGTAATATGCTGCAAGACCAGCTGCAGTAATATGCTGCAAGACCAGCTGCAGTAATACGCTGCTAGACCAGCTGCAGTAATACGCTGCAAGACCAGCTGCAGTAATACGCTGCTAGACCAGCTGCAGTAATACGCTGCAAGACCAGCTGCAGTAATACGCTGCTAGACCAGCTGCAGTAATACGCTCCATAGTGCAAGGACTTCAGCAGCTTCACTGCATCGGCTGCACAGGATATCCTGTTTCCATGGAAATAGAACAAGAAGAAGATCATTTACTCTTCAGTAACTTGCTGTTGGCTGAGTGTGCTGGACAATTTGCCACTCCTCTTTTCTCACATGTCTGCTATACAATGGCCAGTATACAAGGCGTACATGAAGCTCCTGAACAATTTAATTAAAAATGTTATTACTGCTGTAATATAACATCTGTCATAATAATTGATACTTCATTCTGAAGAGGAAGTCTGAAACTTTTGCACTGTGTTCGTTTTAATATTTTGCTAATTGATGGTGCCGAGTCGAATATGGCGGGGCAGGGAGACGAGAAAGTCTTCTGTGTCCTTCAGTTTGCAAAGGCAAAACCATACTACAGCTGTGCAGCGGTCTTTCTGTATGCCTTTCAGGACAATGATTTACTTTCTGGTGCCACTTGACAGCAAAATATTGAAATGAATTCCCTTCATTTATATTTTTGTTTTCATTTCCAAAAAGTATTTGGTGCCATTCACAATTGTGCAGTAGACTAAATGTTTTGTTTTTTTATCCAGGTTCTGGGGTACCCTACACTCAAACTTTTCCGCGATGGAACGTTTGTGGAAGATTACAAGGGTGTTCGTACTTTTGAAGGCATTCGTAAATTTGTGAACAAATGGCTGGAGGCTCATAATGAACTGTAATGTGTGGTCTTCTTCGGTTTGTGAAAATGCCCTGTGAAATTACTGCATTGTTTACAAGAAGTGCTACAGCACATTTAAGGTGATGAAACTGACGTATAGAAGTATTCATTCTGTGGTCTTTGCTCTATCTTTTCGTATGTCGAAATGCATAAAATTAACATAATCTGACTTTCAACTTTTGGTACCTCCCAGTTGCATTGTCCTTCCTAATTATGTATTTTTATTCCTGTCTTGAAAATGAAAGTGCCTTATTTCTTTATATATATTTACGAGGTATATATATCTAGAGATATATATATATATATATAAAAATTTGAGAGAAATAACGTAGTGGTGTTTTTTATCACATAGAAAAAAGATTTTTTTAAAAATGAAGTGGAAAAGGAAAGAGGATGAAACTGGGAGAAAGTTGTTTTGATGAGCTGACCATATGTGGCAGGCTGATGTATTAAAAAAGTTCTAAAGCTACAGAAGAAGATGAGGAAGAATGATTGCCAACATGTATTGGCACAGCAAGCATTGAATGAATGAAATGTGCATGAATAAGATTTTTAAAGAGCTTTTTTTCCCCTGATTGCTAGATCATCATTAAACTGAATAGTTCTAGATTTTCCATCACAACCATTCCATCAGATTCACTCCATCACAAACATTCCATCAGATTCACTCCATCACAAATATTCCATCAGGTTATCTAAAAAAACAAATGCACTGCTGTAATGAGTACAGAAATAGATACATGATTACTATTGTTTGATGCTTTCATCTAGTACACCAGGTTGTGTAAGTGAATAATTAGAATGGTGGTATATGTGTTTTTATAATGACTTTTCTTGTAGAAGGTGGATTGTTTGTAATAATACTTTACTATAATTTGTTTAGTTCATTTATTATGCTGAAGTATGGATGCTTTGTGGCCAAGGGTCTGGCTTCTCAGTCAGATTTCCTGTGGCCTCCGACTCAGTCATAGAAACAGGTGCCTATCAGATCAAAAGGAAGATCACAGACTGAGAATAGCTACCAGCAGGGCAGGGCACACTGGATTGCAGCAGACACATGACTGATAGTGGTTGAAGGACGTACATAAGAAACTTTCCCCGAGACCAGAGTGGGCAGATTGGGGGGGGGGGATGTTTTCTCATTATCCTCTCATGATTAGCAGTCACTTGACCAGCTGGGGGGTCTGGGGTTTGATTCTATTTAGTTTTCTTTCATGTGCTTTATGTCAAAATAATGCCAGCTTACTTAGTGAGAGCTGGTCTCCTTACTAGATGCTTTGTGTGAGTAAGCAGACCAGAGGTTGAGTAATGATGTCCCAGTGAGCACAGACAGTCTGTGTACTAGATATTGTGGCTGGGTTGAAGCATAATAGCATGTTGTGCCAGCAAGAATGTGTGACGTAGCCAGCATATGTCAGTTTAGTAATGGGAAGCAGGATCACAGAATTTTGGATATATCGTATCCTCTGCTCTGGCCCCGATTCCAAAAAAAAGGATTGAATTATCCTAATCAGAAGCTGATTATAACATTGTCTGATATGTGCTGCAGATAGACACTTCATTTCTCATGCCACGCCCCCATCATTTGTTGTTCTTCTGTCTCACTGGAACTGTGAGCAAGTTGTCCTCAGCAGCTGATGTGGTGAAGATGTTGAGATGCACATGTCATATGGAGTGGGGAGCGGGTTATGGCAGCTGCTGAATGGAGCAGTATTTCCTCAGTGGGCACCCTCATCGTGGGGGGCTGCCCTGTTAGTCAGGCCGGGCTTGTTTACTGGAAGCACCAGCAGAGAGGTGGGACTGGGCGGCCGTGGCTCACCAGATCTGCCACAAGCATGTCAGCTTTTGCTTGCTGACTATCATATTTGACAGCACCTTCACCCCCCGCGCCTTCGTTTCAAATCTTCATATTCAAATCTCAGTATCCTGTAGTAATGCCATTGACAAAGTGTCCAAGATGGCATCATTTTTATTTATTTTTTTAAACACACAGTCAGTGTGCCAGTAATTGCTGAACTGCCGGCCAACTTTAGTAGCTAGGTGTGGAGTTTTATCTTTCAATTGTTAAGATCTCATCTTCCGTAATAAATAAACTTACCAGAATGTTTAGCCACCAGTATTCCCACAAGAAGGTGTAGTAATTGTCTGCATAAATTTGAGTTAAAATTACCCAGCTCATTAGTATTTGGCTGCAAGTTTTTGAAAATGGTCATATATTATCTTTTATTGCCAGGTTGGGTTTTATTCATTTTGAACTGGCAGATGTCTTAGCAGAATTAAGTGAATAAATGCCCTGAAACCTGGTGCAGTAATGCTAGTGAAAAATGCTTTTTTGCAATAAAATATGTATTAACTTGTCATTGTCTTTCTTTATCATTGAATTTCTTTGAATTTTATGATTTCTTTAATGAATTCATTTGTACTTGTACGAACTTCCCGTAACTGCAAGCTGTTGTTCTTTGCAGCCGATGCTGTAGAGATGTTGAGGCGCAGCATCGTGTCGGCGTAGGAGCGGGTTATGGTGGCTATTTTTTCCAATCCTGGAGTAAGGCTAAAAACCAGGGGGTGTGCAGTGCTTCTTTGGCAGACTCCACCACTGTGGGGACTATGGCGATCCCTGCCCCATTAGCCAGGCTAGGACTGTTTCTGGGGTTACCACGGAGAGGTGTTATAGGGTCTTGGTCAGCTGTAATGAATTCATTAAAAAGAGATTTATGAATTCATTAATTTCAGTTTCTTTGCTTTATAATTTCTTTTACAAAAATGTTGAATTTGTATTTTTCCTATAATGAAACCTGTACAAAAATTTTTGAATATTCCAAAGGATGTCAGATTAGTTTTCCTAATCTTGGTGATTCTTGTAATGCTTGAAGCAAAACTTTGGCTGTTACATTTGTTGTGAGAGCAGCGTTTTTTTCTGGCCTATGATATGGGACCATATTAATGTCAAATGAATTATCTTTTACCAAGTATCATTACAAGGAACAGCAGCTTTGTCCTTTTCATGATTTTTTTTGCATTTGTGTGTGTGTGTGTTTTTTTTCATGATTTATCTGAGTTACTATTTCACAGTGCTAAAAATGTTTCTGTTTATTTCTATAACATCTCATAGAATTATCATTTTCAGTCTGAAAAGTTTTATTTTTACCAAAAGGAAATAATGAAGATTATGTACAGTAAAGTAACAGATTAGATCGAAAAAAAAAATCATAAAGAAAGTACACTGGCATTATTCTCATTATTGTATTCTTTCCTTTATGAATCTCATAATTGTTGCATCATATAATGGTTGTATCATTCTGAGTGCCAGGCTGGCAAAGTCATGTGAACTAGAAAATTTGCATGTCACAACAAAAACGAAATGTTGGGAATGGATTGGTCAAGTGCCCCAAAGAGACCCCAGCAACATCGCTAAAACAGCCATTCCATGGACGCCCAAGGGGAAAGAAAGAGAACTGTAGTAGTGAGTAGTGTGCAGCGCAGCTGGGGCACAGTACGAAAGCAGACCGCGAGAGGTGGGGAGAATTTGTTAATGGCCTACTAGACTCCACAAGGGGATACTAGGCGGTGATTGTTTAGCTGGTCACTGACCAAGGACGTTGATGGATGGATGGAGTGGCAGAGTGATTAGTTCACTTGTCTCTCATAAAATATTGTATATTTGTGGTTGAGACCTTGCTGAAGGTGTCTTGGTCACGTGGATGTGTAGACTGATCTCAGCTCCCTTCTGCATGTGAGAAAATGAAGCCGGACCTGGTCACTCTGTGCCGTGCCGTGCCATCAGCTAAGGAAAGTACGGCCACTAACATGATATGCCCGTGCCTGAGTGTCTCTGTGCCATAGAAGGACCACATTTTGTTCACATTATTGCCTTCATACATGAATGAGTACTACCTTTATTTGGTGTTAATGTTGAATATAAAAACATGTATTTCTGAGTTCAGAAATAACCAGAATAAAAAGTGAAATACATTCAGAATCACAATTCTGTGATGTTTTAGAACATTTGACATTTAAATAGTTATCAGTGATATTTGAAATGTCATCTATGTGATAATGACATTTTTTTTGCACTACTTTTGCTAAGTTTATGTTGATTTTTTTTTGGGGGGGGGGAGGGGGAGTTTGCCTGGATTTTTATTTCTGAATGTGATATCTCTCTGAACCTTAATTCCCAAAGCACTTGGGGCTTCCGCAAGGGTTTTCCACAAATGCCTGTCCTTTGCCTTTTTTCCGCTCTTGTCCAGGTGAGCCCTCTATTACTCAACATTCTCTCTGTTGTTCTTCTCCATGTCTCTTTTGGTCTACCCTTACTTCTGTTCCCCTGTGGTGTCCATCTTAGTGCTTTTTTTTTGTAGTGAGTTGTCAGTCATCCGGAGCACATGTCCCAGTCATCGCCAGCGTCTTTCCTCAATAATTATTGTCAGTGGCTTCATCTTCATTTCTGCCATTTCTTACAGTGTTTGGTCAAAATATTTTTCTAATTCTTCGTAAACATTTAGTCTGGAAAGAATTCAGCTTGTTTTCTATAGTTCCTGTCATTTTCCAGCATTCACTTCCATAGAGTAGCACACTTAGAACATTACTCTTAAATACCCTGATTTTCATCTTCATGTTTAGTTTTTTAGATTTCCATCCTGATTTTCATCCTCATGTTTAGTTTTTTAGATTTCCATATAGTCTGCAGCATTGCAAAAGCCTGGTTTGCTCTAGTAAGTCTGCTGTTGATGTCCTCTGTGCTGTCTCCATTTTCTACTACTCTACTGCCAAGGTAATACAAATTCGTTGACCTCCTCCACTAACTTGCTATCTACTCTCACTACATTTCTTTGAATGTGATATTAGTGATGTAATGTATTTTTTTAATGTGATAACATGGTTGCAATATTTTATTTTGTATCACAGGGGCGTTTTTTTTTGTGATATTTTTCAACCTGGTATGTATGTGTTTTGTTTTGTAAATCTGTAATAAGACTAGTCAGTTACGTAATGGGTGTAGATGTTGAGAAAGTGTGTCATTATTTGTTGAGATAATTAGAAACTTGTATGAATTCTGTTCTCTCTACATTTTTTTTCAGAAGTGTTGATGACAAGATTTATAATAACATTGTTGCTGATTATCTTTTCTGTGAAAGATTAATGGATACATTTTTTTTTATGCTCAGTAGTTAGAGACATTCATAGGAAACATGGTTGCTTTAGTTAGAAACATTCACAGGAAACATGGTTGCTGTAGTTAGAGACATTCACAGGAAACATGGTTGCTGTAGTTAGAGACATTCACAGGAAACATGGTTGCTGTAGTTAGAGACATTCACAGGAAGCATGGTTGCTGTAGTTAGAGACATTCACAGGAAACATGGTTGCTGTATCTGTAGTGGTTTGGATTAATAGTTTTTGATGTACTTGTAGTATTTATAATAACATTAATGTAACAAGTGAATAGTGGAGTGACTGGTTCAAATGTGCAAGGTATCTCAGATTTTGCCAGTTTGACTAGTGTTAACATTTGCACCTGGTTCCTTGTAGATCTCACGTCCACAACTTGTCTTCCATTGTTCCTTGTAGATCTCACGTCCACAACTTGTCTTCCATTGTTCCTTGTAGATCGCACGTCCACAACTTGTCTTCCAGTGTTCCTTGTAGATCTCACGTCCACAACTTGTCTTCCAGTGTTCCTTGTAGATCTCACGTCCACTTCCAGTGCTCCTTGTAGATCGCACGTCCACTTCCAGTGTTCCTTGTAGATCTCACGTCCACTTCCAGTGTTCCTTGTAGATCTCACGTCCACTTCCAGTGTTCCTTGTAGATCTCACGTCCACTTCCAGTGTTCCTTGTTTGTTCATGGAAGATGTCATATTTACCCAGACATAGTATGTGGTCATAAAGAAGGTGGACATATGTCAGTCACGTGATGAGGAGAAACAGTCAGAGAATTGCAAAATAGCTGTCAACTGGAACACAACAGGCCAAAGAAAAAGGGGTCGACCACATGAAACTCTAAAGAAGACATTGTTAAGAGAGGTCAGTTTAGTAGGCATAAAATTCCTTGATGAAATTGAAAAGCTCAATGAAAATAGAAAAACTTTTGAACTACCTTGCGAGCCCTATGTGACTTTTAACGGCATGGGAAGGATGCGAGATGTAAATGTGCAGTCAGGATTGTGCTAAAATTCACCTATTCGTTCATTAAATGCTGTACTGTCACACTTTTAGCCCATAAGTATCTTGTTTCTGTGTCTTCCTTTTTCCCTCCAGTTTTCCTTTTGTCACCAGCTGTTCATTCCATTTTGCCTTTTCTCAAAATGTTCTACAAATCTGGACTGTCACGTCCTGAATTTTGCCGTAATATCTGTCTTTAGCTGAGCCTTGCTTAGAACCTGCTCATTTGTTTTCTTGGCTGTCCATGGAGTTTGTGTTACAGAGTTAAATGACATCACAAGATGGTATTAACATATTCTTAACAGCTTGGTACAGATATTGATTGTTTTTCTGGTATATTGGCTGTGGTAACATCTGTCACAGCAGCTTGTAGGACTGTCTGATGATATTACCCTTGTATGAGCTGGTAGTAATTGTTTTGCTGATAGAACTGTTGAGATTTTTTTTTTTTTGTCGGCTCCTTTCTTTTTTTAAAGTCAAGATGCGATTTTTCCACGGGGAATGTTCTGGGGGGGGAATGATGTAATTCTTTAGTAATATGTTCTTGTAGTTGTAGCAAAAACTTCAGCAGTGTTTTATCATTAAAACTTTTAATAGCCATGGTTATCCAAAACACTCTCTGTTAATGTAATTTTGTTTCCAGTCGTTATCATTAGATTGAGTATCTGTATTTTTGTATATACATGGTATCTATAACATTCTTCTGTTTAATAAATTTTGTGGTCATTTTCAATGTATTTCCTTAATTTATACCCTTTCCATAATCTTTATTTACCCATATCCCTTCTTCCCCCCCCCCAACCACTCTATTTTCTAGTTGCACAAAAACCTTATCAGTTCATTTCTCAATACAAGTTACTCTTGTACCTGTTTCTTAATACAAGTTACTCTTGTACCAGTTTCTTAATACAAGTTACTCTTGTACCTGTTTCTTAATACAAGTTACTCTTGTACCAGTTTCTTAATACAAGTTACTCTTGTATCTGTTTCTTAATACAAGTTACTCTTGTACCAGTTTCTTAATACAAGTTACTCTTGTACCAGTTTCTTAATACAAGTTACTCTTGTACCAGTTTCTCAATACAAGTTACTCTTGTACCCGTTTCTTAATACAAGTTACTCTTGTACCCGTTTCTTAATACAAGTTACTCTTGTACCAGTTTCTTAATACAAGTTACTCTTGTACCCGTTTCTTAATGCAAGTTACTCTTGTACTCATTTCTTAATACAAGTTACTCTTGTACCCGTTTCTCAATACAAGTTACTCTTGTACCCGTTTCTTAATACAAGTTACTCTTGTACCCGTTTCTTAATACAAGTTACTCTTGTACCCGTTTCTTAATGCAAGTTACTCTTGTACCAGTTTCTTAATACAAGGGAAAAAAAACCCCAAAACATACAGTAATATATGTATGACAAATGCTGACTATAGGAAATGATTTCATGCTGCCAAAGATTCCCTACATTTTATACTGAGAAAACTAGAATAGTCGAGAAACAGCCAGTGGAGATGAACACGTGAGCAACTTTTAGCAAGCTATTTTCTTAATTGCTGTTTTCACATTCCATTGAGTTATCGATAACAAGATAAAATTGTGTGCAATAACTTAGGTTGACCAAGAGTTTTCTTGAAAGTGATTATCTTGCATCCAGATGAAGTTATGACATGTTCTTATGTTGGCAGCCACTATATGGCACTGAGTGCAATACACCCAGTATTATGAGTTGATGAGTTGGTTTTGATAAAACTGTGCCATATTTTATTATATACTTTGGATTATTGCGTGATAGTTTCAGTATTTTGTATTTATTTACACACATTTTGCAACTTTTTCAGTTTTTTTATTTTTCAAGCTTATACAGTTAGTTTTTTATTGTATGACCTCTTGTAATCTGACAGGAAGGCTCAAGAATCACGGGTGTTGGAAATTTGGTTTTTAACCACATGTATTACTTTAAATTACTTTTCACACTTCTTTCAGTGATATTTTCTTGCCATATATTATGGTGTTTTATATGTTTTTGAATCTTGCCAGATCGCTCATCACAAACAACTGTGATTACTATCAAGAACAAAGTGCCCTTTCTCTTGTGTTGAAAAGCTTATAAATACATTTGGGTCCCAACTTATGTTGCCTGTAAAGTGTTCTGCAACAAATACAGACGATCTTGCATCTGTAGTTTCACTTTAAGATATTTTCTTTAAAAAATGGGTTTCACAGGGCAAAGTACCACCGAGTTCTGGCATTTGTATTCTGTGTAAATTTCATTGGTACTAAAGAAAGGTTTGTATTGATAGTAGTTGGGCATTGGGCAGGTATTTTAAGCCATGGCTTCCAGTTGCTTATTTGTATCTTATATTGTAACCAAGTTTAGATTTGGTTATGGTGTTAGAATATTTGTGCAGATGGTCAAATAAAGAAACTAGCACTACAAACATGTTCATATTATACTTCAAGTATATGTGAATGTGTGTGAATTTCCCTTTTGTGTCATCAGTATGAGGAGTGTCATCAGTATGAGGGATACATTTTTGCCATTTGAGTAAGTGACAGTTTTTACAAACCATCAAAAGTTTTTCTACTTCTTCTGCTGCATGGGGTCTTTTACTGGTAAAGGATTTTTAGCCCTTTCACCACGTTAGCCGCTTTAAAGGCTTCCTTGTTCTTTGATCGAAATGGATGACTTAGCCATTTCATATTCAGCTTCCAGTTTCGACATACATGTATTACTTTCCTGTTTAGTGATAAGTTCCCTTTTCAGTTCTGTTGTGATTATTACATTCTTCCTCTTCAGCTTTTTAGCGCTGGTAACTTTCTTTGGTGCCATCATGAATGTGTAATTTTAACAATAAAATGAAAAAAAGATCCTAAGAAATTGCAGTGAAATGCACTTAGAAAACACACACTGAAATTTGGTAAATGCTCACAGAACCAGAGTCACAGGAGATGTGACCACGTGATTCTCTGCTTTTGTTGGGTGACTGTATTTGTTTGACTTCTGAATTTATTGTTTGATTTTCTTCCAGTTTTTTGTCAGAGTTTCAAACAACTTTCGAGGGTCCACTGTACTTGACTTTCTGCTTGTAAATGTCTGTCTGTGCCTTAAAAATGATATGGAAAGACATCTGTTTTCAGTGAAAGAACGACATGATATTCTGAGACCACTTCAGTGTTGAGGACTGGCTACTGGATAATTAAAATACAGTTAAACAGGATTGTAGGAATGAAGCATGTAAGAAGACAGATTAAACAGGATTGTAGGAATGGAGCATGTAAGAAGACACATTAAACAGGACTAGAGGAATGGGGTATGCAAGAAGACACATTAAACAGGATTGTAGGAATGGGGCATGTAAGAAGACACATTAAACAGGATTGTAGGAATGGGGCATGTAAGAAGACACATTAAACAGGATTGTAAGAATGGAGCATGTAAGAAGACACATTAAACAGGATTGTAGGAATGGGGCATGTAAGAAGACACATATTAAACAAGACTGTAGGTATGGAGCATGTAAGAAGACACATTAAACAGGACTGTAGGAATGGGGCATGTAAGAAGACACATTAAACAAGATTGTAGGAATAGGGCATGTAAGAAGACACATATTAAACAAGACTGTAGGAATAGGGCATGTAAGAAAACACATTAAACAGGATTGTAGGAATGGGGCATGTAAGAAAACACATTAAAAAAGATTGTAGGAATGGGGCATGTAAGAAAACACATTAAAAAAGATTGTAGGAATGGGGCATGTAAGAAAAAAGATTAAACAGGATTGTAGGAATGGGGTACGTAATCAGATAGCCAGGTTACCATGTACCAATGATGGATGAGTTAACCAGAAAGGAAAACACAGTATGTGAAGAATGAGATAACCATAAGTAACAGACAACTTAATCGAAATTATTTTCACTTTCACACCAATTTACTACAATTATTTAATAATATACTGTAATTTGCATCCATAAATTAAAATTTACAGTTGCATTTAGAATGAGTTAACAAATCAATGAAATACTTTACTTCACATTCATAGCTGAAATATACAAGGAATATGCCAAAATAGAACATTTGATAACCATTGTCAGAACATATCAACAAAAATACATTTCTATTTATATCTTTTTTTTTGTCTTTTTTTTCATAAAAGTATTACATAATGCACTGAACTTACTATTTGAAACAAACACACACACAAAAATTTGCTTGTCTCAAACTACTCAGATTCTTTCAATGAGGAAAAGAACATTTTTAAACATTAGTTTGTCATAAAAAATTTCTTTGAATGTGGAAAACATTTGTAGCTTTGTAACTCAGCCTGTCACAATTTCAATCAAAATCTTTCAATGTTGAAAGCATTTTTAAAAATGGAGAGAAAAAAAAAAAATGCTTGTCACGAACATGAGTCCACTCTCAACAGAGAACAAAGTTCAGTTCATTTAAATTTCAAAACAGGCGCAGATGATGAAAGATAAAGAACTACAGATTTTCTTCATGATGATTTTTTTCTCGTTAAAATTATAAAATATCATGGACGTAAATCTTAAACACAACACACATACATGCTGCTGCTGATTCCCATAACCAGACAAAATGAATGTGCTGAGATTATTTGGCAAATAACTTAGTGGCATATGAAGCAAAAATAGTCGTTAACTCTTTGTTTCTCTAAATATCATAGGCATGGTGTAGTTCCTACTAGTTGTCTTATGTCCTCATTTCTCATCTTGTCCCTCCTTGTGACATTTGCTGCTTTTATTAGGCATCTCATTTCACTTGTAGGTATTTTATTTTGCCATTTCTTGGTTAGCGTCTGTGTCTGACTATCATATTTGACAGCTCCTTCACTCCCGCCCCTTCATTTCAAATCTTCATATTCAAATCTCAATATCCTGTAGTAATGCCATTGACAAAGCATCCAGGATGGTAGCACAATGTTGACATAAATACGCTATTAATTAGTTCATCTCTTGATTTCGAGCGGTATATTAAGGTTGGAAGGCAGTGGGGATAGCTGGTATGTAATGGTATTTATTTGCTCTTTGTATTCTATCAATTTTCTCCATCAAGCATTTCATCTTTTGTAAACATGCTACCAAGATACTTGAATTCTTTAATTTGTTGGATTCTGTTGTCTTCGATATAGATGTTCAGTGAGAATGACACATATACAGTCAGCCATGAGAGCCTTCAGCCAAAGAACTACAGGGCACAGACCAAGAGGAAGACCCTGAAAAAGATGGCTAGATGGAGTTACAGAAACACTCACGAATTACAGCATGAAGTAAGGCCATTCATTTGGCTCAAAGATGCCGACTTCAACTCACCTCGACACTCCATGGTACAAGAGAAAGGATAAAGAAAAGTAAATAAAGTACATCATTAACTCTTAACCTATCAAAAAACATATGTGACTTAATAACACTTTTTTGTAATAAAAAATCTAGGCTAAGCTCTGCTATTGGGAAAAGACTTCTTATCATTAACATTTACAGTAGTTCAAAATTATGAATTCCTGACCATGGAACAAAACCATGTAACTGTAGTTTTTTTTTTTTTTTAAAGCTATTTAAATGGCTCATAGACAGTTAAAGAGTTAACTCAGAGGGATACTTAAGCAAGACACTGGGAGCCATGTGCAGTAGTTGATAACTGGGTGAAGGATATTCAGGTTCAACCATACAGAACAACCAGGTCCTTGGGTCTTGAGAGCTGTGTCGATACTGCAGGTGAAAGGGGAGAAATGGATGTCTGAGCTGGCGAGCTGTGGTTACCCTAGGACCTGGCAGACTTCCACATACTGCTTCTAGGAAGCACAATGTCTTATACGTATGACCAACAAGATAAGGTCATGGTGGAGCCAGTCAGGAAGATAAAATAACGAGCAGACAGTATTAAATAATGCTGTGGCAACACCAGAAAGTCATTGTACATGAACCCTGGGCTCATCCATAAGTGCTCTGATTTCCTTTCACATATACATTTTAATCTCCATCACAGTATATATGTCTGATCTCCATCACAGTCTGATTGCTGTTAGAGTATACATGTTTGATCTCCATTACAATATGTATGACAACTGTCACTGTATATATGTCTGATCTCCTTCACAATATATATATATATATGTCTGATATCTTTTATCTGTCACAATATATATATACATATATGTCTCAACTCTTTCGAAAACAAATGCCTAAGGAAAATACTCAGTATAAAGTGGAATGAATTCAAGAACAACACAGAGATAAGACTGATGAGCGAACAACAACCTGTCTCATGGGTGATCAGAAAAAGATGGACATATGTCAGTCATGTGATGAGAAGGAACAGTCAGAGAATCCCAAAACAAGCTATCAAGTGGAACACAACAGGCCAAAGCAAAAGAGGTCACGCACGTGAAACTCTAAAGAGGACATTGTTAAGAAAGGCCAAATGAGTGAGCATAAAATCCTTTGATGAGGTTGAAAAGCTCGCAGAAAACAGAAAAACTTGGCGAACTACCATGTGACTTTTAATGGCACGGGAAGGATGTAAGATTACATATGTCTGATATCTGTAACAGTATATATATATATATGTCTAGTGATCAGCCTCCGTCACCATAATGTGCACAAGCCTTGATTTTTTTTTTTTTAACAATTTGCTAAATCTGTACCAAATTCTGATGATCTGTTATATGCACTAGTAGAAATAAACAAATCCATAAGAAAGAGAGAAATAGCACAGAAAAATTAACAAAAAAGACAGCTGATCTAATACAAAACTTTAAAGATCACATAAGAAGTAGAAGCAAGATTACCAAAACCATTAGCACTGCATCCGCTGAATTCATTTAAAAAAATTAGAAAACTACTAAACAATGCTGTGACACAGAGGACACGTCTTCCTGTGTGCTATCTCTGACTGTAAGGCTCGATGTTTGCAGTTAAGACACATCCAGAACTGATATTCCAAAATTGGCCGGCCTGTGACAATGCAGGTTGGATGTCTCGTATCACAGCTGGGACACACCGTGCTCCTGAGGGAAGATTTGTAAAATGATATTTTCTGTTTATTTCTTTCCAAAAAAACCCAAAAAAAAATAGTTACATGATGATCTTTCCCCTCTCTCCCAGCTAAAAATACCTGTAAATGTTAAGCATGACCCCAAAGAACGTGTGCATGATGGGGCTGCTCAGTGACATGATGCCTAGCACCCACAACAACAGATATCTACCAACTTAAAAACCATTGCTCTAAACAGAAAGTGCCAATATATACGTACATGTTCCCCATACTGAACCATGTACCATCCACACAATCTTATCCATAATCCATCCAGCAAAGCCAACAAAATTATCCCATCTACAAATACTCTTCACATAACTTATTGATTTACATTTTCCCTTAAATTTTCCATCTGAATATTTTTTTTTTTCAACAGTAAACATTTTCTACTGTTCTAGACAGGAAGAAGCACAACAGCCTACCAGTCGGGCATCTGGGAACCACAGTGTGGACAGTCAACCTTGTTTGATCGGATGTCCTTGGGACTGTGTCTGTTAAATGAAAATGTTAACATTTTTACTTGTGTTAACATTATTTTGTTTAACATCATCATCAGTTCACATCACACCCAGATCTACATTTAATGAAGACAAGATGGTTTCTGGCCAAGCTATGTCATGTGCTTCTCTTTTAGATTTCCCAAAGATTTCCTGAACTGGTTTTTCTTGGTCTACAGAGTTTTGTCTGAAAGATTCATCTCCATGAAACTATGGATCTCCCCCTCCTTCCTCGTCTCTGAAAAAAATATTTTTTAGCTGAATAATGTATCCAATATGTGCTGGGACTGCACTTCTGCACACTGGATGTTCCTGCGACAATGTCAAGGATATGTCACTAAATCTTTTATTTTTAGTATCTGTCAATCAATTTCATGAGGAACAAACTTCACTCAAGTCTACAGTGGGTGTACAAATTAATAAAAAATATCAATGCAGAGAATAACAAATTGCTAAAACACAGATGATACATGTCTGTAATACAATGGGACATGTCTTGTTTAGTCTTGTCTCCTTCCTCATGTCTTGTTTAGTCTTGTCTCCTTCCTCATGTCTTCTTTAGTCTTGTCTCTTTCCTCATGTCTTCTTTAGTCTTGTCTCTTTCCTCATGTCTTCTTTAGTCTTGTCTCCTTCCTCATGTCTTGTTTAGTCTTGTCTCTTTCCTCATGTCTTATTTAGTCTTGTCTCCTTCCTCATGTATCCTTCAGTGTTGGGGCCAAATAGACTTTTTGATAAGATTCAGCAGTTTTAAGTAATAAGGGGATATTTTCATCATCATCATCATCAGGTGCTGTGCCGATTGGCATTGGCTATTATGCCTCTCCAGAGTACACGATCCTTCATGCAGGCCATCAGCTCAGTTGATGATCTCCTCTCACACCATCCCGTCAGACTGTCCAGTATCATTTCTCTTGGTCTTCCTCTTGATCTTCTTCCTTCTATTTTTCCTGTTGCTATAATACTTTCAATGCCCCCTCTTCTCATTGCATGTCCTATGAAAGTACATTGTCTCTCTCTTATTTTTTTACAAGATTTTTTGTCTCTCCAGCTCTTCTCATACATTCTTCATTAGTTATTTTTGCTGTCCAGGGGATCTGCAACAATCTTTTAATAAACCACACTTCTGCTGCTTCCAATGATTTTTGTGCAGACTTGCCTATTGTCCATGATTCACTTCCATATAATAAGATAGGTTCAATATAGCATTTTAGGACTCGTTTTCTAACATTCATTGATAAGGATGTGTTGGATAATATGTTTCTCAATCTCTGAAATGCAGTCTTTGCTTGGCCTATTCTGTTCCTAATTTCTGTTCTGCATTTCCCATCTGAAGTTATTACTGCTCCAAGGTATTTAAATTTTGGTTTAATTTTATACTGCATGCTGGTGGATTCTGTTTCTTAGATATAACCATAGTCTCTGTCTTTTTGATGTTCAAAGTAGGGCCTTTCTGTTCACTTTCTTTGGCGACTTTATCCAAGAGATTTTGCAGGTCTTGTTGGTTCTCAGCTATCAGTACTGTGTCGTCAGCATCCCGAAGATTGTTAATATTGTATCCTCCAATTATTATGGCTGGTTCTCTGGGTAAAGCTGGGGCGACCATCCCCAACCCAGCGCGTCACAGGTGAAAGTCCTCCAGATATGGAGGATCCCTGTGAATATAGGTTTACCCAAATAAGCAGGCGCGGACCAACTGGCAAGTCTCAGAAAGCTAGGTGGGGTAGTAGGTGGCACTACTACTCCTATAAAGTGCCTCATGTGCTCAGTGAAGGGAATACCAGGCGGGTAAGGGGCACCTTAAAACCTCTCGCTCCTGTTGCCTTGCGGGTAGGACAGGGAGTCCAAAGGCTAGCGGAGAGTCCGTACACAAACCGATAGAAGGCATCAGGAAACCACTGTTGTAGCTCCAAAGAACAATTATGCTTATTTAGAATAAAAGATTTGTCATGAATACTTTATGTTCATGTTATCTCCTCCTTCCATGTGTAGCCTCTTCTTTTTTCTATCATTTGTGCCTGAATGTTTTCTGTGGTATACTTTCTGGTGGTACCTGCATAACATGGCCAAACCATTTGCCTTGTTTCTGGATGTAGTGACAGGTGTCATTCCACATAAGATACTAAAATTTTATACAACCACACAACACTCAGGAAACTGGAAATGGATTTAAAGCCTGACTGAAAAAAACTTATGGCTTATGTGGCAATATAACACTGAAGTAAATTATCTTCAACTACTTCCTTATCCAGGTCATCAGTCAGTAATTTGCATGTCCCTTTTGGAACTTTGCCTCCCTAACAGCTCTCTTGTAGGCCTCTTGGTTGTGAGCAAGATGCCCTGCTGCTGATACATCCATCTGCAGATCGTCAACGATGTCTTGCGGCCATCTTCACCTTGGTCTTCTTCTCTTTCTTTTTCCCATTATGTGCCCTTCCAAGATGGTCTTCTCTAATTTAAAAAAAAATCTGCCAAATCTTACTTGGTAAATATCTGGACTGCCAGCTCCTCATACTGCTGCCTCTGTTCGGGTGTAAGGGTCTCCAGGGATTCTAGTTTGATGAAGGCCTTTGAGACTACACTGAAGGCTCGGTTTGCGCATGCCGCCAAAGCTAAATAAACAGATCAAATACATCACAGCTGGCAAAAGGATGAATCTGATAAAACTGATGAAAATTCATATAGTTTGACAAAATTTAAATGGAAATTCATATGTGACAAAAATGTGATGTAAATTCACATTATTTGACAAAACTGAGACAGAATATTAATATAATCCGACAAAACTGTCTCACAAATTCACAAAAACTAGCAAAACTGTCGCAGAAATTCACACAACGAGACAAAACTGCAATGTCTGAGTTCACAGAACACACGTGTAACAAAAAAAAAAAAAAAGATTATAATCTTGTTGCTCACTTCTATGACCTATAACTAAAAAAATAACTGTTTGATAAGTTGATTCATATGCCACTTCTGTGGCATGCCTGCTGATCCCATGTGGCACACAGGTTGGTAATCACTGCTTTGGTGTGTCACCAGGCAAGGAAAATATTGCAGCAACATCATATTACCTACATGACTAAATAGCTTTAGTATAGGGTCTATTACCATTTCATACAAAAAAAAAGGCAAAAAAAAAAAAATGCTTACCAAGCAAAGAATAGATGCTGACTGGGTCAAGGACATCTTCAAAATCTCTCAGATGTAATGCTGTCCTTGTAGCTGCATCCACGTAACCTGGCATCACATTAAGAGAATATGTTACAGTAACAAACTTCAGTTTACAAAGTGATGATAATAAGTAAAAAAGACAAACATCATCAAAATAATGTATGACTGGATCTTGCTGCATTAATCTGTTTAGATAAAAAAAAAAAAAAAAAGTTAACCATTCTCAGATCCCTCATGTCTTATTCAATCCCCTTATAAGGTAAGATATTAGAAACAGACACAATCACGTATCCTGGCAACATCACAGACAGAGGGAGTGGTACAGGAGCAGGTATTACAGCAAGGATTGGAAAGGTTAGAGCAGCATACCCACAGATGAGAAACATCTGGAAGGGCAAGGGAATATCCTTAACAACAAAACTTAGACTGTTCAATGCAAATGTCAAACTGGTCCTGTTGCATGAATAAGGAACATGGACAGCATCAGTCAAAAGTATCAAGAGACTGCAGACCTTCACCTGTCTAAGGAAGATCTTTCAGATTAAATGGCCAGATAAAATCAGCAAATGAAGAGCTATGGCAGAAAATGAATCTTAGTTAAGGTGCAGATAAGACATCTTAGTTAAAGTGCAGATATCACATCTTAGTTAAGGTGCAGATATCACATCTTAGTTAAGGAGCAGATATCACATCTTAGTTAAATTGCAGATATCACATCTTAGTTAAGGTGCAGATATCACATCTTAGTTAAAATGCAGATATCACATCTTAGTTTGCTACAGCACTTGAGGTGAGGAAGCCAACACCTGTCCTCACTGCCTTTGTTTTCCTAGGGAAACCCCAGGTGCCCATTCTTTGGAGGCTGGATTGACCCTGGCACTGGTGGAGACCCCAGGTGCCCATTCTTTGGAGGCTGGATTGACCCTGGCACTGGTTGGTCCAAAAAAAAAAAAAAAACATTCAGCTCAAATGCAAAATCAAACTCAGGACCTTTGATTGGCAGGCAAGTGCAGTAATCACTACAACACCGCTTCACTATCGCTCTTCAAAAAGTAAAAAAACTACAGAATCTGTGGAGAGGAACAGACAGAACTACAAAAATAAGATTTTTTAAGGAATTGCATCTTTCCCATCGCAACGTATGCCTGTGAGACCTGGACACTTAACAAAACAGCTGAGAAACACATAAATGCCTTTGAACGTAAATGCTACAGAAGAGTTCTTCAAATATCATGGACACAAAAATGAACAAATATAACCATACTACAAGAACTTAATACTGTTGAAGGCTGGCTAGTAGAGAGGATTAAACAAAGAAAACTTAAATATTTTGGACACATTAAACGTATGATAGTTTAGAGAATACAGTCTTAGAAGGTACATAATGGGAAAAAGAAAGAGAGGAAGACCAAGGCGAAGATGGCTGCAAGACATCGTTGATAATCTGCAAATAGATGCATCAGCAGCAGGCCATCTTGCTTACAACCGAGAGGCCTGCAGGAGAGCTGTTAGGGAGGCAAAGTTCCGCAAGGCACATGCAAATGATTGACTGACTGCTACACTATTGGAAGACAACATGGTTCAGAGGTTTACGAGATGAATTCATACCCTGATAAATGAACAGAAATCTTTTAAGAAAAAATCAGAAACAGCTTTATTCATCACCAGAGCATGCAGCTGTAACGTTTCAGTGTACGCTGAATTTATATAAAATATACAAGCCAAAGAAATAGGAAAAAAGAAGAGAAAATCTATAAGCATGACATATAACAAATAGGAACAGAAAAAAAAGGGAGATACTTGCGACTTCTACGAAGCTGTGTCAGAATCTGTGTTTGTGGAAAGTTGTAAATACTTACATGAAGATCAGTCGGCTGGGATACCAATATCATTGATTAGTAGCAAAGGAGTGGAGGAAGAGGAAAGGGGAAAGTGGAGTACAACGGTTGTTAGACCCAGATAAAAGTTGGCCAGAAGATGTAGTATCAAGACGATAACAGGTCAGCAGCCCATAGCTGACTGCTTGTACCAGAGTTAGTGAACCAAAGCTAACCAAGACCCTATAAACTCCATGTGGTGCACCAGGAAACTGATCAGAACCAAAGCTAACCAAGACCCTATAAACTCCATGTAGTGCACCAGGAAAATGATCAGAACCAAGAGCTTATAAACTCCATGTGGTGCACCTGGAAAATGATCAGAACCAAGAGTTTATAAACTCCATGTAGTGCACCATGAAATTGAACAGAATCAAAGCTAACCAAGACCCTATAAACTACATGTGGTGTACCAGGAAAATGATCAGAACCAATACTCTATAAACTCCACGGGGTGCACCAGAAAAATGAAGCTTGGATCAAATGAGAAAGCAAACCCAGTCCAAAAATCTGCCATACCAGAAATGGGAGGACGCTAACACTTCACACCCAAATGGCATGCAAATGCCATGGGACACAAGAGATACTGGGAGTGATTATGTACACTCGGTCACCAGACATGTGCAGTCGCAATGCGGGGTCAAGTGCCGTGGGCTTGCCAATGTGCCACTGCATGGTTTATATACGAACAAACGATTATGTTTTCAACTGTCCGGCTAGCTCAGTCGGTAAAAGTGTGAATGTACTAACATTGGTGGCATGGGTTCGATCTGCGTGTGGCGAATTTTTTTTTTTAATGTTTGGAGAGTTGTTTTTTTTTCTCTTAGAAAAATGTTAGATTATGACACTATTTATTTGTCTTTTTATTTTAAGACAAATTTTACTTTTAACTTTTTAGAAAAACTAGCAATTTCGCATGTCCACTGACCGTTTCTCCTGGACAGAGTAAACATTCCACCCCGAATTCGGTTCGGACCCCGGCTCAACTATCTGTCCTGGAAGGAGTGAATGCCACACCCTGAATTCGGTTAGGACCCTGGCTCGACTATCTGTCCTGGAAGGAGTGAACGCCACACCCCGAATTCGGTTAGGACCCTGGCTCGACTATCTGTCCTGGAAGGAGTGAACGCCACACTCCGAATTCGGTTAGGAACCTGCCCCCATTGTCCGTCTTGGCTCGACTCAGGAGCAGGGATTAGGGAAAAATGTTAAAGAAATTCATTTGAAATACCTTCCCCACAAATCTAATGTTATTGGCATGGGGAGAGGGGTCAAGGGCCGCAGGACACGTGCAGTGTCAATGTGACCGAGTGCCAATAATGCCAGCCTTTATGTTTCACCCCTTCTTTGAAAATCTAAATAATCAGCTTCACTTCATAAAGAGCACAGTGCAGCACAAACTGGAACTCACCATCGTAAAGCTGCTTCTGTGCAAGAATGTAGAAATGAAAAGCCTCTGCCCCCCTCCAGGCGCTGTCAATGATCTTTGTGTCTGACAGAGATGAGACATCTTCCTCCAGGAACCCAGCCAAGGCTGATGCAGCCTGGGATATATCAAAGGACTCACTTTCATTGGATAATCTGAATCATGGCTGACCACGGTTTTTTTAGCTTCTTGATAATTTTTAATCATATCAGCTGCTTTTCTCTTCCTATGCCATCTATGTCAGTCCTTTCCGATAAATTTATCATATGCTCCTTCTTTTTCTTATGATTTTTTTTTCCTCAGAGACTGTCAGGTTCTCTAACTGCAAGCACAGAGAGAGACGTGTTGATGTCTGTCACCAACTGCTGGCAAACTCACATGAGAAAAAGGTTTCTCTGACGTATCATCACTGGGGATGAAAAGTGGATTTTCCTGCGGTGACCCAACACAGGCACCCAAAGGCTTCAGCCAGACCAAGTGGCAGAGGCAGCTGTCTGATATGGCCAGTGAAATTGTTTTTGTACAGCAGTGAAATTCACTGCAAAAACATGATGAACTTTGACTCAACATAGTACCTGTTTTATTCTTGTATAATCAATAATATACCTGTTTTATTCTTGTATAATCAATAATATACCTGTTTTATCCTTGTATAATCAATAATATACCTGTTTTATTCTTGTATAATCAACAATACACCTGTTTTATTCTTGTATAATCAACAATATACCTGTTTTAGTCTTGTATAATCAACAATATACTTGTTTTATTCTTGCATAATCAACAATATACTTGTTTTATTCTTGTATAATCAACAATATACCTGTTTTATTCTTGTATAATCAACAATATACTCATTTTTTTCTTGCATAATCAACAATATACCTGTTTTATTCTTGTATAATCAACAATATACCTGTTTTATTCTTGTATAATCAACATATACTTGTTTTATTCTTGTATAATCAACAATATACCAGTTTTATTCTTGTATAATCAACAATATACTTGTTTTATTCTTGCATAATTAACAATATACCTGTTTTATTCTTGAATAATCAAAAATATATATGTTTATTCCTGTATACTGAACTATATTCTTGTATAATCAACAATATACCTGCTTATTCTTGTATAATGAACAATATACTTGTTTTATTCTTGTATAATCAACAATATATTTGTTTTATTCTTGTATAATCAACAATATATCTGTTTATTCTTATATAATGAACTATATACCTGTTGTACTCTTGTATAATCAACAATATACCTGTTTATTCTTGTATAACAAACTAAATATCTGTTTTATTCTTGTATAATCAACAATATACCTGTTTATTCTTGCCTTCAGCTCTTGAGGTCAGCTTCATAGCCTCATGATACTGCTCCACTAACAGTCCCCCTAACACATACATCTTTTTGATGATAAGAGGGTTCTTACGGCTCTTCTTCTGATCATCTGCAATCTGAAATAAGAAAGTACAGGATAAGGAAAAGATAGCTTAAGATGGCATCAACTTTGTTCAGTAGTCCTGATAAAACAGATTTTGGCTCTGTTATTTATTTTTTTTTCTAAATCATGAAAATAATATGTTACTTTCAACAAATGTATTTATACTTCATTCACATAAATTTCATCATTCCTGAATTCTGAATTCTGTTTTTCACTTCTCTGTATGATCATTCATTGTCACATTTATATTCTCTCTTATGTATGAGATCATGTGGCCAGACTGGCTGAGTGGTTAGGTGCTCGGTTTACTACTCCAGTGGTGCTGGGTTCAAGTCCCAACAATGGGGATTTTTTTCTGGTACGCACCAAAAGAATCTAAAGGGTACCAGAGAAATCTTGGAAGGTAAATGATACTGACCACATCAGACTTTCATGTGCTGAAGGTGCTGGAAATACGGGCCTAACAATGTGTCCACAATATGATTTAATGGCATGGAAACAGGATTTTCATCTTTAACTTCATGTATCAGTATGATATTCAAGGTAACATCTGTTTAAATCCTGGACTATCATGTGTATAGTGCATTCTGGTTCACCCTGCCATGCAAAACAGACAATCTTCCAATTTCACAGTCATTTTTCCTCAGCACAGCATGTCAGGTGCCCAGTTTCACAACTCAGTTCACCGTAGGTAAAACTGGCAACAGGCAATGAGCATGCTGCCTTTGTATGAGAAGACAGTGCACTACCAATCTCCCACACAAAGTTCCCTTAAAGATGAGTGTTTCAGCAATCACTCAGACATTTCTCTTGCACAGCTCATAAATTTTTCATGTCACTCAGCAAAGATGTTGAATGGCAAAATCGAGTGCCATGTCTTAGAGATAAGCTGTGGCATAAAACATCTGATTACATAAAATATCACTCATGCAAAAAATATTTTTGCAGAAGCTGAATCACTCCTTAGAGGGAAAACTGCTTTGACATTTTTGTGACTGCAAAAATTACAGGAAAAAAAAAATAACATGACACAAATGATGATATGACGTTTAGGTGCAGAAAAGCACATAGTGAAATGGAGAAGTTGTACAAAAGGTATGAACAATCGTACAAATAGAAAAGTGTTAACTGGAGATAGATGGTGAAGTCTGACAGAACCAGGAAGGAAGAAAAGCTAGTAATAAGTAGTAGAAACAATGAAATGATTACAAATGACAACAATAACAACCCAATACTTCAGCAAATTGCCTTTATCAAGGACAACTGTAAAGATAATAGAAAGTGGTCAGGTTTTTTTTTTCCCATAAAAGCTGCCAAAAAAAATCTTCTGGAATGGCAAGAAATGAAAATGCTCCTTTGCTGGTCCTGTTAAATGACAAGATGGCCTTATGAAAACAATAATGGAAAGTATGATTTGTAGGAAAGAGTTTAAGCCACAATGGGCCCAGGTTATCACAAATACTCTAAACACTCTAAGCACCACGTTAATTGAACAAGGCATCTTCTAATTGGGTATCAAGAGTGCAGCAACTTTCTGTGAAGAACAGACCACTTGAAAAAAAAAAAAAAAGACAATAAGAGAGACATATTAGTATCAAGCAGCTAGTGCTCATCGCTAGGTTTTCTTCTTCAGGATAGTTTTTAGAATGAGGCAGCTGTGCCACTTAGAGAGTTAAGAAACATTTTGCTTGTTCCTCTTTCTAGCCATTATATACTTTGTAGGCATTTAACTCTTAGCATACCATGAGCCTTGTGCGCGGCTTTTACAAAACATGTAAAAAAAAAAAAATTTAAAAAGGGAATCATGTAACTTTCTGGTAAAGCATGGTGATGTGGTATTTTAATAAAAAAAATGTTCAAGTGTCATGGGTATTGTTTGGTAGGACTGGAGTTAATTTTTTTTTTCTTCATTTATTGTCTTTGTTTCCATTTTTTTCTTCTACTGTATTATAAATAGATCTCTACAAGGAACTGTTCCACTAATCACAGGCACTACAGGAACTCACCTTAAACATTAGCCTTGCCGCATCCATATAGTGCCCTGCCTTCCTGTACAACTCGATAGCACTGAGGACTTTCTTCTTCTCCAGCAGATGCTGGGCATACTTGGCCAAGAGCATATCTATTTCTCGTATGTTGTGGGCTTTAGCAAGATCAATGGCCGTGTTCCACTGATTGAGGTGTACACAACAATCTATAGCAGCTTTCACGCGGTTGCACTGAAGAATTAAAACAGGCTAAGTTGGAGTAATGATTTTATTACAAGTACAGAACTGTTCAATATTTTCTCCTTGTTCTGTCATCCTGGATCTTCAAGTACAATGTTCCTTGCAGCCGATGCAGCAGTGAAGATGTTTAAGGCTCCTGCAAGAGACTGAATCTCAGCAATGGAATTTCCATGTCGCTGCCTCATCTCCGTTTCCGGGTGTCACAGTTTTCGGTTGGACAAGTATTGGTGAATTTGCTATCAAACACCATTTTTTGAGGGTGCTAGATAGTGAAGTTCGTGAATACACCGTTCTCTCATGGCTAGACGTCCACTTGTCCAACTGGAGTCTGTGGTTCGAGTTACTGGTAACTCTTTTGTGATTTTTCTTTCTCTCACATCTGAAAGTGCTTTGTCTACGATTTTTTTCAAGGTCTAATCATACAACACTGTGTTCTGTTACTTTACTATATGAAGGCTTCATTGTTTCCTCTTTACACAAATTTGTGTTTAAGAGCAAGTATTGTATCAGGTGGAGGGGGGGGTGGGTCATGGTGGCTATTTTTGCAGGGCCTAAAGTGAAGCCAAAAGGCAGAGGAGAGTTGTAACGCTTCTTCAGCAGACTCCACCACCAAGGGGTCTACAGCGATCTCTGTCTCGTTAGCCAGGCTGAATCTGCTTCTGAGGCATGAGAGGAGGGATGGAGTCTTGGTCTGCTATGGTTTGCTAAACCTGATGCCAGGTTGTCAGCTGTGGGACACAGGCTGCTATTTCATGCCGTATCTTCACAACTATTGCCCAAGTAGAATATCTGGTTAGGTGCCACTGTCTGTCACGGTGGTTTGAGCTTTAATTCAAACTTGAGCCGCTCAAATAAAACCACCTGTAAAAATGAGTACCTGGCACCCTCCGGAGCTGAAGAAGGAAATTCAGACAGACATGATAGCACATATCACCTTCTAGTGTGGCACATATCACCTTCTAGTGTGGCACATTTCACCTTCTAGTGTGGCACATATCACCTTCCAGTGTGGCACATATCACCTTCCAGTGTGGCACATATCACCTTCTAGTGTGGCACATATCACCTTCTAGTGTGGCACATATCACCTTCTAGTGTGGCACATATCGCCTTCTAGTGTGGCACATCACCTTCTAGTGTGGCACGTCACCTTCTAGTGTGATGACAGCTCAAGGAAAAAAAAATGGCCACTGTCTCACATATAAAGATTACTCCTTACACATCTCTACAGCAATGGGGCAGGGTCTCTTTTTTCTTTATGTTACTGACCTCATTGTCTTGCATGTTAGCTTCTTTTGATGCATAGCAGAGTACAGCTGTACACAGACTGATGAGGCACAATGAAAACTACCATTCCTTTACTGGTCAAAACTGCATTTTATTTTGCTTAGAAGTTAGAACTACCTGAAGATTAAAGCTTACAAAGGACATTATGAATGATCTTTTAATGGTGAACTTAATCATCTTTATAGGAGGTTTTCATCTTAATCATTTTTATAGGAGGTTTTCATCTTAATCTTTTTTATAGGAGGTTTTCACCTTAATCATTTTTATAGGTTTTCATCTTAATCATTTTATAGGAGGTTTTCATCTTAATCATTTTTATAGGAGGTTTTCATTTTAATCATTTTTATAGGAGGTTTTCACCTTAATCATTTTATAGGAGGTTTTCATCTTAATCATTTTTATAGGTTTTCATCAGACAATGAGAAGAGTTTGAAGATGATCAACAACTAATGTTTTGAAAATATGAATAAAAAAAACATACAGGTCTCTTTGGCATCATGATCATTGTTGTAGTTCTTAAAAGCAAAAATCACATTTTAATTTTCACTTTTTTTTCCACCTCATATATTTTTTCCACCTCATATATTTTTCCACCTCACCTGATGTGGATCTAGTGCCCAGGTCATGCAGGCGTGAAAGGCAATGAGGTAGGTGATCATGTTGCCCATAATGCCTCTGCAACAGATATGATTCCTATGGACAGGACAGATATACTGAAGTTGGTGGCCGAGGACTTGGTGCAGGAGGAGAAATGGGCATGTGTTGATGACATATACCTACCGAGGATGAAACATAGGACTGAGGAGGGAGGTGTGTGGGGTAGGGAAGAGCCAGGTGGCTGACTGGTAGAATTTGAGGTTGCCAGAACCAACAGCTGACTGGTAGAATTTGAGGTTGCCAGAACCAACAGCTGACTGGTAGAATTTGAGGTTGCCAGAACCAACAGCTGGCTGGTAGAATTTGAGGTTGCCAGAACCAACAGCTGGCTGGTAGAATTACTGTTCATAAGTCTTCAGTGGTTACTGAAACAGAGAGCAGAGCATGTCTGGGTGTGTCCTGAGTGCATGATGCCAATTCCTAGATTCAAGATTCCACTCATTTTTTTATGGGAGGTTAGTGTTATATAATGTGACATATGTAGACTGAGAAACAGAGTGAGAGGACAGAAATATACACACAACATAAAAAAGATGTGGCAAAAAGTATGCAGGATTAAGTGTCATGATCTTAGCTTTCTGAATACAAAGTTCACTTAATCACTGATCATTAAACCTACGAGAAGCAAGAAGCCAAGGCAAAAATCTACTTTTTTAAAATGATGTAACAGGTTCAGAGTATCCCAGAAAAAATGAGAGAAATCCTTAAAGCCTACCTTGGTGTAAGCCTCCACCGCCTGCTCTGACATACCAACACTTGCAAACATGGCAGCAATATCCTATTGATTGAGAAAATCTGGACTTTGTGATACATGAAATTATTATGCCAACGACTGTTGTTTCGGAAGACATGGAGGTGAGGCAGGGGAGGACATTAGCTAAATCAGTAACTACATGGCTTCTCAGACAGAAGACAGTGGACTCTACCCCTGCTGCTGCCATCACCTTCTTGTTGTTACATATTCTATCTGATAATATGAAGTACATGCAGCTGTACTGGTGCCCTTTTTTTTCTTGAGAATATCCAAGCACTTATGGGCTCATCTGGTGTACAAGAATGATTCTGTGCAAACATTTTTACCTTCACTGATCTGCATTGATCAGTTCACAAGGAAACTTGCTTTGATTTATTCTGTGCCAGTGACAACAGATATTTTATGTTGGTCCTGGTCCATTCTACACAGCCCGTGGTAGCTTAAATTAGACTGGCTGGCTTCCTTTTCCTGTGATCAAAAATCAGCTGATCAAGTGTTTTCTCTTGGTGTCCCTCTCTCTCTCTCTCTTGAGTTTTCCTGTTATCTGCCTCCTCAAGACATGTCCAAATAATTTTGACTGGATCTTATCTGTGATTTGTAGCTTTCTACGTTCTTTAACAATACCATGGTATTGTGGTTAGTGCTCTCGCCTACCAATTAGAAGGTCCCTAGTTCAATTTCACACTCAGGTGGGATTTTTTTCAGATTGACCAGCACCAGGGTCAACCCAGCTTAAAAAAATAGGTACCTGGGGTTTCCCTAGGAAAACAAAGGCAGCAAGACAGGGTGCTAGCATCCCTACCTCAGATGCTGCAGTGGCCTAGAAATATGAAGGCACTAACACTTCACATCCTTTCATTCATTCATTTGCATGCCCCTTGTGGAACTTTGCCTCCCTAACAGCACTCCTGTAGGCCTCTTGGCTGTTAGCAAGATGGCCTGCTGCTGATGCATCCATTTGCAGATCATCAACGATGTCTTGAAGGATCTTCGCCTTGGTCTTCCACACTTTCTTTTTCCCATTATGTAACCCTACAAGGCTGTCTTCTCTAGATTATCATGACGTTTAATGTGTCCAAAGTATTTAAGTTTTCTTTGATTAATCCTCTTTACTAGCCAGCCTTCTTCAATATTTTTTTGCTACAAGACTTAGACAGATGTTACCTGTTCTGAACCTCATTTACTTTCTGGCCATCAAGAGTGTTCATGAAAAATGGACAACTTCCTGCAAATACTAAAGATATGAGTTTTAAATATACACACTGGGAAAAAGTCTCATTTGAATGAGACTATAAATATCTCATCATTTAATCTTTCCAACATTCATTACAAATACTCCTCTGGGAACAAATGTGTTAATAACACACTTATCTTAACATAGTCTTTGTGAGACAGGGAAAAAAAATCATGGTACCAAGCAGATATTTATCAGAATATGAAAACAAAATTGTCAATTATGGTAAGAGAAAAGGTTGTTCCCTTTCTTACTGGGAGAAGTCTGTGATTCTCTGGCAAAGACAAAACCATCTTCTGTAGACCTGCATAGTCTTCAAGCATGTAGTAACACTCAGCCAATCTCTCCTGGTTACGACCCTGGACATAGTAGGTCACTGCCTGCAACAAGTAGAGATAATGCAAAACTTTTAGGTGGGGAAACTTAACAACTTGACTATCTGTTAACAGCTGACTGACTCTGAGACACTCAGCTGGTTCACATATACTGGGTCACTAAATTGAGTCAAATGACAGATTTAATTACTATCAGAGCTGCTAGAGTGAAGCTACCACTATATAGGTTTCTGAACAGGAAACTAGGTCTGACCTCTCCGCTGGCGCTCCTGACAGTGGTCTCAGCCTGGATAATGAGGGAGTGCTTGACATGGCTGAGGGAAGTTTGCAGAACAGCTTGCCTTTTTTTTTTTTTTTTGTGAGTCCACCCCCAGATCTTTAAGCTAGCCACCAGTACACCTCTGTCAATTCTTTATGATGACTGTGTTCAAGTAACTTCACGGTATTGGCTGCTATGAATATCCCGCTAGCAGGTCTAATGATACACAGCAACAACATAAGACTTTAACAACTGGATTTAAGAAGCAGCAGAAGAAGAAACAGTCTAATGATACACAGCAACAACATAAGACTTAAACAACTGGATTTAAGAAGCAGCAGAAGAAGAAACAGTCTAATGATACACAGCAACAACATAAGACTTTAACAACTGGATTTAAGAAGCAGCAGAAGAAGAAACAGTCTGAGCTATAAGCCAGCTTCTCTCTCTGCTCACTACCTGGCTCCACCTCTGGCGGTCAGCATAGTAATCTCCTACTGCGTTCCAAGCTTCTTCGAGCTGGACATCATCTCCCCCGCCTCCGTTTTTCAGCAAATGGATGACCTTGAACCATTCCCCAAGCTTTTTTCTCAGACTGATGGCAAGATCCCTGAAATTAATTAAATGTTCCGTTTTAATATATTTTCAAACATACAGGGGGATCTGGATCTCTAAAATTTAAAAACAACATTTTAACATGCATTTCTGGGATTTTTTCCCCCCCATATAAACTGCAAGATCTCTGAAATTACATAAACTTTTTTATACTCACTTCTATGACTGTTTTCTAACAAAAACACCAGATCACTGAAATAAAGTGAAAATGTGACATTACCAATACATTTTTTTCTCATTACCTATACAAGATCTATACAGCTAAAGAGCTCATTAAATCCCATTGCAAAATTTATGAAATTAAGCCAGAATATGAACAATGTGCCATTAAGGCACATTTGGGAATATGATGTTAGGCCTGTATTTTCCATGACCTTCAGCACATGAAAGTGTGATGAGGTCAGTATCAGGCATGGCCGCTTTACTTTCCCAGGTTTCTCTTCCCACCACTGGGGCTGAACCCAGTACCACCTGATTAGGAAACCGAGCACCTAACCACTCGGCTAACCAGGCTGCCAGCATATTAATAATAGGAGGCAAAATTTTACCACTAAGGCCAATCTTTCTTACCTCCTATTCACTTCGATATAATTAAAAAATTTTGTAAATATACCTCCTGTCCATGTCAAGATACATCCTCTCTGCATCCTCAAATCTTCGGAAATAGGAGGCCACTTCTGCCTGTTTTATATTTTCATTCTGTTCAGACAGCAAAAAAAGAATACTGTGTCAACATTATCATTTCTGACCTACTAACGGTGGAGCTCTCCAACAATGAAGCATACAGTTGGTGGCTCTACAGACTTGCCTTTTGTTTTTTTGTCTCTCACCCACTCTGGGCTTAGGAGAAGCTCCTTATCTGATGTAGAACTTCACAGGGTATCTTGTTTTCCTTTCATTCACTGACAGCTACTGACAGTGTGATGTTTAATCCAGTACGCTTCACCCTGCAGGCACGTAATCTCTATCTTCAAAAGCTACTTATTTCTATATCTGGATCAAATTAAAAGGAGGGGGAGGGGCCAGAGAAATGATACCTAATCATGAGCTTGGCAGACAGAAAAAGATCAAGATCTTCAGACTCCAAACAGGCCACAAAAGACAGGTCTCACAGGTATAAGCTGAAGGTAGGCACAGCTGATAAGTGCACTTGTAGCACTGGAAAGGTGACAGTCTAGCCTATGTTACAGGAGTGCCCTAGATACATATATACTTATATATATATATATAAGAACTGAACACATGGCCATTACCAAAAACAGTCCAGACCAAGCTGTATGATGACACGAACAAGCTAAAGTGAACTGCTGTATTCTTTAGAATGTTCAAGGATGGAACAGAAATGGAGGAAGCCAGTAGCAGGTCTGTACCTAGAAACTTGTACTGGGAGATGACAGATCACCACCACTAGCCTCTAACCATGATCTCATCCAGGCTCTGTGACTTTCCTCTTCACAAACCTTTGTTGTTATCTTCCCAGGAGTTTTAAGTCTCTTCCTCTTCGTTCACTTCTACCACCAAGACCACCCCATGATCATACTGAATTTACTCCTGTGGTTCCTGATAGGTCCCATGGTCTCCTTAAAAGGACCACACGAGATCCCCGAGAGGACCACAAGAGGTTCAGAGTATCACAGGGCTTGAGCCTGTTCTTGGTGGGTCTCAGAAGCTGCATTGCGTGACACCGTGGTTTCGCTGCACCAGTTTTATCTAGAGTTGGACTTTCTCACCATGTTTTGGATATGAGCATATCCTCGCTGGGTGAGAGGTTGTTGCCCATCCAGGCTAGAGCTGGACCTTCTCACTGGAAAACCTCGATGTGTTTTGGGATACCCGTGTATTCCCACCGGGTAAGAGGTGGTTGCCCATCCAGTCCAGCGTTGGACTTTCTCACTGGAAAACCTCAGCGTGATTAGGATATGCATACATCCCTGCTGGGTGAGAGGTGGTTGCCTATCTAGACTGTCCTGATCTAGTGTCTCCGACTTCAGTATTTTGTGGTCACTACCCTTCCTAGTTGTGACCAGGACAGAGCTCCCATCAGAAGGACGAATCCTCACCACTAGTAAGTGTCACCCCTGGGTTGAGCCGGTTTAGGCTTATTATCCCAGTATGGGCGTGTTTAGGACATGACCAACCTCTAGAGCGGAGGTACTGTGACATGAGTAGCCATCAAGTTTCACCCCTGGTTTAAGCTGGTTTAGGCATATTTCACCAGTATGGGTGTATATCGGATGTCGCCGGCCTCTAGAGCAGAGGTGCCATGGTATGAATAGCTCTCACCATGAGACTACTGGACATACCGATTAAGTTTCACTTTATCCTTTCCATCATCTTTTCACATCGGCGCCGCGCAGCAACCCTAATTGCTTTTTTGCATTTTAATCACTGGTCGGGAGGAGTCCCACTCCATGCATGGCATTCGAAGAATCTCAGTGTCTTAACCCCTGGGTTAAGCCGGTTCAGGCAATTCGCCTGGTATGAGTGTACATAGGACACGGCCAAACTCCAGAGCAGAGGTGCCGTGATTTGAGCAGTCCTGACCTTGAGACTATTGATTACTTCACTTAATCCTTTCTTTCACCTTTTCCACAGTGGTGCCGCACGGCAACCCCATTCGCATCTTTCTTAACTGGCCAGGAGGAGACCCACTCCCAGCACAGCAGTTGAAGAATCTCGCCAGCAGTGGTAGATGAGCTACCAAACATGACTCTCATCTACCTGAAGCATCTGGTTTTCAGACGCCAGATACTCGCCTTCGCCCCTTCTCCTGTCAGTTTGAACAGTTCTGCCACGAGAAGGCCAGGAGCTGGACTTGACTGTCAGAGGCTATCTGAGACGCACGCCTTGGAGATATTTCACTGGGGTGGAGAGCGTATCCCCCACCCCACCTCCGGCTATAACAGTCCTTAGAACCCGTTTTAAGTCTAAATGGGGGTACAATTCCTATGCTTACTTCAGTACTTGTTTCTTGGTTGGTTTTTGTTTTTTCTGGAAATGTGTCTGTGTCGATGCAGCCAGGTCTGTGCTGATGCAGCTAGTGTGGTTATCTTGGATCTGAAGTGTTTAAATTCTAAACAGTGATGCAATGTCTGGCTGCTTCTTGTATGTCTTTCCACATGCCATGACTCCAAAAATACCACATATTTAATGGAAGACCAGCTCCTGTTTTCTATCCTTGTTGAACCACATGTCACAGCTGTCATTATGTCAGGGGACTGCTTCATCACTGTCATTCCCTACATAATTACCACAAACTGAGAAATGGAACATGTTCAATGAATGTAAAAATGATACGTAATTTTCTCCCTCTTCAGTGCTCACCTGGAGATTTCCAAGTCGTTTTACAAACTCAATTCCTTTATAGTCCTTACATTTCACAAATGCTGTCTCTGCTACTTTGAGGTTTAACTGTTCCAACGCTGATTCTGCCAACAGTCGCCTGTAATAACATAACATGTTACTTTTAAACTTATTACTTTTAAGAAACAAGTATTCAACACTGTTATCCAAGACGTGTGGTTGGAAAAAAAACAAACAAGGGTGAATCAAAAAGTAACCACAGGATGTAAACACTGAAAAATATATGACAAGAGTAGAGGAATAGTTTAAAAAACAAAGTAATCACAGATCAAGAGACATAACCACTGAAAAATATCTGAAAAGACTGTTTAACTCACTTTTGAGTCTTTCTGACTTGCCCTCATATTTTTATGAGAAGAACAAAATGGATTAAACTACATGATGCAGTTTTACTAAAATGGAGGAATATCGAAAGAGAGGAAAAATCAGGAAAATATGGGCATAAACATCAAGTTCTCTGGGTGCTTCCATGACATGCTAGGCTTATGTTTTCTTTTGCATGAACTATGAGGCTTTGCAGACAGATGCTGATGAATGTAGTTCCGTGACTCCGGGGCTTTCAGTTAATGCTTCTTCACACATGACTTCTAGGATTCCTTGGGCTGGGCATTCAGCCATAACCAACATCAATGCGCATCCTACCGGAATCCGTGGTTCAAATCCCAGATAATTCTCTTGTGATTTTTCTTTCTCACATGTCTCACTAAAGAGCTTTGTCTACAATTTTTTCGAGGTCTAATCCTACAAAACTGTGTTCTCTTACTTAACCAATATCAACTGCAGTGTACGAGTATATATTACAAGTGCTAACCACAATATTGGGTCTGTGGCATACGCCCATGATTTTTGTATTTACAATCTGTCTTGTGTTTAGTGAATGTTTGCCTGAGTAAAAGTGTTCGTGAATATGGGTATCACATATTTCGGGGGTATGAACTTGGATGGCTAGTGTGTTACTTTTAGAGAGAACAGAATGAACACTTAATGCGAGAGGATCTGTTCTGTCACTACTGTCTACCACCGAGTCCAGGATGTTATTTTAAAGTGGGAATGAAGATGTTTTGTCAAGTCTTGTATCCTGTGTTTGTCCGAATGGATGAGAAGACACCGGTTCCATGGCCAGATGTAATGACAGCTGAACTGGGGGCGTACAGTTTGATATGTTACAAGTTATGCTCTACCTTCAATCGCCATACCATTATCATCATGTTGTATCTAATTAAATGTTCTGTTGGTACTGCTGGAAAATCTGGACTCATATCATCATTTTTATCATATCATCATTTTTATCATATCATCATTTATCATATCATCATTTTTATCATATCATCATTTATCATATCATCATTTTTATCATATCATTATTTTTGTAACAAGGATAACTGGACAACTGAGTAAGAACATGGGTGCTGTCTGAAACGATGTTTGTTCATTTCAGAGAGGTTACCACACAGAAGGCCTGTCAACAGTTGTGGTTTACAGTTGGCCTATATGATTACATCAGTACCACCATAATTAATTTTTATGTTAAATCTGAGATGCTATTATGTCCACCATCTCTGTCTTGGATGTCTTCCTGCTAATGCATTGTCTGCCACTGCAGGGCTTGTGCTGTGGGATGATTGTGGTGCGCTCTGAAAAGGTGGTCAAGTCATACAATCTTTCATCTTTTCAGAATTTGTTCTCCATTATCTTCTTTTTTCAGTCTGTCCCTTATGGTAAAGCCAGCAATATACCTCAGTCATCTCAATACTATATGTAACAGTTTTCTTTCTTTCCTTTCTTTGATTTCATTTTGTCTAGGCACCTCATTTGGAGAATGATCTTTACACAATTTTAATATTTCCTTCATTCGGTGAGACTTGTGTGTGCAGATGGAGTTTGGTTTGCCTCATCTAGCAAGTAGATAGCTTTCAACTTCAAAGGTTGCTTTCTTCCCACTAGCAACATGTCAGGTGCCCATTTTTACAACTGGCTCAACTGCAGGTCATTAATAATAGGCCTCAAACCTAAAACCTCTTGAATGAGAAGACAGGTTACCAGGCTCAACTGCAGGTCATTAATAATAGGTCTCAAACCTAAATCCTCTTGAATGAGAAGACAGGTTACCAGGCTCAATTGGAGGTCACTAATAATAGGTCTCAAACCTAAATCCTCTTGAATGAGAAGACAGGTTACCAGGCTCAACTGGAGGTCACTAATAATAGGTCTCAAACCTAAAACCTCTTGAATGAGAAGACAGGTTACCAGGCTCAACTGCAGGTCATTAATAATAGGTCTCAAACCTAAAACCTCTTGAATGAGAAGACAGGTTACCAGGCTCAACTGGAGGTCACTAATAATAGGTCTCAAACCTAAAACCTCTTGAATGAGAAGACAGGTTACCAGGCTCAACTGGAGGTCAGTGATAACAGAGCACAAACCTACAACCTCTTGAGTAAAAGGACAGGCCCACTATCAATTTACTTACCCACCCTTGCTACCTTGTGATCCAGTAAAGGAATATTTTGTACTGGTAATAAATGTTTAAATGCATATCACACAGCCAGAACTACAAAAATAAGATTTTTAAGGGCATGCATCTTTCCCATCGCAACATATGCCTGTGAGACCTGGACACTTAGCAAAACAGCTGAGAAGCACATAATTGCCTTTGAATGTAAATGCTACAGAAGAGTCCTTCAAATATCATGGACACAAAAAAGAACAAATATATCCACGCTACAAGAACTTAATATTGAAGAAGGTTGACCAGTAAAGAGGATTAAACAAAGAAAACTTTGGACACATTAAACGTCATGATAATTTAGAGAAGATCATCTTGGAAGGGTTAATAATGGGAAAAAGAAAGAGAGGAAGACCATGGCGAAGATGGCTGCAAGACATCATTGATAATCTGCAAATGGATGCATCAGCAGCAGGCCATCTTGCTTACAACCGAGAGGCCTACAGGAGAGCTGTTAGGGAGGCAAAGTTCCACAAGGGACATGCAAATCACTGACTGACTGGTTGTTGCTGTTGTTTTTCTGTATCACTAGAACTATGAGCAGGATGTTGCCTGCGGCCAAATCAATTAGGATGCTGAATGGTATGAGGATAATTCTGCAGACCTTAGTTCTTCTTTGGTAGATTCCACCACCATGGGGTACAACAATGATCTCTGCCCCGTTAGCCAGGCTCCGCTTGTTACTGGGGGCCTGAATGGAGACGTGGACAGGGTCTTGGCTACGATTAGTCAAAGTCGACATCAGCAGTCAAGGGATACGTCACTGACTGCTGTTTCATGCCCATCTTTATCCCTGCCATCTTGCCTATATCTGGGCACTCAAGGAGGGAATTTAGCTGACAGCTGACAGGTTTTGAAGCCAGCATATAGCAGAGTACTAAGAACTCACCAGAGTCGAGGGTGGGAGTTAGCCTCAATGAACTGCTGTGCCTCTGAGATGCCCACCTTCTCTAGGAGTTCACGAGTGTCCCTCAGTGACTGTAAAAGAGTGTTCAGATCAGGGGTACATTATGTCTAAGCTACAACAACATTAACACCTTTTCACAATAAATTTAACCTACCAAATAATATCCATGACTGAACAATATTTTTGTAATTAACAATCACTGCCGTGATGTTTCACCAAGGAATGATGCAATGCCTATTTTTAACATTTGGAGTATTTTAAAATTATGAAATCTCAACCATAAAACAACCATAATCCATCCCTACTGCTTTCTCCCCTTAGCATACCACTCCAAACTAAGAGGCAACTGATTAATTGCATATCTATACCAACGTTATATATCCACCCTCATTTGTGCACGTGAAAGCTGGAAATCAACTAAAGAAATAGACAAGAATAATCTCTTTCGAAAACAAATGCCTAAGGAAAATTCTCGGTATAAAGTGGAACGAATTCAAGAACAATGCAGAGGTAAGACAGACGAGCAAACAACAACCTGTCTCATGGGTGATCAGAAAAAGAAGATGGACATATGTTGGTCATGTGATGAGAGGAAACAATCAGATCTCCAAACAAGCTATCACACAAGCTAACACAACAGGCCGAAGAAAAAGAGGTTAACCACGTGAAACTCTAAAGAGGACATTGTTAAGAGAGGCCAGTTCAGTGGGCATAACATCCCTTGATGAGACTGAAAAACTCGCTGAAGACAGGAAATCTTGTCGAACTACCATGCGGATCCTATGTGACATTTAGCGGCATGGGAAGGATGTAAGATACCAACGTTGTACTACCAATGCCAAACATAGGCACTAACCAAGAATCTACAAAATAAAATATCTACATGAGAAATGAAATGTCCAAGGAAAGCAGCAAAAGCTAAGAAATGATACCATAAGACAGATGGTAAGAACTACACCGTGCCTACAATACACACAGAGAAGCAAAGAATTACGTGGTTTGGCCGCTTAATGACACAGTCAGCCACGAGGGCCTTCAACCAAAGAACTGAGGGACACGGATCAGGAAGATGACCCTGGGAAAATTAGAAACACGAATTAAGCTCCAAAAACCCAAATCAACACCTCACAGTAGAAGAGGAAGGATAAACTAAAGTAACTGTAAAACAAAACTTTATGATTATTTCAATTTTATTCTTAATTAAAAAAAAAAAGTGCCAATTAAACAGCTGATGGTATGTTAAAAGTTGAGGCATAAATTGATATGAACCCAGTTTTGAACATGTCTATTAATAAAAGTCATTAATACTGAACTCAACGAAAGTGTTTATTAACAAAAGTCATTGATATGAACTCAGTGAAAGTGTCTATTAATAAAAGTCATTGATATGAACTCAGTGAAAGTGTCTATTAATAAAAGTCATTGATATGAACTCAGTGAAAGTGTCTATTAATAAAAGTCATTGATATGAACTCAGTGAAAGTGTCTATTAATAAAAGTCATCATTTCTCCTCATAGGCAGAGATGCTGAAAAAATGTGATTCAGACTGGTAAGATATTCATTATGAGAAGATGCTGGAGAGACAAAAAACCTTGTCAAAAAGATAAGAGAGAGACAGTGTACTTTCATAGGACATGCAATGAGAAGAGGGGGCATTGAAAATATTATAACAACAGGAAGATCAAGAGAAATGATACTGGACAGTCTGACGGGATGGTGTGAGAGGAGATCACCAACTGAGCTGATGGCCTGCATGAAGGATCGGATACTCTGGAGAAGCATAATAGCCAACGCCAGTCGGCACGGCACATGATGATGATGATGAAGATATTCATCATCATCTTGTGCCTTCTACCCACCGAAGATTAGTTACAAGGGAACTTCAGCTGATCTGCTTCTTGTTGTAAGAATGCACCCATATAAACTGTTTCCTAGCAGTCTCTCACTGTAATCCACTCATTTACAATGTCACCATCTTCTTGTCCTTCGTCTTTGCCTCACTTCTTCCCATAATAAACTTCCTTGAACCCCAAAATATAATAGTCTTATTCTAATGACTTCCATTATACTAAAACACACCTACTAGACCAATGAAACTAGCCAAGAGGTTAAGTGCTACAGTTCTATGTAGGATCTACAAGAATCAATACAATTCATCCATGATGGTGAGCTCAACTATAAACTCATACAAAGGTGATGATGAAATTTATTTCTCTTTCCAAGTTCTTCAAAATACTTTAGTAACATCCATGAAAAACACCATTCAGTAATCTAAGGTATATTCATTTCTAGTGATTTCCTTCAGCTGGTGTCTATAAGGCCTTACTTTGAGCATCAAAAAGACAGAGACTATGGTTATATCTAAGAAACAGAATCCACCAAAATGCAGTATAAAAGTAAACGGAACCATTCTAAAGCAGGTGCAGAAATCAAATACCTTGGAGCAGTAATAACTTCAGATGGGAAATGCAAAACAGAAATTAGGAACAGAATAGGCTAAGCAAAGACTGCATTTCAGAGAATGAGAAACATATTATCCAACACATCCTTATCAATGAATGTTAGAAAACAAGTCCTAAAATGCTATATTGAACCTGCCTTGTTAAGTGAATCATGGACAATAGGCAGGTCTTCCCAAAAATCATTGGAAGCAGCAGAAATGTGGTTTATTAGAAGAATGTTGTAAATTCCCTGGACAGCAAAAATAACTAATGGAGAATGTTTGAGAAGAGTTGGAGATAGAAAAAAATCTTGTCAAAAAAATAAGAGAGAGACATTGTACTTTCACAGGACATGCAATAAGAAGAGGGGGCATTGAAAATATTATAACAACAGAAAAAATAGAGGAAAGAAGAGTCAAGGGAAGACCAAGAGAAATTATACTGGACAGAATAATGAAATGGTGTGAGAGGAGATCACCAAATGAGCTGATAGCCTGCATGAAGGATCGTGTACTCTGAAGAAGCATAATAGCCAACACCAGTTGGCATAGCACATGATGATGATGATGATGTCTATAAGAAGTTTGTTGCATTCTGTTCATGTGTTTAAGTCTGTGTGCTTGTATCATCACTGGCACATCAGTGTACGTTTCATGGTCAGGAATTAAGACCCAACAACACCTCTTCAGAAACAATGCAAGTCCCTTAAGTAAAATATAACTGCACTGTTAGGATATTCCAAAGATCACAGAAAAATTCATGTAGAGGGAGAATGAAGCAAATAAAAGCATCCAGAATATTATCACTGAAATAATGGCTCTTTTCATGCTAGTAAAAGTAATTTTGGAACATGCAGACCCTGTGGAAGTTAAATTATCAAGGATTCTTTTTGTTCAGCAGCTTGTCTCTGCCAGTATTTGAGTGGTATAATTGGCCACAGTGATAACACACCCTGCTTGTATTTGCAAAAATCTCATCTCTTTTGCGCTAGCATTCTCTGTCTCAAATTTTGACCATCTCTCGCCCTTCAATTGATACAACATCCCTTTGCAAGGTTCCTCTCCCTGACACACAGTCTTCTGCCAGTTTTCCTTACTTCTTGTGGCTGGCATCTCTCATAAATGCCTTACATGAGACGGACAAATAAAAGCCGCCAGCAAACACATACCCTGATTTCCATCTCCAGGATGTCATCCTTCGATGGGTTCTCTGGGTCTTTCATAATCTCATCCAGCAAAACAGCTTTGATCTGAAGGTCACTGAACTGACAGATGTAACCCGAACTAAGGATTGGCTCCTGTTGAGTGAACAGAAAAAATGGTTGGTGTATCACACAAACGTAAATCATAATAATACATGATGATAAAACTTACCGTGACCACAAGCAGGCATGATGACGAAGGTGATGGCAGTGACAAGAGCAGTCGTCTGGCTGGAGTCACAGGGTTATGCCCGTGCTTGCGTACTGAGTGATTCTATGAGCATTACTCAGAAAGTCAAGGCAGGTTCTTTACGCAGGCAGTGGCTTGAGTCATTGCAGAAATCAACAACTCGCAGAAACTGTATGCTGTTCTTCTCTCGTGCACGGTCCCAAGAGAGTGGCCACCTCTAATTTGATCTTCTGAGGTAATATTTCCAAAATGGCCAACATGTCTCCACCCATACATACATACTGAAGGATGGCATCACATATATGTGGTACAAACTGTCCATCACTTGATTTACAGTTTTTTTTTTTTTTAGACAGAGCAAAATTAAGGTTACTTTGTGACTCACCCTCATAGATTTCTTAAATGAAATATTTAGCATGTGCTGAAGACTTTAATTGACTGACCTCTGCATCCAAGTCTCGGAAAATGTACATTCTTGTTTTCTCCATGATAGCAAAAAGTTCTGGATTATCCTGAAATAGAACAAATTAAAATTATCTGGACACATTATTACCATTATTTGTTTCATTTTTGTATAAAAATACTTCAAATGAATATTTCAACATACATCATTTTGTTTAAGTGTCTTTTTTTTTCCTTATGAAATTTAAAAGCAAAACTACTTTCATGCAAAACATGAAAAAAAAACATGAAAAAAACACTCAAAACATTGCCATTTATAAAATTTGAACTTGCTCCACCGATGTTTTTAAATATTATTTGAGTCATGTAAATAAAGGATAACAAAGTGTCTGTATCCAAACCAAAAAACATAAAAAAAAACTATTCAAAACAAAAACACTATAAATCTAGCATCCTCTCACCTCAGCCCACTTCATATCCCACACATCCTTGCGGTCAAACTTCAGATGTTCACCTATGACCTCTCTGCCATCTTGGTCAGTGACCCTTGTGTCAAGGTCAAAGAAGCTCATGACACCAGCAATGTCAATTATTGCTGCACGGCTGAAACATAAATTAGGATCAAATGCTGAAACATGTTAACTCTTTCCGTGCCACAGTAAGAAAAGCGGACGTTCAGTTGCTTACCAGAGTAAAAACGCGGGTCTTGGTCTGTAAGGGGGTATAGTTGTAAAATGGAATGGAAAACAGTATTTTCATGTACTTCCGTATACTTAATATGTTTCAAAGTATAGCTAAATGAAAGAAAATTTCATAAATGCAGAGTTTTTTATGAAAAAAGAAGTAATGTGATGTTTTTAGACACTGATTGTGGCCAGCTCACCATCGGCGAGGTCTAGATCTGCACTACTTACCACTACTTACCATCTGAGATGTGTAGATCTACTTGTCGATCTCATATTGTGATTCTGTGTTGTATTCTCGCTGAATGAATGTCTGAACTAACCTCCTAACTACTTCTCCAGTCGTCTAAATATGTTTAGATCTACTTAGAAAACATTCAAGAGCAGCGGGGTGGCCATAGGCTATGTCCATACCCCTATCTACATCATCAAAAATTGAAAAATTTCCATGCTTCTCGTCCTTTTTCTCGCTCAGCATCACTCGTAACTAGGCACTCTTTCGCCATTTTGAAAAGTGTCACCGGAATCGCGGACAAAATATGTACAATCTAAATGTTACACCGGTTGTTTTATTGAAACAAACAATGATCATTATAATGACCATTGGTAAGCAACGGGAAACCGGAAGCGTCATTATAATGTCCAAAGGCACAGAAAGAGTTAAAACATAAGTTAAAATTAAACAGCATCAAAAACTGCATCTTTCAATTTTTATTGATCATCAGATCTATGTTCAAGGACAAGGTCATGCTTCATCTGGTGACCTGTCACCAGTTCCTCTTCAGGTTATGGCATTCTCATATTTTTTGCCTTAGACCCAGACTCTCAGCATTTGTCTGGTCCTGCAAGTCTGTGAAAGCTGAACATCCCATGTGGCCTCCTTCCCGCCGTGAGTTTGCCATAAAAAAAAAAAACCCACCTGGGCATATGGCTGCCGCCTCTTATACTGCTTTGGTAGAGAGAAAATGCCTTGCACCTTCCCTGTCTTAACTCTGCCAATTTAACTCTAGAGTAATGACTTGGTCCCTAAGTCTGAAAATCTAGCAGAGCTACAGGGGAATGCCAGAAGATGGTTAGACTCAAGCGCCTCGAGTTTCCTCTATCTGGATTTTTCTTTTTGGGTTCACTCCCGTAATCTTTGGTTCTCCCAAGCCACCCACAAGGCAATGCATTTGACAGGAAGTGGTAACACCACCTGCCATCAGTACAGAAGCAGATAAACCTGACCAAAGTATAAGACTTCATAATGACTGTTAGAAATTACCTGCATGAGCAATTCAAGCTCAGTTGATGTGGCTGGCAGGACAATGTGTACCTGTGAGTCAGAACAGCCATAGGAAGGGCATAGCGAACCAAGGCCCCTGACTCTCGACCCTTTAAGACAGCAGACAAAAAAATGTATTCATATTATAACATGCCATATTGTAATACATTAACTGAACACAAGAAACACTGAGTTTACGTTTTTAAACTTCCTTCATTTGCCTGTTTTCATCTCCAGCACAGGACTGTAAACATGTGAAAATTAACTTACTTAAATTACTTAAATATTAGTTTGTACATTTGTTTTCTCACTCGTGGATATAATTACACAATACTTCTGAAGATAAACCAGATTCTACTGAAGGTCTACATTTTTTTAAAACTAGATAAGAAAGGGTTATGCACTGCAATCATCTAAACTACTTACAACAAGGAGAGTTTTATCATAAGCACAGATGCAGCAAATCTGATCATTTGTACCCTGAAAAAAGATAACAAACAGAAAAAAAAATATTCAATCATTTTTATGGGGTTTTTTTTTATCATTTCTCACACTGAACTGCTATTCAGCACTGAAATTTCCACAGCTTTTGAACTTTTTTTTTTTTTTTAATCATTTCTCATACCAAACTGTTATTCAGCATTGAAATGTCTGCAGCTTTTTACCTTTTTTTTTTTTTTTTTTGAGAAATGTGACTCTTCCAAAAATATGACTTTTCTGATCCCCAAGTTTACAAGTTTTCACTCAGTAAATGGAATATCAATCAATCAATCAAGTGCCGTGCCGCGTGGCATAGGCGATCATTTCTCTCCACAATTCCCTGTCTTTAGACTTGATTATTAGATCCACCGGTGACTTTCTTCCTAGCCACACTGACAGCCCATCTAGTAATTTCTTTCTCTGTCTTCCTCTGTCTCTTCTTCCCTCAATTCTTCCAGTTGTCACAATGTGTTCCAATTTTCCTCTTCTCAGAAAACGTCCTACAAATCTCGCTTGTCTGCCTCCAATCTTTGCTGTAATTTGCCTTTTAACTCCAGCCTCTCTTACGACTTCTTCATTTGGTTTTCTTAGCTGTCCATGGTACCTTCAACATCCTTCTTATAAACCACATTTCCGTGGCCTCCATTTCTCGCCGTACTCTCTTATTCATGGACTATGCTTCACATCCATAAAACAAAATTGGCTTGATGTAACATTTAAGTACTTGGAATCTTGTTTCCATTGATGTGGATCTGTTGCACAAGATGTTTCTCATTTTCTGGAATGCTGACTTGGCCTGAGCACATCTGCTTTTTATGTTGTTGTGACATTTCCCATCAGCTGTTATAATCATTCCTAAGCACTTGAATCTATCAACTTGTTTCAGATTTGTGCCAACGATGGTAATGCTACATTTTGGTAGTATTCTTTTCTTTGACATGACCATCACTTCAGTCTTCTTTTTATTCAGGCTGAGACCTCTACTTTGGAATATACCTGACTTTTTTTTTTTCAGTTGTTCTACATTTTCATGGATGTCTGAGTGGCTAAGTGGTTAGTGCACTGGTCTCTCATGATGAAGGTCGGGGGTTCAAATCCGGCCATAGGCACCCCAGTCACTCAGCTGTAGAAATGGGTACCCAACTTCTTCTGGAGTTGGAAAGGCAGCCAGATGTGATACTGACCATATCATCCTCTAGTGTGCTGACAGGTCAAGGAAAATATGGGCACTAACACCATATCCCTATGTGCCTCTAAGGCATGACAGGATTACCTTTACCTTTACATTTCCATATAGAATGTTGGTGATAGAAGAATTTGGTGGCTGCAAGTTTTCCCAGAGATCTGTCAAATCACTGCAGCAGTGTAGGTGGTCTTCCAGAGGGAGTTCATGATGTTTTCTTTTTCCTTGCTTTAATTACTCCATAAGGCCTTTCAAAAACTAGGAATGAAAACTAACCAACATCTTCCTGAGGTTTCATTTTCCGGCAAAGGTTTAAGAATTCAAGAAATTTTCCCCCCACTTGACACTTTTCCAGTCTATCTTTCCCATATCTGTCTTATACCTTCACTCATTCTGTGTTTTGCTAATATGTGTTGGTTCTTAGTAAATCTAGTCAAACTGGTTACCTTTCTTTTTTCCTGTGTCACTTGGACAGCCAGGTCAGATATTTTTCTCTTGGACTCTCTGAGTTTTCCAGTAATTGTCAGGTTTTATAAGTTCATTAGTCTCAAGAAATGTCACAATAATCTTTTCTTTATTATATTTGCTGCCTCATAAGACAGACTATCATATGAGACACATATTTAATTTGACAAGGAATCTTTGAGGGAAAACAAGAAAAACTAAAAACCCCACATTTTTCATGAACTTCATAGCCCTTCCTTCAATAGGATTTTGGTCCAAGACTGTATACTTCTGAATACTCTCCTACTATATTTCTTAAGCACAACATGCAACTAACCTTATGAATACCAGCATATTTCCACTCATAGCTAACCTGTGTAGGCTAACTAATGCTGCTCACAAATCTCAGTGCTGTTGTATCAGCACAGGCCTATCTATCACTCATGGAACTTCAAATAACTTGATTATACGAGTGTCATACCGAAAGTCGTGAGCAAAACTTTTTTTTAATCAGAACTTATAGATAGAGAAAATATAAATGTATCACCTTATCTGCATCCTTTGCACTTCATGTATAGGTCACATGACATCACCATCATGTGTCACGTGACCACACTGAGCATAAACAAAATGGCAGGTGATGAAGTTTCGTTTCGTCAACGTGCTGTATATTGAGTTCCTCGTTAGAGAGGAAATCCCCGCTGCTGAAATTCACCAAAGACTTTAAACTTGCTTACGGAGATGTGTGTATGGGTGCTAGCAGTGTTAGGAGGTGGGTGAAATATTTCAAAGATGGAAACACGAGCATCCAAGATATGCCTCGCAGCAGTTGCCCTTGAACTGCCTCCACTGAACGCAGCATGGAAAGGGTTGGCAACATCATTAAAGAAGACAGACATGTCACAGTATCTGAAATCACTGTAAATCTTGGAATAGGACACAATGCAATACAGGAAATGATTGAAACCCTAGGCTATAGAAAAGTTTGTGCCAGCTGGGTCCCACAGGAGAGAATGTCCAGAAAGCAGTGCATCTGTACCATCTGTCAGTTGGAATGGAATTCTACCGGGAGGGTATTTTCAAACTTGCAGAGTAATGTTTGTGAGAAATGGAGATTATGTTGAAAAGTGAAGAAAAGGATGCAGATTAAGATGATACATTTATATTTTCTCTATCTATAAATTCTGATTTTTAAAAAAGTTTTCCTCACGACTTTCGGTATGACCCTCATAGTTTATACTGATATCTGACTTATTACCCAGAGTATTGTTTTGTTTTTTTTTACATTATGACCTGGACGATGATACCATTTTTCAGCTGTGGAAAGTGTTAGCACTAAAACAGCAATGACCATCTCGTATTTACAGCATCAAGATAATGTAGTAATTTTATACATTTTATGTAGATTTGTGGTTTTAATATTTGACTGATGATTCATCCAAACTCACGAGTAAAGAATAAAACAGTGTGACAGATAAATACAGAACATCACTAATTATCTGGAAACAAATAAAGTAAAACTCTCGAGTGATGTGGTGTTGGCTATTTGTCTTTTTAATATTTTAATATTATTTTAGTTTGTAATCATAATTTAATCATTCATAATCACAGATATTGAATTCTGGGATCCACAAGGAGTTTAGGTGTTAGTCTGGTACCAGAAACCTCTACTCCAAGATGGGGTGTAAGATGCAGGATTTTTTTTTCTTTTTAGTGATTTTTGGAAGAGTTCTTTTTTTTTTTTTTTAAATGCGACTTATATGGCAGGAAATATGATTGTCATCGCTGTGCAACGTCCCTAACAAAAAAAAGTTCATGCACATTTTCAAATCTCTGACCAGTCAGGGGTAAAATAAAATTAGTCACACACAAAGAAGCATTAGGAAGAAAGAATAATAAACTAAAAAGACAAGACTAGACAGTGTATATGACTTGACAAACCATAACTTTCCATCAGCCAAGAAAACTGAGAAGAACTGGCAAAAGTCAGTGCAACATGGAAAACAACTCTACTTGGAGTTGGGGGGCTACATCATGTGATGTAGAAACAAAGGCCAAAAATGAGGACATAAGCACAAAAAGGCTCGACCATGCAATGACAAACACATACTGTTGTTACCATGGCCAGTTATGCCAAATCAGATATTGGTGGAATCAACCATAAAAGAAGCCAGTCAGAAGAAGGATTCTTGGCAATTTTCACAAACATCTCCTTCAAAACTGTCCTCTGTGATTAAAAGATACCATACACTATACATATGGATAAGATTACATACAGCATAAGCCTTGCTGAAGTCCACCTCCTCCTGGGCAGTAACTGACCCTGAAGGTGTATCATCAATATGGATAAGCCTGAGACAAAAAACGTGTGAAGGTTAAGATAAGATGACACTCTACAGATACAAATAACTGGGAATTAAGAAAATAAAAGAAAAAAATTGTGGCTTATAATCTATTCACTCATTCACTGAATCTGAGGTAGTTGTACATGAACAAAATAAATGCAGGATCTAAGGAGTTAAATATATATATATATACGGATAGAGTAAATCCAGAACCTGAGAGTTAAACTACTATATATCAACAAAATAATGCCAAACATACAGGTTTAATCACTTTACACAAACAAATTAAGAGCTTCCAAGTTAAATAACATCATATGCGACAACTTCATATGGGCAAAAAATAAAAAAATATATATAAACACGGGATGTTAAAAATTAAATAAAAGCAGAACCTGAAAATAAACCAGTTTTCATGAAAAAAAAAAAAAAAAAGAATGTTCAGCTCTTAAGTCTAATTCACTGCATATGAAAACAAACAACAAACACTGAATTTGTAGGCCGAGCAATCACTGTTACTGACTTCTGCTATTTTTCAGAAAGTTCAAGTCATCTCCGGCTTAATCTACCACATTAATCTATTTTTGGCTCTCCCTTTCAGGTATACCTAAAAAAAAAATGCGGAATAAACTAATTCAGTGTATCACTATCATCATCAGTCCTCTGTACTCCCCATGGAGCATAAGGCTTCAACAAAGGTTCTCCAGCCAATCCTGTCTTGAGCAAGTCAGGATACCTCAAATCATGTCTTTCCTGCTTCTTTTAGTTCTTCCTGTATTATGCGTCTCCACATCCCCAGTGGCCTGCCCCTCTTTCTTTTCTCTTGAGGTGTCCAAGTCAAGGCGGTACAGGAGTGTCTTATTCAGCGTATATCACTTCATTTTTCAGTACTTCAGTACCCTTCTCATGCATGTCTATTTTGGGAATCCAGTTCACGACGTCTGACCTTGACAGTAGCCAGCTTTTCACATCCTAAAACCTGGTCCATGGCAGACCTGGCCAAATCAGTAGCGAACCTGGCTTTTAGACTGAAGAATGTGAGGTCAGCTCACCTCTTCATCCAATCATCTTCCTACAAAAAGATGATTTTGCTTGCTACTGGTAAGTGTAAAAAGTGCAGATGTTTTAAAGGAAAAGCAACAAAATAAACAAATCACATACCTTTCAGTACCAGATTTTCTCTTGGAAGCAATCTCTAGAGTTGCAAGTTTCTTGGGGTTTTTAAACTGCCAACAATAAATAGCTTCCTTGGAGGCACAAATGATCTGAGTTTTGGTCATGCATAAATACACTGGCTCCATCTCGATGTACTTGGAGTCCAATGGCGTTCCAATGGAGTTGCACAGGACCAGAACATACTGATGCAGGAAAATGGTGAAAAGAAAAAAGTCAGTTTGACAGAGGAAAAAAAGTTAAGATATGTGGTACATTTGATAAATAAGTGGAACAATTGTAAAGATCTTTTTTTTCCTGCACAACTTTTATTTCATACACTCCTTTACAGTTTTAGTTTTTTTGTTCTTTACCGGGACAGTGTAAGTTTGCTGACTGGGACTGAAGCCAAAACATGAATGTCTGTTGGATGTTGTTACGACTTTTGGACACCTTTTTTCTCATGGACTCAGAAACATGGTAGTCACATGGTGGTTGGTCAAAGGTCATAGAGGTATGTGGAATGAATTCCCAACATGTCGCTGCAGTTTTTCCTGAAACTCACCTCTACAGAATGTGGCCTGATACTGGAACATAGAAGAATGATTCCGTGCTATATCCCTTATGGGGATGGTATGGCAACAAAATTATAGGGATATGGGACTCAGTCTCTGAACAGCAAGTGGCAAAAAAGAAAAAAAACAACTTTGTTGTCAGAGTATTCTTTCAGCTGTTCCTACCTAGCCATATGTGAAGCAAAATATAATTTTTGCTACTGACATTTTGAAGCCAAACTAGTACCTAAAAGAACCACTGATGCTGATGATTTCTTGAATCTGGTGAAGGCGAACATACTGACTGATTCAAAGCAGGTCTGCAGTTACAAAAAGGCTGAAAACCCAGGGTTAAATTATCTTTTATAAACCTCATGCAGCAGATGGAATAGAAGGACTACAAAAATTATATATAAATAAATAATATTTTGCCAAATGAAGCTGTACAAAAAGTGGACTCTGTTGTTGGTCTCTACTTTTTTTTTTTTTTAATAGGTAGGTAAAGGGTTAACAAAGGTTTGAAATATCTGAACAGTAAATCTGCTGTATGATACCTGGTTAACTGGCTCATCTCCCTTTGTTGCTAGGCAACAGAAATCACCACCTGAAGTGATGGCAATCAGGTTTTTCACGTACTTCACATATTTCTGTGATTTAAAAAACAGATATGAATCACACACAATTTTATCTTCAGAAATAGTACTGTTTAAAGATATACTATACACCACCGTGGTTACTGCTTCTCTATGTAATATCTACATATATCACTTTTATGGAGATAGTGTTAAAAATGGAAATGACAAAAAAATATGACAGGCAAATGACCATCTTTGTACAAGGGTGAATTAGCTGAAAGTTAAAAAAAAAAAATGTGAATAAAATTTCAGAAAGAACAGACAGAAATCCCTTAGTAGTACCATCTGCCCACAGAAAGGTTAGTGACATCAGTGCCACCAATGCTTAGAGCAGCAAGCTAAGAATAGCCCCTGTCAAGATGGTGACTACAATGCTGTCATACTTCAAGGAAGCGGTGCAATTCTGTCATTCGATTCTTGTCTGCCAAAGTTCTGAACCATTTGGACATACAGCATGAAATATCTGCGTTTAACAGTGATGAATACATGCGCAAGGCTCAAGTCTGCAACTGTGTTACAGAAGTCAGGACAGGGGTAACAAGCTTATGAGATGCTGACCAACCTGTGCAGGCATATAAGAGACATGGAACACCAATTATTGACAAGTCAAGACAATTGGTTTTTTCCTTACTAGAATCCATTCACTGGCTCACATTTTGTGCAAAATGCAGTGAAAAACAAAGGGACTATGTTGTTACTGTACTAAATAAAACTTTTGTGTAAATCACATTTTCTAACTTTCAATTGATTCACCTTCAATAATTTAGAAAATTCCTCATAAGGAAAACTCAACAGAAAAATATAGATTAGACTGAGAAAAAAATATTTGAAAGATCTGACCAATTGGCAATGGAAAAAAGAAATGTACTTGCCCTCATTTTTATAAACTAGGAAAAAAAGTAGAAACAGTTTTATTACTTAACGAGTACACAGAGGTGATGTTTCGGCATGAGCCTTAATCATACATTTCATATGATTAAGGCTCATGCCGAAACATGATAAATGTAAAAAAGTAGGAACAGCTTTACTTAATGAGTACGCAGTTTACATATTTTGGTATCACAGCTTTACTGCAGTGGCTCCATGTATAGTTGTAAACTCATACACTAATTATTGCCCTCATTTAAAACACCAACAACTCTGCAAAATGGAGAAGACTGACTACCTAACACTTAGTAAAACAATGGATGGGAGAAAGATTGAAGGAGAATCTTTCTTCTTCAATATCTCTGGAACTGCAAAGCTGGTACACCTTGCTGTCAGTGCAGCAGAGATGTTGAGGGTCAGCATTATGTCTGTCTGGGAGCAGGTAACGGCAGTTTTTTTTTTGTTTCCAGTCCCTGAGCACAGCTAAAAAGCAGAGGTGTACACTGTTTCTTTAGCAGACTCCACCTCCAGGGAGACTACTGCTATCCCTGCCCCATTAGCCAGGCTAGGCCTGTTACCAGGGGTATCAGTGGAGAGGTAGGATAGGGTCTTGGTCAGCTATGGTTCACTGATTGCCAAATCAGACAGCGTCATCACCCCCAATGAAGGTGAATAAAAGTAAATTATTTTTCTAAGCAGGGAGGTGGGGAGAAGGTTGAAGTACGAGGAAAGAAAAGAAGAAAGATTCTCAGACATATGTGACTTTAAAATGTGTAACACACACACACACACACACACAAAGCCATGGTTGGTTACAGCCAATCATTTTATCCATTTTCTGCAACCTTTAGTGGTTGTAATGAAAGACAAAATGTGAATGCTTCTTTAATATACTTAATTCTAGGAGAGAGGGAAGTTTGTTACATAAGTCAATCTGGTTTTACACAATTAAATCTAGTTTTACACAAGTGAATCTGGTTTCACACAAGTGAATCTGGTTTTACATAAGTCAGTCTGGTTTTACACAAGTGAATCTGGTTTTGCATTACAGTTATTAAATTCTAGATGACAGCCTGGAAGATGGGCAAAGATGGGTAGAAAAAACTGTGACAAACTAAAATACTTTATTGTTTCCTGATGACAAAAACAGATCAATGTGGAAATTAATGTCTGCGCTTAGCTCTCCCAAAGTTGTTCCCGATACAACCACTAATCAAATGTTCACTCAGCTTTGCACATCACTCATTTTTTTGTCAAAAATTGATAACTAAAGCTTTGCAGTGAGGGGAAAAATAAATAGCAATTACAAATATCACTCATGATTAAGTCTCCTTACTTAAAAATGGTTAACCCTTTTTACACTCTCGACACGCTGTGCGTGGATTAACACTTCTTGGGCCATGGACGAGAAAATCTGTTTTCTGATTTCCATGCGTTGTTGCCCGAAAGCTGGATTTGCCATCTTTGACAGCTGTCATATTCAAACTGTTTCCAGCTTGTTATTTAAAGTAATTTTTGGTTGTCTGTATTTTTACTGCCAAGTTAGTATAATAAAATATTGTTTTCAATCTTCGTAACTTAAAAAAATAATAGAAATCTCATGGTTTTAGCTGTTGGGAACACGTGTTTACGAGATCTCGCCAAGCTGACATTTTGTGGAAATGGCAGAGCACGCTTCTCTCGATGACACTGCGGTTTACATTGAATTATGCTCTGATTTTTTGTCAGACTGCCCCAGTGATGACTAAAAATCACTGTTTAATGATTCTAGTAATGAAAATGATGTGTTTCAAAGTGATTTCTGTGACAGTGATCAGGTTAAAAATACGATTACAAGGCACGGGGTTGCTGTGTCAAAAAATGTAAGTTCGAGTAGCACTTTGGATATAATGGATGCATTAGGGTGACATGAAGCCATGGAAGCAGGTGGTGGATGGAATGGGAGAGCAGCCAACAAATAATATTGGTTATGGTCACCATTCTATGATGGTAGGCAGATGATCTCAATATAGGGACAATGGCTACGATCACTGACTTGTACAGTAACTACCAGGAAGGAAAGCAATGGTAAACTATCTTCTGCAAACCAAGAAACCCAAACAGCAGCATGGAAGGTCAGATAAGAAAAAGATCTGGTGATGAGTCCCCCAGGCCAGATAGATCTAATTTTAACACTGGGGAAGAGTGTGAGACAGAGGTCAGTACTAGTAATTGTCATGATGGACAAAATCCTGATGGTGTTACTAAGGAAAACCCCTGCATCAAACTAAAAAGAAAAATGCGAAGATGGCTGCAAGACATCGTTGATGATCTGCAGATGGATGCATCAGCAGCAGACCATCTTGCTCACAACCAAGAGGCCTACAGGAGTGCTGTTAGAGAGGTAAAGTTCCGCAAGGGACATGCAAATGCAAATGAATGGATGCGTTAGAGCGGATTAACGTGAGAATGTTTTTCTTCATGATTTTCTATTTTTTTCTTCTCTTCTTCTTCTTCTTCATTCACTTCTTCCACCATGACCACCCTGTGATCCTACTGAATTTACGCCTGTGGTCCTCATTAAGTTCCGTGGTCCCCCGTGTGGTCCCTAAACTAAAGAAATCTAAAAGGACCACACAAGATCCCCGAGAGGATCACGGGAGGTTCAAAGTATCTCAGGGCTTGAGCCTGTATTCTTGGTGGGTCTCAGAAGTGGGATTGCGTGACACCATGGTTTTCATTGCACCAGTTTAGTTTAGAGTTGGACTTTCTCACCGGAAGACCTCGACGTGTTTAGAATATCAGCATATCCCCGCTGGGTGAGAGGCGGTAGCCCACCCAGGCCAGAGTTGGACCTTCTCACTGGAAAAACTTGACATGTTTTGATGTATCACCGCCAGGTGAGAGGTGGTTGCCCATCCAGTCCAGTGTTGGACTTTCTCACCAGAAAACCTCAGCGTGATTAGGATATGCATACATCCCCGCCGGGTGAGAGGTGGTTGCCCATCTAGACTGCCCTGGTCCAGTGTCTCCTACTTCAGCATTTTGTGGTCGTGGCCTCTACCTTTCCTAGTTGTGACCAGGATGGAGCTTTTGTCCAGGAGGACGAATCCTTGCCACTAGTGACTTCCACCCCTGGGTTGAGCCGGTTTAGGCATATTATCCCAGTATGGGCGTGTTTGGGACGTGACCGGCCTCTAGAGCAGAGGTACCGCGACATGCGTAGCCTTCAAGTTTCACCCCTGGTATAAGCCAGTTTAGGCATATTTCACCAGTATGGGTGTATATCGGGCGTGACCAACCTCTAGAGTGGAGGTGGTATGACATGCCTGGCCATCAGGTTTCACCCCTGGTGTGCGCCGGTTTAGGCATATTTCACCAGTGTAGGTGTATTTCGGACGTGGCCGGCCTCTAGAGCAGAGGCGCCGTCGTATGTGTAGCTCTCGCAGTGATACTACTGGACATTTTTTTCTTTTCAATTCTTAGCTCTTTTTTTTGTTATATCTCTCTCTCTCTGAATCTTAAGTGCCAAGGGCACATGGGGCTTCCACAAGGGTTTTCCACAAATGCCTGTCCTTTGCCTTTTTTTCTGCTCTTGCCCAAGAAAGCCCTCTATTGCTCAACATCCTTTCTGTTGTTCTTCTCCATGTCTCTTTTGATCCACCCTTACTTCTGTTCCCCTGTGGTGTCCATCTTAGTGCTATTTTTGGTAGTGAGTTGTCAGTCATTTGGAGCACATGTCCCAACTATTGCAAGCGTCTTTCTTTTTTGTTATATACTGATATATTACTAAAAATTTTATTAAAAAAACAATATACAACTTTTCCTGTTTAAATTAATGTATAATATGTCATACTGTGAATCAGACTATGCCTTTCTGATGCTTCTAAATGTGACAACCATCCCATTCCATGTTAATAAATTTACCCCAGTGAGATGACCATTGGTCATTTGAGGGAAAAACCCCCAGTACATAAAGAGTTAAAAACGAACCTATTTTTTTAAATTATGAAAAATGACTGATATTTTAATTTAATGCTGGTGAAATATTTGTAAATATTTTAAATTTTACTATTCAGACTTTCTTTCTAGCACAAAAAATTAGAAATCTGTCATTATAAGATCAAATATGAATTCATACTGAATGTTTGGTACATCTCAATTATATATCTACATATATATGTATATAAAACATGCACACACACACACACATACGCATACATGTATATAAAGAAAATCTATTCATGTGTAAAAACTCAAGGCATAAAATATTTGTTAAAAAAGTGTCACTTCAGAATAAAGATTCTAACATGAATTTAATGAGGCAAAAAACAGAACTTCAGCAAACATCAAAAACAAGAGAACAGCAAAACTATAATTCAAACTGCTGAGACTGCATGTTTCAAGCTTCATGTTACACCTTCTTCGCAGCGACAGTGTCCTGAGATACCCAAAAAGGGAGAGAATACTCCTTCTGCTCCTGCGGTTTGTGAAAATTCACACAATACACATAAAGAAGTAATATGAACATATGCCGAAATAAATTTTCTTAAAAATCTGAATGTTTACATAGTACATACAGGGTACATGCTATGGGACATGAAAAAAAACAAACTTGGATAAAACAAAGAATTAAAAAATGAAATCCACCTGCAATTATGACCCAAGAACATATGTACAAAACATATGCACAAAACAGCAACAAACTTGAAGCACACACAATAAAGATCAGTTGGTAATATGTTGATTCTCATTAGGATATTTTGATACATAGTCAACAAACTATTTTTGGCTTTTCAATCCCACATCAAAGTTTTGTTGCATAAGTTGTTCATTTCAAAAACAAATTTTTATCATTCCTAATCTGCTGGACAAAATGATCTATCCGAGCTGGTCACTAGTTCATGTTTTAAATTATCTTCCATAAAAATTTATAGGACATGCAATGAGAAGAGGGGGCATTGAAAATATTATAACAACAGGAAAAATAGAAGGAAGAAGATCAAGAGGAAGACCAAGAGAAATGATACTGGACAGTCTGACGGGATGGTGTGAGAGGAGATCACCAACTGAACTGATGGCCTGCATGAAGGATCGGGTACTCTGGAGAAGCATAATAGCCAATGCCAGTCGGCACGGCACCTGATGATGATGATGAAAAATGTTCACATAAAGCCCTTTCTGTCTCACAGGGAAGCTACTCTGCAGTCACTGAACAGCACAGCAACCAAAAACACACGACCTACTGTCACACACATGTAAGTACCCAGCTTTACATCCAGAAGCTCTCATACCTCACTGTTTTTGCTGTCCCAGAAGATGACACAATGTTCCGCTCGGTCTGGCTTGGTAAATGAGTACACCACTGTGTTGCTGCAATACCCCCACTGATTGGGTAAAAAAATAAAAGATGATAATAATAAAGAAGCACCACATTTTTGACTGCTAGAGGTACTGTGCAGTGAAAACAATTCATATATCACAATCAAATGTACTGGTATTACGTTGCTGCTGATTGTTCAGTGTGACCAAAAAAAAAGTGCTTATGTCTCAATTAAAGTTCATACGTTAAAAGTAACGGGGAGAGTCAAATAGTAAGGTCAATGTTCTTGTCACGTAGGCAAGTATGGCTGTGGTGGTTTGATACTACGAAGTGGCTGGCTTTTGACCTTGGCATGTGGCTGATGCAAATGCTATACTTCTGAAGCTAATTCGTATTTATAATGGTGTAAACATGGCTGCTCGTTTGTCTGAATGCACCACTGTGAAGTGTAGTTAGATTTTTATGAGGCTGAAGGTGCGGAACCAGCTGCAATTTATTTTAGAACGCTTGTGCAATACGGCAAGGGCAAGTGTAAGTGTATAAACGGATAAAAAAGTTCAAGGTCGATAGAACGAATGTTTTGGATGAATGTCACTCAGGTCGCCCGTTGACTTCTCACACACAAGACCATCTTGAACTTTGAAAATGCTCTTCCCATACAGCACTGGCAACCCTAGAAACAACAGATGAGTTGAAGTTTGAGGTGTTGCCACATCCTGCCTACGGCCTCAGTCTGGCACTGTGTGACTTTCATGTCTTTGGACCTTCGACAGACACTCTGCGAGGTTGCCACTTTGAAAGTGGCATACAGCTACAGGAATCGGTGCATATGTGCCTGCTGACACGACCCTAAACATTCTTCTCTCCAGCAAGCAGGAATCTTGTAGGCAGATATAAATTATGTATTGAAAGATATGGGGACTGTGTTAAAAAATAATGTTATTATTAACAGATAACCCTTTTACATTCATTAATATAGGACAATATTGACCTTACATTATGTATTGTGAATGAGATTCAAATCTGAGAATCTGCTGCTACATACAAATCAGCATGATCAGCCAGGGTAAATAAGAGGCTATTCTAAACCTCCAACTGGCTTGTTAAAAAAAGTCAAAAATAGAGAAAAAAAAATGTTATTACATACAAAACTTAATTACGTAACTCCACTATTTTTCTATATAGTCACCACCCAAATTCAAGCACCTGTCACATACTGGCACTAGCAATCCACTCCAGGTCTTCAAGCAAACAAGTGTAATCCACTCCAGGTCTTCAAGCAAATCAATGTAATCCACTCCAGGTCTTCACGCAAACCAATGTAATCCACTCCAGGTCTTCAAGTAAACCAATGTAATCCACTCCAGGTCTTCAAGCAAGACAATGTAATCCACTCCAGGTCTTCAAGCAAACCAATGTAATCCACTCCAGGTCTTCAAGCAAACCAATGTAATCCACTCCAGGTCTTCAAGCAAACCAATGTAATCCACTCCAGGTCTTCAAGCAAACCAATGTAATCCATTCCAGGTCTTCAAGCAAACCAATATAATCCACTCCAGGTCTTCAAGCAAACCAATGTAATCCACTCCAGGTCTTCAAGCAAACCAATGTAATCCACTCCAGGTCTTCAAGCAAACCAATGTAATCCACACCAGTTCTTCAGACAAAACCAATGTAATCAACTCCAGGTCTTAAAACAAACCAATGTAATCCACTCCAGATCTTCAAGCAAAACCAATGTAATTCATTCCTCATCATGACCAATGCATGTTTCTCGACATCATTATAATACCATCGGCTGCAAAAAAAAAAAAAAAAATCAAGAACTCTCAGTTCCAAAAGAATCAGAACTACAAGATTTCCACCAGTCTCTCACTCTCCATTTCCCTCACCTTGTAATCCAGGCGGATGTTGGCAAAGTAGATAAAGCTGTCAACAGCAAGAGCAATACGCAGACTTCCACCTTCCCAAGAGCAGGAATACATTTCCTTGCCTGGTACTTTTAGTGTTCGTAGATGCTAATTTGAAGGGAAAAAAAAAAAAACAAAAAGTACCATAACATTTGTGACTAAAAATTAGAAAGAAAAAAAAAACAAAAAGTACCATAAAATTTGTGACTAAAAATTAAAGGTATACTTATTTAAAAATGTCACTCATGTTTATTTTTAGAAAAAAAAAAACTTCAAAGTTAGATATATCTACTAAAATTTTTTTTTTTACAAAAGTCTAATGTTATCATCACCATTATCATCATTACTCTGTTATTGTTATTATCATCATTCTGTTAATGTTATTATCACCATTATGACAATCTTGTGCAGGCTCTTTCTACCGAGCAAGTTGCCTTCATTAAATCTTAAACGTCTCCTGTCTTTCTGACCTTGACTGGCCACTTCACTTCAGGAAATTTACAAAACTTAACCAGATAAAGTAAACAAAATAAATACATAAACTGGACATATTCTGAACATTCATATCTCTTATGTCATTTGTGGAAAACCCTTGTGGAAGCCCCATGTGCCCTGGGCACTTGAGGTTCAGAGAGAGAGAGAGATATCTCTTATGTGTACAACGCACATGATAGTTGTGCTCATTTATATTTTACATTTCAAGTTTAAAGAATCATTTCAAATAGTCTTGTCTTGTCTCCTTCTTCATATACCTCTTGGTGTTGAGGGTACAAACAGACTTCTTCATAAGGCTTGGCGGTATGCTTCGTATAACGGGATATTTAAGGTTTCTGTAATTTCCTCCCTTCATCTCTTGCATGGGCAGCCTCTTCCTCTGTTACCAACGAAACAGCCATTATGTGTAAAAATGTGGGGAAAAAAAAAACCTGGTTTGTATTCTGTAGCTATTAAGTGGAGCTCAACTGGCTGAAGAAAAAGAGGTCGACCACGTGAAACTCTAAAGAGGACATTGTTAAGAGAAGCCAGTTTAGTGAGCATAACATCCCTTGATGAAGTTGAAAGACCCGCCGAGAACAGGAAAACTTGGCAAACAGCTATGCGAGCCTCATGTGACATTTAACGGCACGGGAAGGATGTCAGATGTAAGATGTATTCTGTACAAATGTTGATGAAATACAAGCACAAGTTTCATCTACATTCAGCTCTGCTCCAACAGCTTCCTGTACAAATTTAATGATTCTAAATACTCACATCTGACCTTGAAAATAAATAACAGAGGGGGAAAAAAGCTGTAGCTGATTAGAGCCAATTATTTTATCCACTTTCTGCTGTCTTCAGTGCTTGTAATGTAGTCTAGTGTTTTTCTTTTTCACCATGTCACTGGGTCAGTCATCGCAAACTTTATATCCCTCACTCTTATCTAATCTCTTTTATGACTTGCATTCCCTATTTTAAAAGCAATTTATATTTTACCCTTATCCTTCTTTGGTGACTTGTGTTCCCAGCTTTAACAAAATATTATCTTTCACTCTTTTCCATCTCCTTTACTGACTTGTATTTCCCCGTTTAATAAAATTGTCTTGCATGCCACTGTTCTGTGATCTTCGCCGGAGAGAAAACTATCAAGGATTTCTACTTTTTTGTAGCGACAGAGAGACATAACAACAGAAACAATAACAACAACAAAATTTCTAAGAAACATGAAACCACAATTACAATAAATCAATGCAAGCAACTTAACGAGGGCAAATCAATAAACAAGTCACAAATCTGCACAGACTGAAAACAACTGAAAATTCACCACTCATTTTTTGGTTGTGTGTAGCAGCACCAATTGGCATGAAATCAGAACCAAAGCTAAATTCTTGCAAGCCATAGTTATTTAACAGTAACCATTTTAATATGGTGAATATGTTACATGTGTGCGCACAAGAACAGCATGGAGCTGTGCGTTCTGTGTGGGCCAAAGAACTGTGCACAGAGGAAATGCACAAAGAAATGTTTGAAGTATATGGTGAGAAGTGTATGTCAAGAAAAGTCATCTATAACAGAACCAGAAATTCGATAATGGACAAATCACCTGGGTGGTCACCATTTCCAGGACGACAAGGTAACTTGCTGACTGCGGCAAACAGCCAGAAACCTTCTCTGATGCTGTCTTTTAAGAACTTGTGAACTGACTGGATAAGTGTCTGAATGTACATGAGCATTATGTCGAAAAATAAAAGAAAAAAAAAATTCAGGCAAGTACTTGTGGTTATTTTCGTCCTAGCTTGTTTTGCAACTTTTTTATTGACTAGACCTCATATTTTCATTTTAGAATAACATAAAAAAGTTACGATGAACAAACAAATATTTGTGCTTGTTTTATGACACTAATTTAACTTTCAGATACTTATATAAAAGACAACTTACCTCACCAAAAGGTGTGTAAAACTGTACAACATTCACTTCCTTGTCTTGCCCCAGAGCCTGCTGGGAACCAGCAATTGCCAAAATAGACCCGCGATGGTTCCAGGCAACTTGAGCTATCTGCATACCAGTGTCAACTAGAATGGGATCTGCATCAGCAGCAAGAAATAAAAACGTATTTTATATCTCTCTCTTCCTGTGTGGGCATATATGTCTACATGTGTGTGTAGAGGATGAGTGAACTTATCTAACACTTGTTACAAAAAATTATCAATAATCCAGTTGTAATCCATTATATCAGAAAAAAAGAAATGGACATATATAGGCCAAGTGATGAGAAGAAACAGTCAGAGTATCCCAAAATAAGTTATCAAGTGAAGCACAACAGGTTGAAGAAAAAGAGGTTGACCACGTGAAACTCTAATGAGGACATTGTTAAGAGAGGCCAAATTAGTAGGCATAAAATCCCTTTATGAGGTTGAAAAGCTCGCTGGAAACAGGAAAACTTGGCGAACTACCATGCAACATTTAATGTCACGGGAAGGATGTAAGTTTTATATATATATATATACACACATACAATGTCTCCATTACTATTCAATCTAGTACCAGAAAAGGTAATCAGAAAAGTGAAAGAAGAAAGCAGTACAGAAAAACAAGCAAAAATACTAGGATATGTTGATGACATCGACCTAGTAGAGGAAACTATGCAAGAAGTCATCAATACCTGCATACACCTGAGAGATGTGGCACTAAAAGTGGGCTTGACCATTAACCAAGATAAGATAGAGTATATGAAGATATCAAGAGACCAGAGGCAGAATGTTCCAGATTATATAAATACTGAAGATATGATTATTAGGAATGCAGAAACATACAAATATCTAGGCACAACCTTCAACAGAAGCAATATAGTAAGCGAGGAAAATAAAATCAGAGTATAGATAGGGAATAAAACATACTTTGCCTTGCAAAACCTGTTAAAATCCAAAATCCTGTCCCAAAATGCCAAAATAACAATCTACAAAACTATAATAAGACCAGCCATCATGTATAGATCAGAAATGTGGAGTACAACAAAGATGAACAACAATTACAGATCTTTGAGAACAAGATCCTAAGAAGAATCCTTGACCCCATAAGGAATGTCAACAGTGAAGAATGGAGAGCTAGAAAAAACACTGAACTGAATATCATCATCATCATTATCAGGTGCTGTGCTGACTGGCGTTGGCTATTATGCTTCTCCAGAGTACATGATCCTTCATGCAGGCCATCAGCTCAGTTGGTGATCTCCTCTCACACCATCCCGTCAGACTGTCCAGTATCATTTCTCTTGGTCTTCCTCTTGATCTTTTTCCTTCTATTTTTCCTGTTGTTATAATATTTTCAATGTCCCCCTCTTCTCATTGCATGTCCTATGAAAGTACATTGTCTCTCTCTTATCTTTTTGACAAGATTTTTTGAACTGAACAGCTTATTTAAATCCCAGCGAATTATAAACATCTTGAAACTGAACAGACTACACTGGCTGGGTCATACAGAAAGAATGGAAGAGAACAGACAGACACAAATTATGTATGCACAAGAGATGAGGGAAACAAGACCAAGGTGTAGACCAAGACAGAGATGGAAAGACAACACAGAAGAGGATATAAAAGAAACTGGTGTCACCAACTGGAGAGTGAAGATTAGGAGTAGAGAGGAATGGAGGTGAACTTTATCTGCAGCAATGACTCTTAATAGGTCGGAAAGAAGAAGAATATATATATACAAAATGTACCTTCATCATTTTCACTTCTCATTATCTGGCACCTCCCATTGTCAAAACACAAAGCCAGTGTTGGACAGTTTGGCTCCACATAACCACTCAAACCATTGTACCACTCCAGACCAGCAATGTGGATAGCCCCAGTCACATTGCTAAGGCAGTAGACCTTCAGTTTGCTCTGATGAAGAAAGGAAACCCACCATTTTATGATACTGTACCTCTTTCTGATTCAAGGTCATGGTTGAAGCACAAGCGTAGTGTTGTATTTTGTAAACTGGCTTTCCATGCTGTATAAAAGAGAACTGAAAACCAGGTCCAGTCAACTCAGATTTATACTGTTTTCCAGTAAACTCAGCTTTATACTGTGTTCGGGTCAACTTATCTTTATACTGTGTTCTGGTCAACTCATCTTTATACTGTGTTCTGGTCAACTCAGCTTTATACTGTTTTCCAGTCAACTCAGGTTTATACTGTTCCAGTCAAGCCAGGTTTACTATACTGCTCTGAATCACTAAAGAATATCTGTAGCAGTCAGTGTAGTCTATCTGAAGCAGTGATTGCTATCTATCTGTAGCAGTGAGTGTGGACTATCTGTAGCAGTAAGCATGGTCTATCTGTAGCAATGAGTGTGGTCTAGCTGTAGCAGCGAGTGTGGTCCATCTGTAGCAGTGAGTGTGGTCTCTATCTGTAGCAAGTGTGGTCTATCTGTAGTAGTGAGCATGGCCTATCTGTAGCAATAAATGTGGTCTATCTGTAGCAGTGAGTGTGGTTTAGTAAGCATGGTATATTTGTAGCAGTGAGTGTTGTCTATCTATAGCAGATAACATGGTCTATCTGTAGCAGTGAGTGTGGTCTATCTGTAGTAGTGAGTGTGGTCTATCCATAGTAGTGAGCGTGGTCTATCCATATTAGTGAGCATGGTCTATCCGTATTAGTGAGCGTGCTCTATCTGTAGTAGTGAGCGTGGTCTATCTGTAGTAGCGAGTATGGTCTACCTGTAGTAGTGAGTGTTGTCTATCTGCTGTGCGTATTGTCACATTTACTGCCAGTTACATAGTGCTAAAGGGATAATTTAGTGCTAAGGGATAATTTAGTGCTAGAGATAATGTAGTGCTAAAGGGATAATACAGTGCTAAAGAGATGATGCACTGCTAAAGGGACAATGTAGTGCTAAAGGGATAATGTACTGCTGAAGGGACAATGTAGTGCTAAAGAGATAATGTAGTGCTAAAGGGACAATGTAGTGCTAAAGGGACAATGTAGTGCTAAAGGGATGATACTGTGCTAAAGGGATTATGTAGTGTTAAAGAGATATTGTAGTGCTAAAGGGATGATGTAGTGTTAAAGGGATAATGTAGGGTTAAAGAGATATTGTAGTGCTAAAGAAATAATGAAGCGCTAAAGGGATAATATAGTGTTAAAGAGATACTGTAGTGTTAAAGGGATGATGTAATGTTAAAGGGATGATGTAGAGTTAAAGGGATGATGTAGTGTTAAAGGAATGATTTAGTGTTAAAGGAATGATGAAGTGCTAATGGGATAATTTAGAGCTAAAGGGATAATATAGTGATAAAGGGATAATGAAGTGTCAAAAGGATAATGAAATGCTAAGGACAACTGGACTAGATCATGCATTAACCCCTTCCAACTTCCCCCATGATATTCCTAGAACAAACCAAAAGTTACAGTATTACTTCAATCTGGCTAAGGGAGATAGGGATCAATTACTGTATTACTTCAATCTGGCTAAGGGAGATAGGGATCAATTACTGTATTACTTCAATCTGGCTAAGGGAGATAGGGATCAATTACTGTATTACTTCAATCTGGCTAAGGGAGATAGGGATCAATTACTGTACTACTTCAATCTGGCTAAGGGAGATAGGGATCAATTACTGTATTACTTCAATCTGGCTAAGGGAGATAGGGATCAATGCGTAAATCCTGGTGAAGTCATTTTTAAAAAAAACCCTGCTTCTTAGCGCCACTATAAGGAATATTTTCAACAAGCCACTGAAGGTTACTCTTTCATCCAGCACAATGACCATGTTTCAAGATTTCTATTTTGGTACTCATAGCTGACCAAGACCTAGCCTGGCTACTGAAGAGATGCTGCCATAGTCCCCATGGTGGTGGAGTCTGCTAAAGAAATACTGCAAACCCCCTGCTTTTTAAGGTGACACACCAGGACTGAAAAAATAGCTGCCATAACCTGCTCCTATGCTGATATGATGCTTGTGGGTCAACACCTTCACAGCATCGGCTGCAAAAAAAAAACACCAGCTCACAGTTACAGGGATGCAGAAGACAAGACAAGACAAGAGAGAAAACATTTATACATAATTCTTACTGACATCATATTATGTCACAGCTGACTTGTTCTTTATTCCTGAATATGTTTTTGCAAGGGAATTTTTCTCATAAAATGAGTCAGTTTTATCACTCATAGTTTCCTGCCTTTAAAATCTATGACGTTTTAAAAATCAAGCCACTAAAATCAACTTTTCTTTTCAAAATTTGTTTAATCTCATTAACTGCTACAAACTGGCATCATAAACTTCATTCAGATAGAACAGTGTGGAGCTCTCACAACTGTAATCTCCTACTTCCTTTGTGCTCTTTCTCTGATGGTTAATCTCATTTCATTTGTGAACTTTACTATGATCTTGAATGCTGCTACATTATCAATAACTTTGTCACGACACACATTTATTTTTAAAAATGTCATTCTAAATGTATTTTCACGTAATGTTCGTGTGTAATTAAATATTTACACAGAATGAGAATAAACTTATTTCCTGATTTCGAACACGTATTACTTATAAATAAGAAATGACACCATCAGGGCAAAGGTTGGAGCAATGCCAGTACTACACTGTACCCAGAAAGGCAAGTCAAATGGTGTGGCCATGTTACATGGTTAATACCAGACAGTATACCACAGAAAACATACACAAATAAGATTTGTAGGTAACAAAGGAAGAGGCCGCCCATGCAAGAGATAGAGAGTGGAAACTACAGAAGCATTAAATATCCCATTATATGAAGCAAATCACTGAGCCCTATCAAGACGTCTGTTTGTCCCTTCAACACCAAAAGGTATGTGAGGAAGGAGACATGACAACATTTATTACATAAAAGCTAAGCTAGGTACAAACATGGGTTTTTTTTGTTTTTTTTTTTTTTTTTTGGGGGGGGGGGGGGGAGGAGGGGTCGCAAATTAGCTCAACTCAAAGTTTTTTGGTACTTTTTTGTGCACTTCAGCATGTGCTCTATTTGCTACCTGCAGAATGTCTAAGTGATACTTGATTTCTTACCATGTGCTCTGTTTGTTGCCTGCAGAATGTCTAAGTGATACTCGATTTCTTACCATGTGCTCTGTTTGCTGCCTGCAGAATGTCTAAGTGATACTTGATTTCTTACCATGTGCTCTGTTTGTTGCCTGCAGAATGTCTAAGTGATACTCGATTTCTTACCATGTGCTCTGTTTGTTGCCTGCAGAATGTCTAAGTGATACTTGATTTCTTACCGTGTGCTCTGTTTGCTGCCTGCAGAATGTCTAAGTGATACTCGATTTCTTACCATGTGCTCTGTTTGCTGCCCGCAGAATGTCTAAGTGATACTCGATTTCTTACCATGTGCACTGTTTGCTATCTTCAGAATGTCTAAGTGATACTCGATTTCCTACCATGTGCTCTCCAGTGTCTCCTTAGTCACCATCACTAAAGCATCCATTATCCTTGCCTTCAAAGTTTCAATATCAGGAACAATTTGTCCTAAGTATACCATTTTATTATTTATCATAAGGGTAAGGGCTGATGTAAATATCTGTTGGGCCTCTTAAGATTTTCAACACTTTCATTTCCAACATCAGATCCAGCTTAAGTCATCATTTTTGACCTCACCGCAGGACTCAATCAACTCCAGAACTACATGTATACAAAGTTCAAGGTTAGCAATTCTTCTCTTTTGTTCATGTGCCCCAGGCATCTCAGACTGTGAGCACATCCCCTAAAACTGAGTAAATATATGAAGTACTGAGATACACCTGCTGGCCCAACAAAAAACCAAAGATGCTAAGCTCTGTACTTCTATATCTTCTTCTTACATCCTTCTCATGCTGTTAAATGTCACATAGGGCTCACATGGTAGTTTGCTAAGATTTCCTGTTTTCGGTGAGCTTTTCAACCTCATCAAGGGATGTTATGCCCACTAAACTGTCTCTCTTAACAATGTCCTCTTTAGAGTTTCACGTGGTCGACTTCTTTTTCTTCAGCCATCTGTGTTCCACTTGATAGCTTGTTTTGGGATTCTCTGGTTGTTTCTTCACATGACCAACATATGTCCATCTTCTTTTTCTGATCACCCGTGAGACTGGTTGTTGTCTGCTCATCTGTCTTACCTCTACATTGTTCTTGAATTCGTTCCACTTTATATGTATAAAGTACTTCTTTATAGGGACTATTAAAAAAAAACAAAAAACTATCCAATATATCCACAGACAGAACTGTAGACACAGATTTTAAATGCATATAAAGAAAATAAAGATCATTCAAAAATCAAGAATTTACTTTTGCATCACACATCAGCAGAATCAGAACAACTCAAACAGATTAAACTGACCTCCACACTGGCCAGCATGAGACCCTTCATCTCTTTACCCCAAATTCTGTTGCCATCCAACGATCCCACAATAACAGCACCTGTATTGAAAAACAATAACTCAAAACAAACCGATGAATCTAAATTATAGCGATTTTTAAACAAAATCATTATTTAAAATTTGGAGGAAAAAAAAAATAAGCATTGAGTTAACAATTTTTGCCCTTCGAGGAAGTCAACAATGATAAAAAAAAAAAAAGAAACACCAGATAGATCTAAATGTGAGGGAAAAACTGAATCTTCTACTCTAAAGTAATGATGATGATGACGACGATGATGATGACAATGATGATGATTTAATGTATCCAAAAAAAACTTGCAATGATAAAAAGATTTTGCAAGCCACGAACTACAGCTACCAGTTTTCCTGGAAATGCAGCATACAACAAAGAGTTACAGTTCTGCAGTCTCAAAACTCGGAGAAAAGAGAAAGACAGACCTAGAAAACAAAAATATCTGAATGTGCTGACCAAGTGGCACTGGAAAACAAAACCAACTGTGCCAAGGGCCACATAAGATGGGGAAACATCACTGTCACTGTTTTACTGACACAGCACCTCAGAAATGGAGTTAAAAAAAAAGCAAGGTTACAGTTTATGGAAGTGATGACACACTACTCCAGCTGAGATACCATAGCCCATGGCTGACTGTTTAGTCAGGTCTGGCAAACTGTAGACAGCCAAGACCCTTTTCTACCTCCCATTGGTGCCCCCTGGGATCAGCAGTCTGGCCACATGAACAGGGATCACAGAGGGAGGATGAGCCTGATCCTAAAAGTGCACTGAGCTCAAGTTGGACGTGTTAGGCCGAAATGTGCATAACTGCTACACACAACACAACCAGCTTTCTTTTGATGGCAAATGACACAGAAGAAGACAGTTTACACTCCTATAAATTGGAAAAAATAAACTCTAATCTCTCATCCTCTAAAATCCACTCTTTTACATTCATTCTTACTTTCTCCTTCTCTAAGAGCCATGACAGAATGATGGTAAAAGTTATCATGGACCAGAAACATGCAGCAGATTATGTCCCTTGTCCTACCTCTTTGTGCCGTATACAAGTACATAAAACTAAATGGATAAATTTATACAAAGCCACTGCAGTAAAGCTGTGATAACAAGTAATAATTAGACTTATTTTAAATAGATGGGAGCAGTTTATTTCATTAATGAAGCAAGCTTCTCTGTGGTGCTCCTAGGAAAAGGATAATACACACTTTCTGTCTGACCAAACAAAGCAATGATCGTTGTTGCCTCTATCATGGTGAAGTCTGCTTCACGAATTCACTCTGAAACTTCAAACAAAATCTTGCAAACCACTCACCAAAGGTAACATGATGCCCATATTTTTTTTTGTAGAGGTTTCCAAACTTTTCAGCCCACCAACCTCTTACTTCCCAGGTCATGTCACTAGCTCTCCTAAAACCTTTTTTCACTCATTTGCTTCTGATGTCCCCTGCTGTTCCCTTTTCCTTCAATGCCCCCTGCTGTTCCCTTTTCCCTCAGTGCCCTGCTGTCCCCTTTTCCTTCAATGCCTTTGCTGTTCTCTTTTCCCTCAATGCCCCCTGCTGTTCCCTTTTCCCTCAATGGCTTTGCTGTTCCCTTTTCCCTCAATGCCTTTGCTGTTCTCTTTTCCCTCAATGCCCCCTGCTGTCCCCTTTTCCCTCAGTGCCCTGCTGTCCCCTTTTCCCTCAATGCCTTTGCTGTTCCCTTTTCCTTCAATGCCCCCTGCTGTTCCCTTTTCCCTCAGTGCCCCCTGCTGTTCCCTTTTCCCTCAATGCCCTGCTGTTCCCTTTTCCCTCAGTGTCCCCTGCTGTTCCCCTTTTCCCTCAGTGCCCCCTGCTGTTCCCTTTTCCTTCAATGCCCCCTGCTGTTCCCTTTTCCTTCAATGCCCCCTGCTGTTCCCTTTTCCCTCAATGCCCCCTGCTGTTCCCTTTTCCTTCAATGCCCCCTGCTGTTCCCTTTTCCTTCAATGCCTCCTGCTGTTCCCTTTTCCCTCAATGCCCCCTGCTGTTCCCTTTTCCTTCAATGCCCCCTGCTGTTCCCTTTTCCCTCAGTGCCCTGCTGTCCCCTTTCCCTCAATGCCCCCTGCTGTTCCCTTTTCCCTCAATATCCTTTTCTTCCCATTTCCCTCAGTACCTTGGTGTTCATGTTTCCCTCAGTGCTTTCCCTTAATGCTGTTGCTGGTCCATTTTCCCTAAATGCCCCCTGCTGTTACCTCTTCCCAGTGCTCCCTTAGATCTTCCCACCACACACTTTGGGAACCACTGCTTTGATATCATCACAACATCACCAGCAATGTGCCCAAGCCAGCACATCCAGACAGACTAACAGATTGAACACAATCTCTGTTTCTAAATCCCAACAGTGCCAGGTTCATCAGTCTCATTCCTTCTGCTCCTTTCTTTCCATCCTTACCATCTTCATACACAATGCATATCTTCTGTCCATCTGATGTCCACTTCATTCCCCTGACCACCGATTTATTTCTGTTGTTGATCATCTCTTCGTACCAGGAACCTGTTTTCATGGAAAGTAGCCATAGTTTATTAATGATAAACAACAGCAAAAAATATGTCCATTTAAAAGCCGCAATTTCAAGTCAGAAAAAAAATAAGAAAGCACATATAGTTTATTCATGAAGAAAATCGCCTCCATTTAAATCTAAAATTTTGGCAAGAAGAAAACAATGAGAGAGTGTGTACAGCTTATTCGTTAGCTGCACGGAGTGCGGCATATAGCCACTCGCAGGCGAGACCCTTCAACTGCTGTGTCTGGAGTGAAGCTCTTCCCAGCCAGGCAAAGGCAGCATTTCAGAAAATGAAATTTATTTTGTGCAGTCCATCTTTGTCAATAGATATCAGGAAAAGAGTCTTCGGATGCCATATAAAACTAATAGTACTAGTAATACTACCATATGGAAGCGAATCACAATCACTAACAGAAACAACAACAAAAATTTCATTAGAGGTAACTGAAATGTGATTCCTATGAAGAATGTCAAGAATACCATGGCCAGCCAAAATAACAAATGAAGAATGCATAAGGAAAGCCAATGAGAATCGAACCTTAATAAACACACTATAGAGGAAGACAGTCTAAGTTCATTGGCCATATAATGAGAAGAGGAGGGATAGAAAATATTGTGACGACAGGGAAAACTGGAGGTAGGAAAGAGGTAGGAAGACCAAGAGAGAAAATTTTACATTGCTTGACAAAATGGCATGGGAGAGGCACAGAAAGCAGATCTGATGAATAACATGAAAGACTTGAAACTGTGGAGAGACATGATGGCTGACGCCTCCAGGCATGGCACATGATGATGATGATGATGACTGACAATGACAGATTACCTGCTAGGCTATGCAAGCTTAAATCAAGGAGTCCTGGAAGACAAGTAGGGCCAGCATCAAGGAACAAAAAAAAAAAAAAAACTCTCAAAAGCAAAGTAAACTATGCTTACATGAAAAGCATTAAAGAATTCAGTAATAAGTATGCTGAAAAGCTAATGGCTGACATTTTTCTCTCATATAAAATGAATATCATTTGATCATATAAAATGAACATCAGTTGTGTCTGATCTGTGTAATACAAAGTCATGTAGATAACATACAGAGATAACATAAGAAAGAAATCATACCACATGTCAGGAGATGGCAATACAGAATGGGGGGGGGGGGGGTGTTGAGGCCCTTACTAAGTTTAGCCCATGGGCCTTGGGTTATGGTTAATATGTTGTTGATTATTGACCATTTCCACAACAACAACAAGAACAAAATCCTACATCTCATATTCCAACTGTCATGTAACTTAATAACAAGATATTTCACAACAAACTAGAACGCACCTTTGTAGAGCATCCACACAATAATCAGTCCATTCTGGTCACTTGACGTTAGTTTCTGGTGATGTTCATTCCAGGCAACAACTTGGACAACACCTTCAAATTTTCAAATATTTTAATGCAAGTACAAACAAAGAACAAATTTAATTGATTGTAAAATAGGCTATTTTAACTCGTAACCTACAAATTTTTCAAAAAGTTAGAAATAAAAAAAACTAGTTATATGATTTCGTTCTGCAAAAAATAAAAAAAATTGGCACTGAATCATTTCACAGTAAAACATCACGGCAGTGATTTTTTTTTATTACAACAAAATGTTTATGTGTCATGGATTCTTTTGGTAAGTTAAGCATTAATTTTCACTCTCTCAAAGATCAATCCCACATCCTTGTCATGGGAGGGGTAACAGCCAAGCAGGGCATTGCTGGGTTGGGCAAAATATGGTGTGGTTTATCTCACGAGCCCATTATGGTAGCCATGAAGGCCTGTCTGGACCACTCTGAGAATGGCTGGCTAAAGGGGCTCTGGTAAACCTGCGAAATGCATGGCAAACAGACAGTGGATTTCCTCTAGAAACAAACTTAAGAATGGTCTGGCCACTTCATGAGAGTGACACATATACATGTCCAGCCAACCACAAGGGTCTTCAACCAAAGAACTACAGGACACAGATCAAGAGGAAGACTCCAGAAAAGATAGATAGATGGAGTTATAGAACACTCACTGACACTTGATGGCCAGGCATGTCACGCCACCTCTGCTCTACAGGTCGGTCACGCCCGATATACACCCATACTGGTGAAATATGCCTAAACCGGCTCAACCCAGGGGTGGAAGTCACTAGTGGCGAGGATTCGTCCTCCTGGACAAAAGCTCCATCCTAGTCACAACTAGGAAGGGTAGCGGCCACGACCACAAAATGCTGAAGTCGGAGACACTGGACCAGGGCAGTCTAGATAGGCAACCACCTCTCACCCAGCGGGGATGTATGCATATCCTAATTACACTGCGGTTTTCCGGTGAGAAAGTCCAACACTGGACTGGATAGGCAACCACCTCTCACCTGGCGGTGATACATGGGTATCTCAAAACACGTCGAGGTTTTCCGGTGAGAAAGTCCAAATCTAGACTAAACTGGTGCAACGAAAACCACGGTGTTACGCAATCCCGCTTCTAAGACCCACCAAGAATGCAGGCTCAAGCCCTGAAATACTCTGAACCTCTTGTGGTCCTCTTGGGGATCTCGTGTGGTCGGACCACATGGGGACCACAGGACTTAATGAGGACCACAGGCATAAATTCAGTAGGATCACAGGGCGGTCTTGGTAGTAGAAGCGAACGAAGAAGAAGAAGATAGAACACTCACAAATTATGGCATAAACATCACTGAGGCCATTTACATGTCCCAAAGATACCAATTGCATCTCCCCTTGACATCTTAAGGTACAAAAGGAAATATAATTAATTAATTTAATAAGTTAAATAATAAGTTAATTTTCTCTCTTACCTTGGAACAACAAAACAGCTGATGGCAAATGCACAAATGAAATAAAATCATGAATAGGTAAGACAAAGCCAGCTCTTTATGACATGAAGAAGATACTAACAAATAAGAAAATGTCCCTAAAAGTGAAGAAATGAATATTACAGTTCTATATAAAGCCAATATTGCTATATGGTTGTGAAACCTGGACATTCAGCAGAAAGATGACAACAAAACTGGAAGCAACACAGATGTGATTTTGGCAGAAGCTGCAGCAATACCCTGCACAGACAGTAAGACAAATCAAGACGTCCTCAAAGAAGTTTAAGAACAACGAAAAGTCCTCAAAAAGTTTCAGAACAATGAAAACTAGTTAAAATGTTAAGAAAAAGACCATCAAAATTTCTTGGACATGTCATGGGAAGGCAGATATTAGAGAACCTAGGAATGACCGGAAAATCCAAGGGAAAAGGAAGAAAGGAAGACCAAGAGAAAAATATCTCAGTGGACTAACCAAGAGGCATGGAAAAAGAAAAACATCTGAATTAACTAGAAACACCAAGGACCGCACAAGATGGAGAAGCAAGATCAGCAGCGCTATCTGGCACGGCACATAATAATAACAAAAATGTGCTCAAACTAAATGAAACTAAGTATGAAATTTATTACCGTGAATCAGAAATTTGTCAAATTTTTCGAAGCCCTAATTTCAGTCAAGGTTCCCATCTTATACACTGTGCTGGCATCTGTAATGCCATGCTAACGTCATGTGTTGTGTTATTATGAAAATGTGCATGGCTGTTTTCATCCAATGAATCATGAGATAAGTAATCAGCAGAAAGAAATATGGCGGAAAGCAAGGCTGTCGTTCGCGTCCTCCTGAGGCATTATTGGAAGAAAGGGCCAAATGCCTCTCTGTTGCCCATGAAAATCTGCAGTGTGGAAGGGTATGGAAGGGTGTGGAAAGGGAAGGAACAGTTGATGACAGCACTGCAAGGAAGTGGTTCCAAAGTTTCAGGTCTGGGGATACCAACATCAAAGATATGCCCAGGTCAGGATGCCCCTCAACCACCAATGATGAAGCCCTGTGCCAAAACTGTTGAAGACGATCCCGGTCCCAGTGCTCGGCGCTCGTCAGGGCCCTTCTCAAAGCACCACAGATCAGCATCTGCACAAGCTCCGCTTCAGCAGCAGGCAGCCTAAACATGCCCCCTACGACCTCACCTCCCCAGCAAGCACCAGTGCTTAATTCCAACATGGTCCATGGACAACTCACGGAATTGGAAGGAATCAAGGTCCAGCCCCAACACTGTACAGTCCTGACATTGCACCCTCTAACTACCATCTATTCTGCATGACGGCACATTTCCCTCAAGGAATAGGAATTCGATTCAACAGAAGAAGTTGAAGCTGGTGTGAGAGATTTCTTAGCCTCAAAGTTTTCTGAGTGCTACTAAAAAGGACTCCTTGTACTGGCTGAGCAGTGGCAAATGACCATCAAAAGTTACTGGCTGTATTTTAAAGAATGAAGTTACATCGTTATTAACACTGCGTAATACCAGGAACATAGTTAAGTATATATTATGTTGTTTGGTTTTGTGCAGCAAAAAAAAAAAAAAAAGATGAACCTTTGACTCAACTGATTATAATGTGACAGTAAATGAGGTTTATTATGTGACAATATCAGCAGAATGTCAACAGGCAGTCAATACACAGACATAAAAATCTGGACCTGAAAACTGTCCACAAAAACCTTAGTCTTTATTATACAGTAGTTCCAAGAGTAGCCAGCACAGCCCTTCTGGGCTGATGGTGAGGGGAAAAGGGAGCAGGCAAAGGACATCTGAATCAAATGAAGTGTGCATGTATGGTCTGAAGGAAAAGGAGGGAGGATGTGGCCTGGAAGGCAAGAGGGTGGAAGCCTACAGAGTATGGGGACCACATATTAACAGGTTTTTGTGCTGCCTACTCTTGTCTCACCAGTTTTCCCTGGCATGTGTAGAGAGACACCATTTTCTTCTTACTGCTTTTAATAACTCACCACTGTGCCCTTCTAATGATTGGTTCATGGACAGATTACTCGGAGCTGCCAGGCCTTTCACTTGAGCATCTTTTCCTGTCAAGTAATGAGAAAAAATAAACTACAAAGACATGCTGAAAAGCAATACTTCCTATTTTTTTTTTATTTCTTGGAAATGAGTGTAGATAAATAAATAAAATATAAATAGTTTTCAGGAAATGAGTGTAGATAAATAAATAAAATATAAATAGTTTTCAGGAACTGAATGTAGATAAATAAATAAAATATAAATAGTTTTCAGGAACCGAGTGTAGATATATAAATAAAATATAAATAGTTTTCAGGAACTGAGTGTAGATAAATAAATAAAATATAGTTTTCAGGAACTGAGTGTAGATATATAAATAAAATATAGATAGTTTTCAGGAACTGAGTGTGAATATATATACATAAATAAAATATAAATATAGTTTTCAGTAATTGTATTATTTATATTTACATGCTCACTAGCTTTTTTTTTTTTTAAAACACCGCATGGTGCTGCTAGATAATTATACCACGGTGAGGTGATAAGGGTTTGTAGTTTAAAATCTTAGCCTGGACGGAAAGACCACCTTATTGATCGTAGTACCTTCCGTGCCACGTAAGCAGCTTTTAGCATCCTAATCTGGATCTTTTCAGAAGATAAAATATGAAACCACCAATTATGTGTGAAAGTCTAAACATAAAAAAAAAGTCTAAACATATCTCTTTGTACTCATGTGTGTGTGTTTTTCCTAAAAACTATTACAAAAAAAAAGTAGACATTACTACCCTCAAACCTTCATACAATACTTTGGTGCTGGCTTGTTTCACTTCTGCTCCAATTCATACCATTAAATGTTTCAGCATGAAGCATAACTGACAGTGTTTAGTCTAATGCAGCAGTGATACAAAACTCCAGGTCAGTCAAAACAGAAAGATTCATCTCTTTTGCTGTCATGATGGCAGGCACTGTTAGTCATGCATTTCAGTGATGTATAACAACATGACATTGTTGATGATCTGCGAATGGACGCACCAGCAGCAGGGTATCTTGCTCACATCCGAGAAGCCTACAGGATAGCTGTTAGGGAGGCAAAGTTCTGCACGGGACATGCTAACAAATGAATGAATGGCATGGACGTTTATAAAGTTGATCCATTCATATATTTTATTCCTATTTGCTTTCTACTTTTCTGTGAATTTTCCAGTGATTATAACCAGTGATTGTGCCAGGATTTTTCAAATCTGGTAAAATTGTACCTGTCTTTCACCTTGCATAAAATTCTTTCCCAAATATCTTTTTTTTTCCACTACAACACTCAGTATCTTACACCTTTTTTTTTTATACTAATGTAAAGTAAAAACTACTTTACAAACAGCAAGAATTAAATATTCCTGTGATGTTTCTTTCCTTTCTTACTTTATTTGTGGCAAGATTTAATCAAATGCCAACATGCTGAACCAAAGTCAAAACTGGCCGACTCTCTTATGCAAATAGAGTATCATCATCCTACTGGCCCGATTATTCTCCAGCCGATTTCAATGGTTGCTTTTTACAAGGTTTTCGATAATATAAACTGGTAGTAAACGACAACCTCCAAAAGTTTTGGTTTTTCTCTCTTTTTTTTTTTTTTAAATCAGTAATTTACCGGTAATTGGTGGTTACCATAATCGCTAATTATAACTTTCTATAAATTTTGACTCCTCATGTTATATCCCAAGAATTTTTTAACTGACTTTCGCTCAAGTTCTCCACAGATTATATTAGAATAAAAATAACTACTGCACTAACACCATATCCCCATGTGCCTCTAAGGCATGACAGGATTACCTTTTTTTTTAGCGACAGAAGCAATTAAGTAACTGACCTGTCTGGGATTCTAATTTCACAACTTTTAGCAAGCCATCTTCTCCGCCGCATGCAATATAACCATGCTGTCTATTCCAAGAAACACACTGAAGTCGTGTGTTGTTAGGAATAGCAATCTGAGAAAAGACAAACAATTTTAAAAAAAAAAAAACACTGATGATAGACTAAAACAAAAGGTAAGTACCACTTTATTAATTAACAAGCATACAGTTGTAATGTTTCGGTTTTACACCTTACTTATACAAAAACATAAAGGACAAAGAAATAGAAATAGGAAAAGATCAGAAAAAATAAACTCACATCATCGATATATAACAAATACTGATACAAACTGATATTCTAGGACCTTCACCACACTATATTACAAACTCTCTAACCCAGCTACATTCATCTACTCATCTAACCTTTTCCTCAGCTTGACAACCATAATATCCCTCTGTCTCCTTTTCCCATCCACTCTTTACTGCCAACCAATCAGATCGGCATCATATCCCACAAGTCTTCATTAAAACATTCACAATAAAACATTCACTGGTTCTAAGGACTGTCTTAGCCAGAGGTGGGGTGGAGGATACGCTCTGCACTCCAAGTAAATGTCTCCAAGGCGTGCATCTCAAATAGCCTCTGACAGTCAAGTCCAGCTCCTGGCCTTCTGGTGGCGGAACTGTTCAAACTGACAGGAGAAGGGGCGAAGGCGAATATATGGCACCTGAAAATCAGACGCTTCAGGTAGATGAGATTCTTGTTCAGTAGCTCATTTGAGAGAAGGAAAACTCTGATTTAAAACCCACTGCTGGCGAGATTCTTCAGCTGCCGTGCGTGGAGTGGGGTTCCTCCCGGCCAGTGAAGAAAGGTGCGAATGGGGTTGCCATGCGGTGCCACCATGGAAAAGGTGAAAGAAAGGATTAAGTGAACTAATCAGTAGTCTCGATGTCAGAACTGCTCAAATCACGGTACCTCTACTCTGGAGGTCGGCCACGTCCTATGTGCACCCATACCGGGCAAATTGCCTGAACCAGCTTAACCTAGGGGATAAACTAAGACACTGCTGGCGAGATTCTTTGTCTGCTGCGCATAGGGTGAAACTCCTCCCAGCCAATGAAGAAAATGCAAATAAGGTGGCGGAGCGGCGCCGCTGTGAGAAGGTGATAGAATGGATAAAGTGAAGATTAATCAGTATGTTCCGTAGTCTCATGACGAGAGCTACTCATACCACAGCACCTCTGCTCTAGAGGCTGGCCACGTCCAATATACACCCATACTGGTGAAATATGCCTAAACCAGCTTAACCCAGGTGTGAAACTTGATGGGTACTCATGTCATGGTATCTCCGCTCTAGAGGTCAAACACATCCTAAATGCCCTTTAGAAATAAAGATCAATCATTCAAAGATCAATCAATCCATTATTATTATATTCTATTAACTAGACTAAAAAATAGCAGTAATCATCTCATGACTGCTAAATTTTTTTTAACTTCATGTCTTTACATTCCCCAAGTTTGTGCTGCAAAGTATATCTCCTTCCTTGTCTGTCACATGTCCTCAAGTTTGACCCTCATTTCTTCCTCAGATGAGACTGTGTATCAAGAGTCATTTTCATTCATCATCATCATCAGGTGCCGTGCCAACTAGTGCTGGCTATTATGCTTCTCTAGAGTACACGATCCTTCATGCAGGTCAACAGCTCAGTTGGTGATCGCCTCTCACACCATCTCGTCAGACTTTCCAGTACCATTTCTCTCGGTCTTCCCCTGACTCTTTTTCTCTCTATTTTTCCTATTGTTATACTATTTTCAATGGCCCCTCTTTTCATTGCATGGCCTATTAAAGTACATTGTCTCTCTCTTATTTTTTTTTTAACACGATTTTTTTTCCTCACCAGCTCTTCTCAAACATTCTTCATTAGTTATTTTTGCTGTCCAGGGGATTCACAACATTCTCCTAATAAACCACATTTCTGCTGCTTCCAATGATTTTTGTGCAGACTTGCCTATTGTCCATGATTCACTTCCATATAACAAGATAAGTTCAATATAGCATTCTAGAACTCATTTTCTAACATTCATTGATAAGGATGTGTTGCATAATATTTTCTGAAATGCAAGTCTTTGCTTGGCCTATTCTGTTCTTAATTTCTGTTTTTACTCATTTTCATTACAGGGCACTTATCTTCTGCCCAGGCCTGTCTAGTCCCGGCAATGACTGATCTGACAGGGAAAGGAACTAACAAATATTATTATTTATCTCAGATGTGGTCCAGCATGTAACCTTCTCCCCAGAAGTTTACCATACAAATTTAAAGGACTTGCTGACTCAGAGTGCAGCTTGAATCACTTTTAAAGACCAGACTTGAAAATGATGAATAGTGATTCTGGCTTGACTTGAGACTTTACATTTTTTTTTTTTAGTCAGTCAACTTAATATAACTTTATCACAGAGTGTTATTATATTAATCAGACAACACACGCTTCAATGATTCATTTCCATAAGTGGTGTCTGACATGTTTAATTTGAAGCAAAGTCATCCTCTCAGGGGTTCTAAGGACTGCAAATGCGCCTCAAACAGCCTCTGGCAGTCAAGTCCAGCTCCTGGCCTTCCCGTGGCAGAACTGTTTAAACTGACAGGAGAAGGGGCGAGGGCGAATATCTGGTGCCTGAAAACCAGTTACTCAGGGTAGATGAGTGGCAGGTTTGGTAGCTCATCTGCCGCTGTTGGCGAGATTTTTCAGCTGCCGTGCGTGGAGCGGTGCTCTTCCCGGCCAATGAAGAAAGGTACAAATGAGGTTGCTGCGCAGCATCACTGCGGAAAAGGTGGTAGAAAGGATAAAGCGAAGCAAACAGTCAAATCATGGCACCTCTGGTCTGGAGGTCGGCCACGTCCTGAGTGCAGTCATGTCGGGTGAAATGCATGAACCGGCTTGTCTCACTGCTGGCGAGACTCTTCAAATGCCGTGCGTGGAGTGAAGCTCCTCCCGGTTAAGGAAGTAAATGCGGAAAAGAAATAAAGGTTGCTGTGCGGAGCCGATGGGAAAAGGTGGTGGAAAGTGAAGTTTAACTGGCATGTCCAGTAGTATCGCTACGAGAGCTATACCACAGCACCTCTGCTCTAGAGGCCGCCCACGTCCGAAATACACCTACACTGGTGAAATATGCCTAAACCGGCACACACCAGGGGTGGAACTTGATGGCTAGACATGTCATGCCACCTCCGCTCTAGAGGTCGGTAACGCCTGATAAACACCCATACTGGCGAATTTTGCCTAAACCGGCTCATACCAGGGGTGAATCTTGAAGGCTACTCATGTCACAGTACCTCTGCTCTAGAGGTCGGTCCCGTCCCAAACACGCCCATACTGGGATAATGCCTAAACCGGCTCAACCCAGGGGTAGAAGTCACTAGTGGTGAGGATTCGTCCTCCTGGACAAAAGCTCCATCCTGGTCACAACTAGGAAGGGTAGCGGCCACGACCGCAAAATGCTGAAGTCGGAGACACTGGACCAGGGAAGTCTAGATAGGCAACCACCTCTCACCCGGCGGGGATGTTTGCGTATCCTAATCACGCTGAGGTTTTCCGGTGAGAAAGTCCAACCCTGGACTGGATGGGCAACCACCTCTCACCCGGCAGTGATACACGGGTATCTCAAAACACGTCGAGGTTTTCCGGTGAGAAAGTCCAACTCTGGCCTGGGTGGGCTACCGCCTCTCACCCAGCGGGGATGCACTGATATCCTAAACACGTCGAGGTCTTCCGGTGAGAAAGTCCAACCCTAGACTAAACTGGTGCAATAAAAACCACGGTGTCACGTAATCCCGCTTCTGAGACCCACCAAGAATACAGGCTAAAGCACTGTGACACTCTGAATCTCTTGTGGTCCTTTCGTGGATCTCGTGTGATCTATTTTGGACCGCACAGGGGACCACGGGACCTAACGAGGACCACAGGTATGAATTCAGTAGGTTCACAGTGCGGTTTTTGGTGGTAGAAGTGAACGAAGAAGAAGAAGATCCTCTCAGGGATCTCGTGTGGTCTTTTCGGGGACCACACGGGGGACACCACGGGACTTAACAAGGACCACAGGTGTGAATTCAGTAGGATCACAGGGCGGTCTTGGTGGTAGAAGCGAACGAAGAAGAAGAACCAAAGTCTGTTTAGTTTTGTCTCAAGGATGACTACAAATGATATCTTCTTCTTCTTCCCCAAAAGGACCACACGAGATCCCCGAGAGGACCACAAGAGGTTCAGAGTATCGCAGGGCTTTAGCCTGTATTCTTGGTGGGTCTCTGAAGCAGATTGCGTGACACCGTGGTTTTCGTTGCACCAGTTTAGTCTAGAGTTGGACTTTCTCACCGGAAGACTTCGATGTGTTTTGAGATACCCATGTATCACTGCCAGATGAGAGGTGGTTGCCCATCCAGTCCAGAGTTGGACTTTCTCACTGGAAAACCTCAGCGTGATTAGGATACGCAAACATCCCCACCAGGTGAGAGGTGGTTGCCTATCTAGACTTCCCTGGTCCAGTGTCTCTGACTTCAGCATTTTGTGGTCGTGGCCACTACCCTTCCTAGTTGTGACCAGGATGGAGCTTTTGTCCAGGAGGACGAATCCTCGCCACTAGTGACTTCCACCCCTGGGTTGAGCTGGTTTAGGCATATTATCCCAGTATGGGCATGTTTGGGACGTGACCGACCTCTAGAGCAGAGGTACTGTGACATGAGTAGCCTTCAAGATTCACCCCTGGTGTGAGCCGGTTTAGGCATAATTTACCAGTATGGGTGTATATCAGGCGTGACCGACCTCTAGAGCGGAGGTGGCATGACATGTCTAGCCATCAAGTTCCACCCCTGGTGTGTGCCGGTTTAGGCAAATTTCACCAGTGTAGGTGTATTTCGGACGTGGCCGGCCTCTAGAGCAGAGGCGCCGTGGTGTGTGTAGTTCTCGCAGCTATACTACTGGACATACTGATTAAATTTCACTTTATCCTTTCCACCACCTTTTCACGTCGGCGCCGCACAGCAACCTTTATTTCTTTTCCGCATTTTCTTTCTTGAGCGGGAGGAGCTTCACTCCACGCGCGGCATTCGAAGAGTCTCGCCAGCAGTGTCTTTATTCTTCTTCTTCGTTCGCTTCTACCACCAAAAACCGCACTGTGATCCTACTGAATTCACGCCTGTGGTCCTCGTTAGGTCCCGTGGTCCCCTGTGTGGTCCCCGAAAAGACCACATGAGATCCACGAGAGGACCACAAGGGGTTCAGAGTATCACAGGGCTTTAGCCTGTATAGCAGTGTCTTAACCTCTGGGACAAGCCAGTTCATGCTTTTCACCCGATATGACTGCACTCAGGACGTGGCCGACCTCCAGACCAGAGGTGCCATGATTTGACTGTTTGCTTTGCTTTATCATTTGTACCACCTTTTCCGCAGAGGTGCTGCGCGGCAACCCCATTTGCACCTTTCTTCATTGGCCGGGAAGAGCACCCCTCCACGCACGGCAGCTGAAGAATCTCGCCAACAGCGGTGCTTTCTTCACCGAACCTCTGTCGGATATCTGCCGACAGACCGACGCGGGACAAGGGAGACAGCGCTCTGCTCAGAGCGGATCCCTTTCAACCCCGGTGGTGTTTCATTTCCTTTAACTGGTGGGGGCGGCTCTCTCTGTTCTAATGAGCAAGAAGAAAGCCTGGCCACCCACAAACAACACATGTTACATACTGCAGACCCGATACTCTTTGCGAGAGATGGGCCAATTTCGAGACCATCGGTCGACAAAAATGTACTACACCGTTAGCACGAACCTGGCTGGCTAGCCGTTTATATGCTTTGTTCGACGGACAAACCACTCACTTTTGCATTGAAACACCTTAACTCTCGCCGTCCGGGAAGGGAGAGAAAGCCTGTCTCCCCATGCACGGAACTCAAGAGCGCTTTTTCGCCAAAAGAACACAAATGATATAAGTATTATGTAATAATCTATTTAAAGGTATCAGTTATGAACCAGCATCACTGCACATGATCAAATCATAAGTGCTCTGTTGCCTAGTCAATAGTTTACTGGAAACTACTGACAAGTGTCGCTATCAGCACAAACTCTGTAGCCAGCGGTGCATTCCTCTTCCTTCCAAGAGTGTTAACCCAAATGTTATAATTCATTTACTCTTATCAAAGAAAGGCACCCAGGGAAAGAAAAGCATGTAATGCAGAGTATATGGGGATGACCAGACTGAAGAATTTATATACCACTATCCCTAGAAATGCGACTTCCATGACCATTATATTCCACTAACCTTGTATAAAGAGAAAGATAGTTTGAGATTTAGAATTAGGTCTGTATTTGTGTAGCAAACTTCAAAATATGGCAAAGGTGGTACACATGTGCCTTTGTTCTTAAAAATACAAAGAACTAACAAAAACCAGATTCTATAACAGACTGTAATGGATGTTGATGTTATACCAAAGATTAATACTGTTTACTGTGTTCCTAAAAGGTTTTATACTGTTTAGAATTGAAATAAGTTAATTACTGCTGAGATGTCTGACGACATGAAGAATAATTTAAATACTGTGTCATTTTTTTAAAATGATACTTCACTTTCTTTACAACCCCTTGCGGTGATATAATAAACCACTGTTGGTACTGTAAATCTGATAACGGAAATAATTAACTACTCTCTTTAAACACGGGACCTGAGACTTGACTTCAGGCTCAGCTTGAAGACTCTTGCAAGGACCTGAGACTTGACTTGTGACTAGCCACGAATCGTCACCATCCATTCTTGCCAGGAATTACTTTATTCAAAATGACCGGTTGTTTTTAACTTTAAAGTAGAAACCCACGGCATAAGGCTTTGTAAAAGTTTATCCGCTTTTCCAATACTTTAATAACATCAGTCTATAAAATCTGTAACGTAATACCTTTTTGCTGAGATAAACAAACATTGTGGAAACCGTTAGTTCACATACAGGTGCTGCTATCTTTCATGCTGGTATCGCAGGTAAACATTTTGAGGGTAACGGAATTTCTCGCTCCAGACGAGATTTTGCTCGTGAATTTCGTACAATATGTTTATTATTTTTTGGGTTTTTCATTTGCATGTGTTTGTGTGCTTATTAACACGTTTGTTTTAGTCCTTCAGTTGCTTGATTTATTGTTTACCATTTTGTAATAAACTTACCAAGAAAGGAAAAGAACACTCTTCTTTGATCTCTCTATTAACCCTTTGAAAATAAAGTATTTTCGTCGTTCGTTCGCTCTCTCTCTCTCTCTCTCTCTCTCTAGTCCACGCCAATCAGACGTTAGTTGTTATCTATTTCCACAAAGATCTATACTTTGCTCTTTCTATGTGTGTTGGAATGTGCTCCGTGGCACTCTTTTAGTCCGTCAAGTATCCTGTTTCTTTGTCTTCCTCTGTCTCTTTCCCCCTCTAGTTTTCCTGTTGTCGCTAGGTGTTCCAGTTTGCCTCTTCCCAAAACATGTCTTACAAAACTGGATTGTCGTGTTCTGAATTTTGCCATAATTTCTCTTTTGCCCAGACTTACTTAGAACCTCTTCATTTGTTTTCTTGGCTGTCCATGGTATTTTCATCATTCCTCTTAAGAACCTCATCTCTGCTGCTTCCAGTAGATTTCGTGTTCCCTTGGTTATTGTCCATGCCTCAAGTTCACTCTCACACACACACACACTCTCTCTCTCACTCTCTCTCAATGCTGTTTTTGCAATTCTAACGTCCTTTCTGGTGTCACCATTCTGGTTTATGTAGCTGCCGAGATATGCAGATTGGTTTATTTCTTCAACAGCTGTTCCTTCTATGTATATTTTTCCTTCATGGTTAATGAGAAGTTTCATTATTTTTTTTCCTTGTTAATTTCAAGTTCTATTTTACTAGCCATTGAAGACAGGGTATCTCTTTTTTCTTGCATTGATTTCACTTTATCACTGATAAGAGTTATGCAGTCTTCAAAATCAAGATCTCCCATTTGGGTCTCATGTACCCAATCAATGCCCGTACCTGTGCTTTATTTTTTTTTCATGGGACTAATTATTGGCAATACATCCTTGTTTCACGTCTGTTTCAATCTTGAACCATTTGCTCATTCCTTCTTCTGTGTTGACTGCACAAACATATCTGTTGTAGAGGTTCCTAATGATGTTGACAATCTTAGATGGTATTCTATATATTCTTAAAATTATAAACAATGAATTTGTGTGTATGCTATCAAAAATGCCTTTTTAATGTGATCTTGCAAGCTTTCTTCTGAGTCGGCAACTAGAGCTTGGTCATCTGCAAATAATAATTCGTTTATGGTTATGTCGTCTTCTGTTTGTTCTATTTCATTTTGTTGATTTGTTGCTGTCCTTATCAGTCCAGTTTCTCTACAGATATTATCAATATATGTTATAAATAGCAGCGGTGATAAGATACAACCTTGCCGAACGCCAGATTTAATAACAAAGGGTTCAGAATGTCCCCCTATTGCTCTGATGATGCCACTTCCGTTGTTGTACAGACTCTTACACAGATTTATTAGATGACTGGTAACCCCATATTGTTTTAGGACTTCCCATAGTTTGTTCCTGTCCACTCTGTCGAATGCTTTTTCTTGGTCAACAAAAGCCAAGTAAAGGGTCTTATTAAATTCGATCGTCTTCTCTGAGAACTGTCTGAGGGCAAATATTGCGTGTGTGCATCCTCTGTTTTTTGTAAAGCCTTGTTGAAGTTCATTCAGCTGGGGCTCTATCATTGGTTTTAATCTCTTCTCTAAAATTTTACAAAATATCTTTCCTGTATGGCTTAATAAGGAAATGCCTCCGTATTATGTGCAGTCTCTTTTGCTGCCTTCGTTTTTCCACAGTGGGGTGATTATGGCTTTCTTCCCGTCTTGTGGGGTTTCTTGTTTGATCCAAACAAGGCCGAATAGTCTGTGTAGCCATGCTACGCCTACTTCATTCGCTGCTTTAAGTAGTTCGTTGGTTAGTTCATCTTGCCCTGCAGCTTTACCCCTTGGTGCCAGCCTTATAGCTTCTCTGATTTCTGATCTGAGTATATCGGGTTCTAACTCTGTGGACATTTCTATGCTGGGGTTACTTTGGTCTGTGGTTTCAGTTGGGATGTTGAGTAATTGATCGAAGTATTGTTGCCATCTTTCTAGTATCTGTTTTGGATCATATATTGGTTCTCCTTTATCGCTGTTTATTATTTCTGTTGGATCAAATTGCTCTGTTCTGGTTCTCATGGTGTTTAACTTTTTGTATAACAGTTTTGTTGCTTCTTTGTGGTTGTCATTAAGTGTATCACCGTACACCTCCCAGTCTTTCTCCTTTTTTTATTATTCTGTTTGTCTTCTTGCTATTCTATATAGTCCTTGTCTTGCTCACTCTTCCCCTAATCTTTGTATCTCTCTTTCTTAATTTGTTGATATATATCTTATATCCTTCCCGTGCCGTTAAACGTCACATAGGGCTCGCAAAGTAGTTCGCCAATTTTTCCTGTCTTCGGCGAGTTTTTCAACCTCATCAAAGGATTTTATGCCTGTTAATTTGTCCTCTCTTAACAATGTCCTCTTCAGAGTTTCACGCGGTCTACCTCTTTTTCTTTGGGCTGTTGTGTTCCACTTGATAGCATATATATATATATATATATATATATATATATATATATATATATATATATATATAAAAACACTAAAATCTCATAAATTCGCCGCGACTTTCCAAAAACTTTCCGCGAAACATAATTTGTGCATCACTGCCTTCAGAGATCAGAAAATAAGCCTCTCCATGTCTGGAATAAAAGCCATGAAAACGGAAAGTAAAGGTCTACTTGTCTAATGATCCGTGAGTATTTGACCTCGATTACATCCCTTCTGCTTTCCGCTTTGGGTTAAGATGGGGATAGATTACAAATGGCAGCCTCAGGTAGTGAGGTTAGTTCTCGGCGTTGAACAAAACCGGTCTTGTCGTTTGACCCGGTGTTAGCTAACACGTGTAAGTAGTTTATTTTGTAAATTTTTACCTGTAGTGCAAGTTTATAACTCTTTTAGAAACTTTATTTGGCAAAATAGTTTTTTTAGCGGCTTGCTTTTTTTTTCGTTTCGATTGTCTGCTAAGTCGTGTCTGCCATATCGTTGACGCGAACATTAGAAAGAGTTTTTGTACAGTTCTGAGCGCTTTTCACCCATTAGATATGGCCTGTAATAAGGCTTATTATCTTTGAAGTATATTAATTGCATTTATTGTTCATCGTTATGTGACCAACTTGGCGAAGGAAAAGCCAGCATCATTGATCAAACGGCATTTTGTCCGCCTGTTTCTAGCATAAAGTTGCTATCGCGTTCTTTTGTGCATACTACTACTACAGCTACGATTACTACCACCACTACTACTGTTACGATTACTACCACCACTACTACTACTGCTACTACTACTACCAATGCTGCTGCTGCTACTACTACTGCTGCTGCTACTACTACTACTGCTACTACTACTACTACTACTACTGCTGCTACTACTACTACTGCTACTACCACTACTACTACTACTACTACTGCTACTGCTACTGCTGCTACTAAAATTACTACTGCTACTACTACAATTACTACAGCTACCACTACTACAATTACTACTGCTACCACTACTACTACTGTTACTACTACAACTACTACTACTACTACTGCTTTTGCAATGTCTTCTTGAAGCTGCAGTCTGCTGCTCTTCAGCCAGCTTCATAATGATGTTGATTTCTGAAAAGAATACCAAATGCAGAGAGATTTGGTCTAGTTTGATCTACAACATGACCTGTCAAAATCACTTTGCCAGATGAAGACACAGAACCTCATTTAACTGTGTAATACTTAACTACATTAAAAAAAAAAATTATGCAGAATTCTTGCTGTTTGATTTTAGAGTACTGGAGCATCCTCTCTCATATACTTCTCATGACACATTGTAGTTTATCATTTGACAGAAATATGATACCAAGGCAGCAGTTGAAGGTGAGAGTTGTTGGATGTTATGTATTCTCCATACTCCTGTGTGGTGTAGCAACATAGACAGTAAGAAATATAAAACTCAGGTCCTTGAAATGTGGATATATAGAATAGAGGGGGCATATTTCATGAACAGCAAAGAAAACAAAAAAGTACTAAATCATTCAAGATTGAAAAGAGAAATAATGAGTAACATAAAAACCAGACAGTAAAAATATTTTGACATATGAAACAATTTAACACATTTTGATGAATCATACAATTCAACACATATTTTGACATATCAGACAGTTTAGCACAATAATGAAAACCATATTTTAGGGGAAATTTGAAAGTAAAAAAAATCAAGATGGATGGACAACATCAAAAGATGGACAGGACTGAACATGGCAGGGTGTACCATGAAGGCAAAGAACAAAGTGCATTGGAGATATATTGGATCTAGCCTTCCTTGGAAAGATGGCACAAGATGATGATGATGATGATTCTGAGGTTCAGAGTGTTACAGAGGTGAAATTGATTGCATTATAAAAAAAAAGACATTCACATGCAGATTAGCATTCTGTAGATGGTCAAAGTCCTAGACTACTTACAAACAGTTATTCAAGTGTGTTTTGATAACATCGCTTTGCCAGTGAGGCAAGGTTGGAAGAATTTCAGTGATGGCAGAGCTTTCTGATCAGCCCATTGGGTAAAATTATTTCATAAACTGATGCTATGCAAACCCGTTTCTGTATGTGTCAAACCAGTCTTTTGGGTCAGAACAAAACCTGCAAACCTGCTTTCTCTACAGAGCCTGCAAATCTGCTCTCTCTACAGAGCCTGCAAATCTGCCTTCTCTACAGAGCCTGCAAATCTGCCTTCTCTACAGAGCCTGCAAATCTGCTTTCTCTACAGAGCCTACAGACCTGCTTTCTCTACAGAGCCTGCAAATCTGCTTTCTCTACAGAGCCTGCAAACCTGCTTTCTCTACAGAGCCTGCAAATCTGCTTTCTCTACAGAGCCTACAGACCTGCTTTCTCTACAGAGCCTGCAAATCTGCTCTCTCTACAGAGCCTGCAGACCTGCTCTCTCTACAGAGCCTGCAAATCTGCTCTCTCTACAGAGCCTGCAAACCTGCTTTCTCTGCAGAGCCTGCAAACCTGCTCTCTCTACAGAGCCTGCAAACCTGCTCTCTCTGCAGAGCCTGCAAACCTGCTCTCTCTACAGAGCCTGCAAACCTGCTCTCTCTGCAGAGCCTGCAAACCTGCTGTCTCTGCAGAGCCTGCAAACCTGCTGTCTCTGCAGAGCCTGCAAACCTGCTTTCTCTACAGAGCCTGCAAACCTGCTTTCTCTACAGAGCCTGCAAACCTGCTTTCTCTACAGAGCCTGCAAATCTGCTCTCTCTACAGAGCCTGCAAATCTGCTTTCTCTACAGAGCCTGCAAATCTGCTTTCTCTACAGAGCCTGCAAATCTGCTTTCTCTACAGAGCCAGCAGGCCTGCTCTCTCTACAGAGCCTGCAAATCTGCTTTCTCTACAGAGCCTGCAAATCTGCTTTCTCTACAGAGCCTGCAAATCTGCTTTCTCTACAGAGCCAGCAGGCCTGCTCTCTCTACAGAGCCTGCAAATCTGCTCTCTCTACAAGGACAGAATAATGGCACCATTAGACATTCCTCAAACCATTCAGATTATTTCTTCACCCTAATGACCAAAATTTTGATTTTACTAAATTTATTGACCCACAACCTTATGTAAGTGAGGAGACTGGGACACTATCTGCTGACCACCTCCTGGGTATCTGTTCTGAAGATCTTCATGATCTTACAAGAGCTACAAGTTCAGAGGCCCCCATGAAAGATTTGTTTGGCATGCTGTAAGTTCTTACATCTTCATGACAGATTTTTCTGACAGAAGATATAAGTTCAGAGATTTTCATGGTGACATTTTGTAACACAATGTACAAATTACAGCTAGATATAGCAAAAAAAAAAAAACACCCAAAAAAAACCATATATCATATTTTTTTTTTATCTGTAATCTGAGTTGTGTTTTTATTTTGCAGAAAGGTGGGCAGAGGCTATGGCAGAGAGAACATCTTGGTTTGATTCCCATCATGCAACAGACATGTCAGTGGTTACATTACATAAGTGGCTTATGATCATGACCAAACGGAGAAACTTTGTGAATGGATGTTGAGTGTAAAAGCAAGAGGCGTTATGGCAGCCTCTCATGGCGGCCAAAGCACTCCTGTCAGTTCTTCACCCATTTGGCCAAAATTTTAATTTTACTTCTAAATTTATCAACTCATATCAAAGCCCAGCTGCCAACTAGCTTCTCAAATGTGCGATGTTACAGATCAACCAACATCACAGGGCCGTGCATCCCGCTGACATCCAAATTTTGCTTGGGAGCACCTGTTATGTTCACTCACACATCCATCAGCTTGACCAGCGACTCTCGCACTTTGGAAGAAGCTTACGAGAAACTGAGATTGTGGAGTGGCTTGAGGAGTGTTCCACAGTGCTGGGCTGTGGTGCAGCCATTTCTTTGTTCAGTTTATGTGCCCAGGTTTGTTGATTTCTGGAGCCAGACATTAATTTTATATTGATGGTCAACATTGATTTTGTGTTGATAAGTTCATTGTTGTGTTTGTTGATTTCCATAGTTTGTATTGATTTTGTGTTGATAAGTTCATTGTTGTGTTTGTTGATTTCCATAGTTTGTATTGATTTTGTGTTGATAAGTTCATTGTTGTGTTTGTTGATTTCCATAGTTTGTATTGATTTTGTGTTGATAAGTTCATTGTTGTGTTTGTTGATTTCCATAGTTTGTATTGATTTTGTGTTGATAAGTTCATTGTTGGGTTTGTTGATTGACCTCCATGGAACTTAAATTTGAGCTCTTTACTCTCATTGCCTTAAGGGAAGCAAAGATGTCAGAATTGAATTTGATGGTACATGTACCTGGGCAGGTGAACCAGAGCAAGGTAAAGGCCTTGTCCTACTGGGTGCTCATAGTATCAAGCTCATGTCTGGCTAACTGCTACCTCACCTGGAAACAGGCTGACCAGGTGAATAGGATTTGAACTAGAAAGGTGAACCCAGTTATGAGCCTAGTTCTGAGCTAGAATATTCTAGTTAGAATATTCTAAACTAGGAAGGCAGACCCAGTTCTAAGAATATTCTAAACTAGGAAGATGAGCCCAGTTCTAAGAATATTCTAAACTAGGAAGATGAGCCCAGTTCTAAGAATATTCTAAACTAGGAAGATGAGCCCAGTTCTAAGAATATTCTAAACTAGGAAGATGAGCCCAGTTCTAAGAATATTCTAAACTAGGAAGATGAGCCCAGTCATAAGAATATTCTAAACTAGGAAAGCAGACCCAGTCTTAAGAATATTCTAAACTAGGAAGATGAGCCCAGTCATAAGAATATTCTAAACTAGGAAGATGAGCCCAGTCCTAAGAATATTCTAAACTAGGAAGATGAGCCCAGTTCTAAGAATATTCTAAACTAGGAAGATGAGCCCAGTCATAAGAATATTCTAAACTAGGAAAGCAGACCCAGTCTTAAGAATATTCTAAACTAGGAAGATGACATTTTGTAACACAATGTACAAATTACAGCTAGATATAGCAAAAAAAAAAAAACACCCAAAAAAACCATATATCATATTTTTTTTTTATCTGTAATCTGAGTTGTGTTTTTATTTTGCAGAAAGGTGGGCAGAGGCTATGGCAGAGAGAACATCTTGGTTTGATTCCCATCATGCAACAGACATGTCAGTGGTTACATTACATAAGTGGCTTATGATCATGACCAAACGGAGAAACTTTGTGAATGGATGTTGAGTGTAAAAGCAAGAGGCGTTATGGCAGCCTCTCATGGCGGCCAAAGCACTCCTGTCAGTTCTTCACCCATTTGGCCAAAATTTTAATTTTACTTCTAAATTTATCAACTCATATCAAAGCCCAGCTGCCAACTAGCTTCTCAAATCTGCGATGTTACAGATCAACCAACATCACAGGGCTGTGCATCCCGCTGACATCCAAATTTTGCTTGGGAGCACCTGTTATGTTCACTCACACATCCATCAGCTTGACCAGCGACTCTCGCACTTTGGAAGAAGCTTACGAGAAACTGAGATTGTGGAGTGGCTTGAGGAGTGTTCCACAGTGCTGGGCTGTGGTGCAGCCATTTCTTTGTTCAGTTTATGTGCCCAGGTTTGTTGATTTCTGGAGCCAGACATTAATTTTATATTGATGGTCAACATTGATTTTGTGTTGATAAGTTCATTGTTGTGTTTGTTGATTTCCATAGTTTGTATTGATTTTGTGTTGATAAGTTCATTGTTGTGTTTGTTGATTTCCATAGTTTGTATTGATTTTGTGTTGATAAGTTCATTGTTGTGTTTGTTGATTTCCATAGTTTGTATTGATTTTGTGTTGATAAGTTCATTGTTGGGTTTGTTGATTTCCATAGTTTGTATTGATTTTGTGTTGATAAGTTCATTGTTGGGTTTGTTGATTGACCTCCATGGAACTTAAATTTGAGCTCTTTACTCTCATTGCCTTAAGGGAAGCAAAGATGTCAGAATTGAATTTGATGGTACATGTACCTGGGCAGGTGAACCAGAGCAAGGTAAAGGCCTTGTCCTACTGGGTGCTCATAGTATCAAGCTCATGTCTGGCTAACTGCTACCTCACCTGGAAACAGGCTGACCAGGTGAATAGGATTTGAACTAGAAAGGTGAACCCAGTTATGAGCCTAGTTCTGAGCTAGAATATTCTAGTTAGAATATTCTAAACTAGGAAGGCAGACCCAGTTCTAAGAATATTCTAAACTAGGAAGATGAGCCCAGTTCTAAGAATATTCTAAACTAGGAAGATGAGCCCAGTTCTAAGAATATTCTAAACTAGGAAGATGAGCCCAGTTCTAAGAATATTCTAAACTAGGAAGATGAGCCCAGTTCTAAGAATATTCTAAACTAGGAAGATGAGCCCAGTCATAAGAATATTCTAAACTAGGAAAGCAGACCCAGTCTTAAGAATATTCTAAACTAGGAAGATGAGCCCAGTCATAAGAATATTCTAAACTAGGAAGATGAGCCCAGTCCTAAGAATATTCTAAACTAGGAAGATGAGCCCAGTTCTAAGAATATTCTAAACTAGGAAGATGAGCCCAGTCATAAGAATATTCTAAACTAGGAAAGCAGACCCAGTCTTAAGAATATTCTAAACTAGGAAGATGAGCCCAGTTCTAAGAATATTCTAAACTAGGAAGATGAGCCCAGTCATAAGAATATTCTAAACTAGGAAGATGAGCCCAGTCCTAAGAATATTCTAAACTAGGAAGATGAGCCCAGTTCTAAGAATATTCTAAACTAGGAAGATGAGCCCAGTCATAAGAATATTCTAAACTAGGAAAGCAGACCCAGTCTTAAGAATATTCTAAACTAGGAAGATGAGCCCAGTCATAAGAATATTCTAAACTAGGAAGATGAGCCCAGTCCTAAGAATATTCTAAACTAGGAAGATGAGCCCAGTTCTAAGAATATTCTAAACTAGGAAGATGATCCCAGTCATAAGAATATTCTAAACTAGGAAAGCAGACCCAGTCTTAAGAATATTCTAAACTAGGAAGATGAGCCCAGTTCTAAGAATATTCTAAACTAGGAAGATGAGCCCAGTCATAAGAATATTCTAAACTAGGAAAGCAGACCCAGTCTTAAGAATATTCTAAACTAGGAAGATGAGCCCAGTCCTAAGAATATTCTAAACTAGGAAGATGAGCCCAGTTCTAAGAATATTCTAAACTGTAATTGGATTGTTTGGACAGCAGGGCTAATGGCAATGCAACAACCAAATCCATTTTGAAAAAAAAATGTTGAAGAGGAAGAAACCTGGCTAGCAGGTTAGGACTTGAGGGGGTGATTCCCATGGTGGTTAAGTCACTGTAACCAGCTCCCTACATCTTCATGGTGGTTAAGTCACTGTAACCAGCTCCCTACATCGTCATGGTGGTTAAGTCACTGTAACCAGCTCCCTACATCTTCATGGTGGTTAAGTCACTGTAACCAGCTCCCTACATCTTCATGGTGGTTAAGTCACTGTAATCAGCTCCCTACATCTTCATGGTGGTTAAGTCACTGTAATCAGCTCCCTACATCTTCATGTTGGTTAAGTCACTGTAATCAGCTCCCTACATCTTCATGGCACCAGCTGCTAAGAATGTGCTTGGATTTCCAGAGAAATAAAAAACAACTTGCAATGATGATCTCAAGAGTTTCATGTTGGAAGAGAAGATATCTGTAAAATGCTTTACCTGCTCTGTGTTACTGTACGGAGCAGAAACTGTGCCATTGTTTCTCATGAAATATTTTCATTAAGTTTGTATGTTTGTTTTTGTTCTGCAGGTGCAATGATACACAAGGATTGGAACTTCCCAGCAAAGAAGTGTGTGAAAGAACGAGAAAGCCCTGCCAGATTGTTCAGGAAATTAACAATGGCTGGCCAGAATTCCTTCAGTGCAGCCATCCAAATTTTGTATCAGGATGTGGGGTAGGTCATGCAGCACAAAAAAACCTGGCTGCACAAGATGTACTTTGTTCTTTCAGTTATGAACAACTTTCTGCCTTGAGAGGGTCACGCACAAAAAAATTATTGTGATTTGGACGAAGAACATTTGATTGAAAAGTTGATTTTCTCATAACATAACCCTTGAGATATGATGTAATCAGGTTTGTGTGATATTTCACGAGTTTTTCCATTTTCTAATGGTTTTAATAGTTCCAGGAAAAGAGAGAAATAGGTGAGAGTTTGGGGAATTATCTGAAGTGTCTCTAGAATTATGTTTCATTGTCTTATGATACATAAGAACTTGAAAATCGCAAGTCTCATAACAGTTAACCTTCTCAGTATGTACTTGGTAAGATTTAATTAAAACTTGTCATCATATTTCTCAAGTTTTGTTGTTGTTGTCTTGTTTGTTTGTTTGTTAGTGTATCTTTTCTGTAGCTGTCCCAATAAGAGTATATACTTACCATGCCTCCACAGCAAGAGACATATGATAAGTTGTTATTTAACACAACTGGTCGATGTGAGCCTCCACTTATTCGGACAGATGACCCAGGAAGCTGGTATAATGGTGTGGATGGGTGCGGAGTCCCGTGTGACAACCCACTGTTTACAAAGGAGGAGCACAGAGAAGTGCATATCTTTGTGGCTGTGTTTGGGTCCCTGTGTCTGATCTGCACGCTTTTTACTGTGGTAGGTGGTGGCTGTTACATTGTATTCTGTAAAAAAAAAAAAAAAGAGAAAAGTGCATGGTAATTATTTGTTGTCTACTGTCAGAACAGTAAAGTACGTGGTAATTCTTGATTTCCTGCCTCAAAACAGAAAAGTACGTGGTAATTATCTTCTTTCAAAACAGAAAAGTATATGGTAATTGTTGTCTTCTATCAGAACAGAAAAGTACATAGCATTATTGCCTATTATCAGAACAGAAAAGTACATAGTAATTACTTATTGTCTTCTATCAAAACAGAAAAGTATATGGTTAATATTAATTGTCTTCTGTTAGAACAGAAAAGCTGTTTACGCATGTATGAGGTGTGATCAAAAGTATCTGGAATGAGAGCATTACTCTGGAACTGACTGACACAACCAGAAGTGGATAGGCACAGGTTGACCTTGGCATATATCGCACGTGGCACAAGTTAACCTCTGCTTGTCTGCTTTGTTTACGGTAGTGCTTTGTTGTACTATATCTGAATCATGTCATTGCAATTGTCATATCAGAAAAACTGGATCTTGCATCAGATTTTGTCAAAAACTTGGCAAAATATGCAAGGACACATACTTAAAGTTACAGGTAGTCTATGGGGAGTAGTGTATGAGTTATACACAAGTTGTAAATGTTTTAAAGATGGCCATGAAAGTGTTGAGAGCAGTGAACAGTCTGGGAGTCCCTCAACCAGCAGAAATGAGGAAAATATCAAACTTGATGACACATCTGTGCTGCAGAATCACTGATTCACTATTCATGAATTATCTGAAGCCTTACACTTTAGTTTCAGTTCAATTCAGTAAATTCCTGAAATGGACAACTTTGGCATGTCTCAGCTAAATTTGTGCCAGAATTGTCTCAGCCAGTCAGAAGCAGGCCCACATTTTGGCTGGACGTGACCTGCTTGAATGCGTCGAAAACGATGAAAACTTTTACAAACAGTCATAACTGGTGATGAATTGTGGGTTTATGGGTAAGACCCTGAAACTAAGGCCCGGTCTTCGCAGTGGAATACCCTGACGTCTCCCAGATCCAAAAAAACACGACATAGCCACATCAATTTCAGACAATGCTGACTGGTTTTTTTTTGTTTTTTTTTCAATTACAGTGGAATTGTGCATCATGAATATGCTCCATCAGGTCAGACAATCAACAAGAAATACAACCGTGAAGTTTTGCTGTGTTTGTGAGACGCAGTTCATCACAGGCCGACATTGGATGAGAGTGGCGGGTGGCAGCTCCGTCATTATATCGTGCCTGCCCGTGCATTGTAACTTGTGCAGCAGTTTCTTGCTGAGCACTGCATTCCACAGGTCCAACAACCACCATATTCACCTGATATTGTACCCTCTGACTTTTTACTATTCCCAAAAATAAAAAAACCACTTGAAGGGAAAAAAGATTTCAGGATGTTTAGGATAAACAACAGAATGCGATGAGACAGCTGTGGTCCGTGTCAGAAGATAACTTCAGAAAATGTTTCCAGCAGTGGAAACAGTGCAGGAGACTATTTTGAAGGTGGCTAAATTACAGAACACTTACTCTTGTAGTTAAAAAAAAAAAAAAGTACAGTTTGGATACTTTTTCATCACACCTTGCATGTAGTCTGTTTAATCACTTCATTCATTTGTTGTCATGGTGACAGGAGTTGGCAATCATTATCCTCCATTTTTGCATTGTTCTTGGTATTTATAATCAGACTGGGGGCTTTTTTATACCATTTGTTCAGACCAGTGGTTCCCAGTCTTGTTTTTTTAGCATGATCCTAAATCAGCAATGATAAATGATCCACAAGAACAGCTGATAATAGATGTACTTTAGTTAACTGTTAATCATTTTGTTAACAGTGTTAATGACTGCAGAGCAACTGATCATGGGTGATTATAGAAGCAGCTGGCCATTAATGCTCGCCCCAGTTAACTGAGATGTAGTTGTTATGGAAACAGTTAAACCTTTATGTTTGTAGAAACAGTCTGCTATTAATTCTTGCAGGAGCACCTGACCACTAATTCTTATATACGAGGTCTGACACAAAAAAAACAAAAAAACAACAAAAAAACCGAGACTGACTTAGCTTGAGAAGCGAGAGTAGAAGGGGAGGGACAAAGAGGTGGTTATAGAGCATGTTCTAACCTCTCACTGTAAGATGAGGCTCAACTTCATCGTTTTACTCAGCACCAGTGGGCGTGTGTTCAAATACAAGACATATACCTATGCTTGGTTGTAAAACAGTGCAAACTGAACAGCGAGTTAACATCAAGTTTCATGTGAAGCTGAAGAAATTTGTGATGGAAATTTTGTAGTAATTGACAGAGACTTACCATGATGAGTGCTTGTCACATGACAGAGGCTTACAGTGATGAGTGCTTGTATTGTGACAGAGGCTTACAGTGATGAGTGCTTGTCTCATGACAGAGGCTTACAGTGATGAGTGCTTTGTCTCATGACAGAGGCTTACAGTGATGAGTGCTTTGTCTCATGACAGAGGCTTACAGTGATGAGTGCTTTGTCTCATGACAGAGGCTTACAGTGACGAGTGCTTGTCTCATGACAGAGGCTTACAGTGATGAGTGCTTGTCTCATGACAGAGACTTACAGTGATGAGTGCTTGTCTCATGACAGAGGCTTACAGTGATGAGTGCTTGTCTCATGACAGAGACTTACAGTGATGAGTGCTTGTCTCATGACAGAGACTTACAGTGATGAGTGCTTGTCTCATGACAGAGGCTTACAGTGATGAGTGCTTGTCTCATGACAGAGACTTACAGTAATGAGTGCTTGTCTCATGACAGAGACTTACAGTGATGAGTGCTTGTTTCATGAACACATTTCTGAATGGCACTAGCAATTTTCAGAAGGCAGAGAAAGTGTGAAAGATGATGACCGTCAGTTAAATTTTGCACCAAGACAATGCACCAGTAATAACGCATTGTTTGTGAGGCAGTTATCACAACGTCACTGTGCTCAAGCACCCACCATGTTTGCCAGCCTGGCTCCCTGTGACTTCTGCCTACTTCATAAGATGAACCCATTGTCAGTAGAAGATGTGAAAGCAAAATTGGTGATTCTCAACAGCCCTTCAAAAAATGATCTGCATAACTTCTATAAACGTTGACAGCATCATATGCAGCTTTGTGTCAACTCAAATGGAAACTATTCTGAAGGAGATCAGATATGATTTTCTGAACTTGCTCGCTAAAATTAGATAAGGTACAGTCTTGTGTTATTTGTGTCACACCTCGTACTGTCTTGCAAAAGAAAGTTAACACTTTATAATTTACCCTGGAATTCATGTATTTTGTGTCGAATTGCAATGAAATTTTCTAATAAACTGCAATGATTAGGGTGTTAGTACGGAAGGTGAATTCAACGAAATTGAATTTCAAACACTAGTGAGGCAGTACTCACAGCGATGGGGGAAACTTGAATGAAAAGTCACACTTCCTAATGAGCGTGTCCATCTCTTGCAGCAATCACAGCTGTACAGCAGTGCCTCATTGAGTGGATTCAGTTTGGATAATCTGATTTCTTTCTGATTCTATGAGCAGTGGCCATGATGAAAAAAAACTTAATCCAGATCTGATGTTGGCAAATTTTAGTTGAGTGGCCTAACCTTTACAATGAGTGATAAAAAGTACATTTCAGATGTATTTACGGATCAGAAAAGGGGGGGGGGGGAAGATCACGCATTTCAAATGATTTCACAGTGTGAGCAGTTTTTCATGACAAATGAGAAGTGAGTACTGTTCATGCCTTTACCACTTTCAGTGGTTAACATTACATCGAAATTGAGTGAGTGGTTTTCAGAATATACGCTTTTCAGAAGTGTTAACTTTATTTTGCAAGACAGTATAGGAAAAGCTAACCATTTATGTATGTAGAAACAGCTAACTGTTAACTCTTCCCATGCCTAATGATTAAAAATAGTCACTTCTGGTTTGTGTCTATAGTGCCATGTGACTATATTTCGCTACATGCTTTGTTTCATTAAAAACCCGGTGTAACGTTCAGATTGTAAACATTTAGTGCGCATGCCCCGTGACCCTGTTCATCATGACTGAAGAGTGCCTAGTAACGAGGGAGAAAATCACAGTGATCGTCATGAATTTTCAATTTTTGGTGATGTAGATAGGGATATGGACATACCCTGTGACCAGATCACTTTTCTTGAATGTATCCCAAGTAGATCTAGACATATTAGACGACTGGAGAAGTAGTTAGAAGGTTATTTCAGACATTATTTTAGGGAGAAAGGCACATACAATCACAAGATGAGATCGAAAGGTAGTTCTAGGCATCTCAGATGGTACATATTGTACCCTAGACCCAGCTGATAGTAAGTAGGACACAATTATTGTCTATAAACACCACATTACTTCTTTTTTTCCCTAAAAAAACTCTGCATTTATGAATTCTTCATACATTTTTAGTTATTTTGAAACATAATAAGTACACATAACATGGAAATATTGTATTTCATTCACTTTTCCAACTATATCCCTGATACATATCAAGATCCACTCTTTTACTCTGGCATCAAATGGAACGTCCATGTTTCTTCCTGTGGCATGGGAAGAGTTAATGCATGAAGAAACAACTAAACCACTAATGCTTGTAGAAACAACTACCCATTAATGCTTGTAGAAACAACTGATCATCAGTGCTTGTAGAAACAATTAACCATTAATGCTTGTATAAACAACTAACCATCAGTGCTTGTAGAAACAATTAACCATTAATGCTTATAGAAACAACTAACCATCAATGCTTGTAGAAACAACTAACCATCAGTGCTTGTAGAAACAACTAACCATTAATGTGACTAACCATTTCTCTTTCAGCTGACATAGATGTAGAGAGAACTTTCTTTGTCAACAGCTTACATTCATCATCGACTGGAAGAATGCCAATCGCTATCCGTCACTGATTCTTTTCTTTATCAATGCATGCTTCTTTCTTGGGAGCATTGGATGGATGGCCCAATTTGCTGGCAACGCAAGGAAAGACATTGTCTGCAGAAAAGATGGGACAATCAGGAAAGGCGAGCCACAGCTGGGGTTAGTGAAAATGAGTAGTAGTTCATGTAATCACATGTGAGCGTGGGTAGTATCAGTTGTTAGTGGACTCTCTTCACATGAGTAGGCTGTGAGCAGCACCAGTTGTTGGTGGTCATCCTTCACATTGAAAGATTGTGAGCATTACCAGTGGAGTTCCTTCACATTGAGAAGTTGTGGGTTAGAGTCTCACTGTTGCGGCCTTATCACCCTTAAGTTGACCCCATTTTTACAAATGGGCACCAAATAGATCAATGTTGGAGCTAAAACAAAAGTCAGTATCTTCCGCCAGGGTTGAGTACACTTAATTACATTATAGAAAGTGGTCAGTGCATGAAGGAGTTAACAGTATGAAGCAGTTTTGTGAGGAGTCAGTCAGTAGGAATGTGCCATTTATGAATGAGTCAGTAAAAATGTATCATTTATGAAGGAGATAGTTACAGATGTACCATTTATGAAAGAATTAATAGAAATGTGCTGTTAATGAAGGAGCAAGTACAAATGTGCCATTTATGAAGGTAAAAGGTAAAGTTAAAATTCCCATTTCCATGCCATTGAGGCATATTGCCTAACCACTTAGCTAACCAGGCCACCCTATTTGTGAAGGAGTCAGTAGAAATGTGTAATTTATGACGGAGTCTGTAGAAATGTACCATTTATGAAGGAGTCAAAAGAAGTGTACCATTTATGAAGGAGTCAGTAGAAGTGTACCATTTATGATGGAGTCAGTAGAAGTGTACCATTTATGATGGAGTCAGTAGAAATGTACCATTTATGAAGGAGTCAGTAGAAGTCTACCATTTATGATGGAGTCAGTAGAATTGTGCCATTTACGGAGGAGTCTGGCTTGAGGGTTTGTCATAGTCAGCATTAGATGAAAGAGAAAAAGAAGATAAAATGCAGTCACATGACAGAAAACATTTTATTGTGGAGGGTGTAGCAACCACATAAGTCCTGAGATACTCTTGAGAGTAAATGCAAACAGTTGGAGGCAGATATTTGGTTTGTAATAATTTTTTTTTTTATCTCATATAGGTCCAATGAGAGCATATCATGCACCATCACTTTTGTTATAGTCTACTACTTCTTGGTTGCTGGAGTGTCATGGTTTGTGATGCTGGCGTTTGCCTGGTATCTGACCTTCACAGCTCTGGGGACTCCGCGAGATGCCCTTAAGTCTAAGACTGCGTATTTTCATCTTATCAGCTGGTGCCTGCCCCTCGTATTGACTATCATATGTTTGGCCATATCAGAGGTAAGTGGACCCTGACTTCTTTTTCTTGTGTTTTTTTTTTAACAGAGGTGCTTAAATAAGTGATTTGTGTTTCATTTATTTTAGTTTTTGGTGTATTATCACTTCTTTAACACGACCTTCATTCACCTGCGTTCAGGTGTCTTTGCATGTTGTTTGATAACTTGTTGTATCTGATGGGAGCAGAAGCTGAAATGTCATTCTTTCATTTGTTGTTACACAGTTCTCATTTCTGAAACTTTACAGTGAAGTAAAGAGCAGTTCTAACCAGATATTTAAACTTCATTTTTTTTTTTTTTCACAAGAGAGTTTATCTTGTTATGTATGATAGGCCATGAAATAATCTATCATCTATGTAAACAATTTTGTATTATTTTGAAAAGCTACACAATTTTCAGATAGATTTTATATTGTTATATGCTCTAACACTAGATTGATTGAGATTCAGTGAATAGTATCTGTTTTATATTGTTATTATATGCTCTAACATCAGGTTGATGGAGATTCTGTGAGTGGTATCTGTTTTGTTGGTGGCTTTAACCATGGTATAAGAGCACTGTTTGTGTTGGTTCCTGTTGGGTTGGTCATTGTGGTGGGAGCCTTCTTTTTATTGAGAGGTGAGTAAAGAATGAATGATTGTTGTTTAGTGAACAGTTTTTTTTCCCCATTTTTTTGTCATTTAGATGATGACTTGAACAACAGCAAAAACTACTACTACTTCTACTACTACTACTACTACTACTACTACTGCAGCTGCAGCTTTCCGAGCCATTAAGGCAGATTGCTGCAGTAAAGTTCGCTTTATTCCTCTCTATTCCTGATCTCTCTCTCTCTCTTTTTTTCTCTCTCTCTTTTTTTCTCCTCTCTCTTTTTTTTTTGTATATGATTTAAATTATGATAAATAATATTAAAACACATTAAATACATTAAAAAAATAGCCAGTAGCACAAAGCTTGACAGCTATACTTCATTTCCAGACACTCAGTGCTATACGGCAGTTATCTCCCATAAGATTTTGCTCTTTACTTTTGAGTATGGATTGTCTTATCTTGTTTTCCATCTCTCTGTAGCAACGAGCTGGCACTCTTTGCAGATGATGCTGTGAAGGTGTTGAGACACAGCATCACGCCTGGCCACTTATACCTTCCTAGATCTCTCTGGTGCCCAATTTTAGAGGCTGGGTAGACCCCAGGGCCGTTTTTGATGTGTAGCGGGGAAAAAAAAAAGTCCCTGCTGGGACCTGAACCAACGGACTAGTAAACCAACCGCCTAACCATTCAGCTAACCTGTCCATGGAGTTGTACTGGACAGTAGAAAAATAAATAAGTTGGAGTCAGTTAATGTGGAAAAACATTTATTAGGTGCTCAGGATGCAAAGTTTTGTTTCCAGTGATTAGTCTCATAGTTTTCTGTTCAACTTTTCAGGAGTGAATACCCTCATTGGGATCAAGAGAGAGGCCCCAGTGTTCATACCAGAGAAGACATTCTCCAAAATCAGGGACACAATTCTTCGTCTAGGTATAACTTACCGTAGTGTGTAGTAGTTAACTGACCACATTACCTTCTAACTTGTGTATGCCAGTGACCCCAACCTCATGTTGTGACCCCAAGTAGGATCATGGGGATATACGTATTATAAAATTTAAAAAGAATAATAGAAATAAGAAGTATTGGTGTATGTTTTAAAGCCTAAATATAAAATAACAGCAATTAATTTTTGTCTATTCATTGCAATAATTTTTGTGGAAATTTCAATTTTTTTTTGGTTTAAAAATAACTTTTTTTCATCATGTGTGGGACACATGTCAGCGCTGGTTTATGGAAAGGGCTGACAGTTTGCTGCTGCTTAATAACTTGCCTCCAGTTTGCCTCATTGGCATGTCCAGGCCTAGCTTTATTTTACTTTACCTTACCTTGTCCTTCCTTGTGTGCCATGAGGTGTCGAGGGAAGGTGCAGCTGGCATCTTTAGGCCAGCCATATAAGCGGCCTCGGCGATGGTCATTGCCATAATTCGTGAGTGTTTCCTTGACTCCATCTGTCCATCTTTTCAGGAGTCGGCCTCTTGTTCTGCGTCCAGTGTGACCTTCGCTGTATTAAAATTAAACACCACAAGTACACCAGAAAGAAAGTACACCTAACAACCATGAGGGAAGGAAAGAAAAATGTAGGGACAAGGTTTTATTTAAATCCAGAGGAGTACATATTGTGAAGTTTAATTCTTATGAGGCCAAAAATCATTTGATCGCACAAAGAAAAAATATTTATAATAAACCCAGCCAAATTGTTAACACTTGGGAATGACATCAGACCTTGTAATTAGCTTATATGGTCATTTAAAATTTGAATGTGTAAAATAGTGGATCAGAGCCATATTCATTCATTTATTTGCATGTCCCTTGCGGAACTTTGCCTCCCAAACAACACTCCTGTAGGCCTCTCGGTTGTGAGCAAGATGGCCTGCTGCTGCGGCATCCATTTGCAGATCGTCAACGATGTCTTGCAGCCATCTTTGTTTTGGTCTTCCTCTTTTTCTTTTTCCCATTATGTATCCTTCCAATACGGTCTTCTCTAAATTATCAGTTTGGGTTTCTTGGTATGTTTCCAGAAGAGCCATATAGATGCAGTTATTTTACTTTTTTTTTTTTTAACAAAGATTTTACTTGTATATCAGTGGGAGGAGGGTAAATTTTGGTTGAAATAAGTACTAGGCAAAGTTTAGTTTTCAAACAAGTACTAGGCAAAGTTTAGTTTTCAGACAAGTACCAGGCAAAGTTTAGTTTTCAGACAAGTACTAGGCAAAATTTAGTTTTCAAACAAGTACCAGGGAAAGTTTAGTTTTCAAACACGTACTAGGAAAAGTTTAGTTTTCAAAAAAGTACTAGGCAAAGTTTAGTTTTCAGGTATATTGCTCTCCACAGGCATCTTCACAGCCGTGGCCCTGATATTTGTGTTCATCACATTTGCTGTGCATGTTTACATTTTTGCCAACGAGAGTCGCTGGAAGTCCAGCTTCAGGGATTACATGTAGTAAGTTTGAATCCAGGATGTGTCCATGGCTGTGTGTGTTGAGGCTGATTCATTGTCTTTTGTTTATGAAGTGGTGAAGGCAGGTGATGATGATGTGAAGAAGACACTCAGCCTTCATAGTTGTCAGCTTGTGATGAAGAAGAGGCTGATAAGGTGCAGACGATAGTGAAATGTTTTAATACATAAGTTTTTAGACTTCATTCCTTCAAAGCAAATAAAAATTAGGTTCTTGACACATTTGTGTCAGGGAAACTGCTTCCGAGATCCGAGAATATTTCTCACAAGGTCCCTGCCAGCAGGTGTAGGGTATCGCGTGTTTCCAAGACCCTCGATGTCTTTGTGTTTCTCGGTACGCCTATCACGAAGCATTTCCCATGCCAGAAACATCTATTCTCTCTGTCTACCTCTGCCTCTTCTACCTTCAGTCTTCCCTGTTGCTGTTAGGTCCTCTAGCCCGCCTCTCCTCCAGACATGCCCCACAAATTTGGATTGTCATTTTCTGACCTGCTATAATTTTCCTTGTTTCTTGAATAAGGTAGGCAGAGGTGTATGGTTTATTAGAAGAATGTTGCGAATCCCCTGGACAGCAAAAATAACTAATGAAGAATGTAGGAGGAGAGCTGGAGAGACAAAAAACCTTGTCAAAAAGATAAGAGAGAGACAATGTACTTTCATAGGACATGCAATGAGAAGAGGGGGCATTGAAGATATTATAACAACAGGAAAAATAGAAGGCAGAAGATCAAGAGGAGGACCAAGAGAAATGATACTGGACAGTCTGACGGGATGGTGTGAGAGGAGATCACCAACTGAGCTGATGGCCTGCATGAAGGATCGCGTACTCTGGAGAAGCATAATAGCCAACGCCAGTCGGCACGGCACATGATGATGATGAGGTGTATGGTGCAGTTTTACACAGTGAGGGAGGGAGTGAGTAAGGTGAGAAATAAATGAATAGAAAGTATGAGAATGTATAAATGAAAAACATACAACATCCGATATTTCAGCGTGAGCCTTATTCGAGGATACATACACAACGAAACACAAACACGAAGAACTTATCTGAATGTGACTTGCTTCAGGTGGGAAACAGAAATGTGTATGGTAGAAGGGAGAGGGAAAGACCATGCTGCCTCCAAACAAAAGATGCCCGATAGAGCCAGTCGTAAAGAATAGGTGGAGAGAGAGGAGGAGAACAAGTGGGAGAAAGGGGTGGGGGAAGGCAATAGAAACATGATAGCCGCTAGAGGTGTCGGGGGGGAGGGGGGAGAGAGGGGAGGGAAAAGGGGACGTGGAGAGATAATGAATGAAGAACATAAACACCTGCAGGGAGAAAATGTGAAACTGGTGAATAGGACAAGACCAATATGTTGGCAGAGAAGAAAATGGGGTGGTGGTAGGGAGGGGTAGCATAGAGAAAGAAAGTAGAGTTTAAAAAAAGGCCAGTGGAAAAATAAAGAAGTTACAGAAAGCTGAAGACATTGTTAATTCCAGCTGGGTGGAGACAGCCAGTCTGGAAAATAAGGCGCTGTTCTAGGTCCCTCCGAGATCGTACATCAGCAGAACAATTTCTGTTAGTGCGATCATATAGAGATAGAGAAAAATATTAAGATAAAGGATAGTTTGATAGTGATAAATAAAGGATATTTTGATGGTGATATAGGGATACAGAAAAGTAATATTATGGTACTAGTGGGATGAGATAATGGGAATTTGATGCTGATAGGAAGACGAATGAATGGGGTTTCAATGAGAGAGACAAGAGAATGAGATTATGATAATAAGATATAAGGGAATTGAATTTTGATGAGAGAGACCAAGAGAATGAGATTATGATAATAGAGAGATAAGGGAATTGAATTTTGATGAGAGAGACAAGAAAGTGGGATTTTAATAACAGAAAGGAAAGAGAATGGGATTCTGTAGAAGACTGACAAGAGAACAGGAAAGAAAGTCAAATCTAAACTAATGGCAAACATGTGTTCAGGAGAAGTTTGATTATATATGTCGCCCAGCACAGCATGTGGTGATAGTAGTGGCGATAAGAGTGTTGATGATGTTTAGCCTCATACTAACATGTATAAAATGGATCATTGACCTCCATTCTTCCTACAGCTGTTTGACCAATGTCTCAGTAATGCCACCTAGTGCTGTCACTCATCCACCTTGTATCATTGAGGACCGCCCAAGTTTGGTTGCTATGGAGATTCATATATTTGCCTTCTTCGGGGCTGGTATAGCCATGAGTTCTTGGTCGTGGACTAAAGCTTCTCTTTCTGCATGGGAGAGGTTCTTCAGATGGTGAATACTTCATTGTTTAAAAATTCCTTGATGCTGAAAAATGATGCTTGTTTGATTATCATCTTTGCCTCTTTGTAGCATTAGTGTTTCAGGATTGTTCTTAGTAGCATTAGTATTTCAGGATTGTTCTTAGTAGCATTAATATTTCATGATTGTTTTTAGTAACATTAGTTTTTCAGGATTGTTCTTAGTAACAAATGCATCATTTGCAGTTTTGTAAAAAAATATTGATTACAGTGCAAAATGTGTTTCCGCTGATTGTTGTAATTATAAAACATGTATCATTTGACTGTGTTTTCATCAAAAGTATCACATATTATTTGGTCTGTTGATAACATAATACAGTTTGCTTCATTTAGCTCAAGTGCAACAGCAAATGCAGCAGCTGTTTTCTTGAGCATTATAATAATGGCAAAAAAGACTAAATCACACTCTCCAGTGTGCCAACATTGCATTCTGGGAAAAAAAGACATAGTGCTTGTATGAACTACATAGGAGTAAGATCTAGGCCTGCTCACCCTGTCAGATGCACAGCTGAGCAACTAGAGCATGTACAGAACAAGGCAGTGAGAGTGGTCTTGGGTTGCACCAGTAATACTCCAGTGGCGGCCATGTGCTTTGTGATTGATATGCTGAGTGTGTGGTTTAAACGCTAGTTTGCACCATGAGAAATAACATCTTGTTGGCAGAAGTGCAGGTTAAGCCACTGACAGCAGTTATTAAAGACAGACACTGGCAATGGTTGGGACATGTTCTCTGAATGACTGACAACTCAGTACCAAAAATAGCACTAAGATGGACACCACAGGGGGACAGAAGTAAGGGTAGACCAAAAGAGACATGGAGAAGGACAACAGAGAGGATGTTGAGCAATAGAGGGCTCACCTGGGCAAGAGTGGAAAAAAAGGCAAAGGACAGGCATTTGTGGAAAACCCTTGTGGAAGCCCTGGGCACTTAAGGTTCAGAGAGAGAGAGAGAGAGAGAGAGATGGCCAGGTTAAGGCATACATCTTCATTAAAGATCATCCTTTCCATACAGAGCTGGGGTTGATAATCAGCAGACTTATCAGATGAGGCAGATTCTGGATGGCTGAGGCTGAGGATACAATAATATCTGCAGCCTCGATGAGGTGCCCAAAGGTGAGGATTGGTTACAGGTACAAAACAAGACCCAGCTAACAAAAGTTATTATACAGAACCACAGTGAATGTCAAGATTGGGCACATGAGGCAATTGAACTTTGGGTTCAAGATCTCATCTAGTGTCACTGTTCCTCATATGCAATAGTATATACAGATGGCTTATTGATTCAGAATAGCAAAAGTGGCTTGTTGCCTTCTAAAATGGAAGAGTAGTGGCACAGGGTTCGGAAGACTTTGAAATCACTATATCAAGCATGTGAATGGAAACCAAGGCCGTGTTGGCAGCAGTGGAGTGGCTAGTAGTCCATATATGGTTTATGGTGTCACTGTAACAGATTCACAGTATATGCTGTGTAAAATTGAGAAGGAATTGCTTTAAAAAGAATGGGTTTCTCTGGTATGCCATTCAGGTGTGATGAGTCTAATGTGGATTCACTGCCCAGGTGGCGGATAGACTTGCTGGACAGGTTAAAATAAAAGGCAGGCTGAGAACGGGCAAGGGTGACATTGCTAAAGCTGTATGGACAGACCTCAGGAAAATGAACAGCAGAAGTGAGAGGATAATGTACTTATAAGGAGATTGCTGGATCTGGGATGAATTGAAGGGTGCTGGTGGGAAAGCCGAACTGTGTGGCAGAAAACACATCATAAACAACCAACATTTTACAGGAACTATTAGGCAAACAGCGGAGCATAGGTGGGGCTGTCTTGAGTGCCATGATGCTGGAGTCTGTATTTTGAACCTAGGAACCTTTGTATTTTATCCAGCCACAATGTACCGGTGAGAAACAAAACTTGTAATTTATCCCAGCCACAATGTACCAGTGAGAAACAAAACTTGTAATTTATCCCAGCCACAATGTACCAGTGAGAAACAAAACTTGTAGTTTATCCCAGCCACAATGTACCAGTGAGAAACAAAACTTGTAATTTATCCTAGCCATATTGTAACAGTGAGAAACAAAACTTGTAATTTATCCTAGCCATATTGTAACAGTGAGAAACAAAACTTGTAATTTATCCTAGCCATATTGTAACAGTGAGAAACAAAACTTGTAATTTATCCTAGCCATATTGTAACAGTGAGAAACAAAACTTGTAATTTATCCAGCCATATTGTAACAGTGAGAAACAAAACTTGTAATTTATCCTAGCCATATTGTAACAGTGAGAAACAAAACTTGTAATTTATCCTAGCCATATTGTAACAGTGAGAAACAAAACTTGTAATTTATCCTAGCCATATTGTAACAGTGAGAAACAAAACTTGTAATTTATCCTAGCCATATTGTAACAGTGAGAAACAAAACTTGTAATTTATCCAGCCATATTGTAACAGTGAGAAACAAAACTTGTAATTTATCCTAGCCATATTGTAACAGTGAGAAACAAAACTTGTAATTTATCCAGCCATATTGTAACAGTGAGAAACAAAACTTGTAATTTATCCAGCCATATTGTAGCAGTGAGAAACGAAACTTGTAATTTATCCAGCCATATTGTAGCAATACAACAGGGAGATCTTGATTTTGCAGATGACATAACTCTTATCAGTGACAACATGAAATCAGTACAAGAAAAAACAGATTCCCTGTCTTCAATGGCTAGTAAAATAGGACTTGAAATTAACAAGGATAAAACAAAAATAATGAAACTTCACAAACCACGAGGGAAAAATATATGTAGAAGGAACAGCTGTTTAAGAAGTAAACCAATTTGCATACCTCGGCAGCTGCATAGACCAGGATGGTGACACCAGAAAAGAAGTTAAAATTTGAATTGCTAAAGCAACATTGACCTTCAAGAATCTTGAGAACATATGGCATTCAAAAGTTATAAGCACAAAAACCAATTTAAGAGTATTCAATTCAAATGTAATTTCCACCCTCAGTTATGCATGCGAAAGGTGGAAAACAACTAAAGAAATAGAAAAGAAATTAGACTCTTGAAAACAAATGCTTAAGGAAAATACTTGGCATAAAGTGGAATGAATTCAAGAACAGTGCAGAGATAAGACATATATAACAAACAACAATGTGTCTCATGGGTGGTCAGAAAAAGAAGATGACATACTTCGGTCATGTGATGAGAAGAAACAATCAGAGAATCCCCAAACAAGCTATCAGGTGAAACACAACAGGCCAAAGAAAAAGAGGTTGACCACATGAAACTCTACAGAGGACATTGTTAAGAGAGGCCAGTTCAGTGGGCACAGTATCCCTTGATGAGATTAAACTTGCTGAAGACAGGAAATCTTGGCGAACTACCATGCCTCTATGTGACGTTTAGCGACATGAGAAGGATGTAAGTAAGATGTTGCAGTTTGAATTACAAAAAAAAAAAAGACAGTGAAATTTATACAAGAGACAGGACTGCCGATGTAGACAGACAATGCATAAGAAGAAGAAGATACTGCAGCAATAAAAAAATAAAACTTGTATTTTACTGCAGCCAGTATTTTCCTAGTAGGAAATAAAGCTTCAGATTTATCCTAGATACAAATTATAACAAAAGGGAAATAAAATATTTATCACTTTTGGTCAGGATTTTCCATAAACCCTCCAACAAACCTGTGAGACTGAAGAGGCACAGGATGATTGCACAAGCTTTTGAGAAGAGAAAAGAGATAAACCAGGGCAGAGTTTCAATCAGTTACTGCAGCTCTCATGATGATCCTCTAGGTGAGTTTAAGATGGCCAGTGTGAGTCCCATGATGATCCCCTAGGATTACTATAGCTTCCATGATGATTCTGTAGGGTTACTATAGCTCCTGTGATGATCCTCTAGGTGAGCTTATCATAGTTACTGTAGCTCCCATGACAATCCTCTATGTATATGACAGTTAACTATAGCTCCTGTGATGATCCTCTGGGTGAGCTTATCACAGTTACTGCAGCTCTCATGATGATCCTCTAGGTGAGTTTAAGATGGCTAATGTGAGTCCCATAATGATCCCCTAGGATTACTATAGCTTCCATGATGATTCTGTTGGGTTACCATAGCTCCTGTGATGATCCTCTAGGTGAGCTTATCACAGTTACTATAGTTCTCATGATAGTCTTCTATGTATATGACTATGACAGTTACTATAGCTTCAGTGATGATCCTCTAGGTGAGCTTATCACAGTTACTATAGTTCTCATGACAGTCTTCTATGTATATGACAGTTACTATAGCTCCTGTGATGATCCTCTAGGTGAGTTTAAGGTGGCTACTGTGAGTCCTGTGATGATCAGCTAGGATTACTTTAGCTTTCATGTTGATTCTGTAGGGTTACTGTAGCTTCAGTGATGATCCTAGGTGAGTTTATCACAGTTACTGTAGCTCCCATGACAGTCCTCTGTGTATATGACAGTTAACTGTAGCTCCCATGACAGTCCTTTATGTATATGACAGTTACTGTAGCTCCCATGACAGTCCTCTGTATATGACAGTTACTGTAGCTCCCATGACAGTCCTCTATGTATATGACAGTTACTGTAGCTCCCATGACAGTCCTCTATGTATGTTACAGTACATTTAATCCCATGATGATATTCTAGGTGAGTATATGACAATTACTGTAGCTGCCATGATGCAATAGTTAAAGATGTTCTTATGATGATTCTCTGAATGAATATATATATATATATTCACTGTCCAAAAAAAGAAACGCATAGCTTATATACGCTTCATTTTTTATGTTATGACAAAAATTTTTTTCCCAGGTATCTCAAACCAAACCAAAAATTGTCACCAAGATATCAGGTCCATGATTTATCGTGAATTTTGCTATTCTCTTGTATAGTCAGAACACAGTAGCTGCCCTTGCTAATCATGCATTTTTTTATCATAACTCACGCTGCGTTTATGGAAAAGTTGTAGTTTTTGTGGTGAGCACAACTCACTTCCCACACAAATGAAATCCTATAAAAGGATGGGGCTACACAAATTCAGTTGATTTTCAGGCAGACAATTATGGCGCGTCTATCGCAAAATTTACAAGACATTGCTATTGGTTGCCTCCAAGCAGGCGAAAGTGAAAGTCAGGTTGCCAGGCATTTAAACGTGTAGCAGAGTACCATCAGTTGACTTTGGCACAGTTTCCAAGCCACTTGCTCAGCTGAAGACTGGCACTGCAGTGACAACAGCAGCTGATGATCGCTTTATTCTGGTTCAGCACCTCAGAAACAGGTTTACAACAACTTCCTAAAGTGCCCAGTCATTGCTTGCAGGACGTCGTGTGTCTGATCAAACTGTCCGGACTAGACTGCATGAAGCTGGGCTGGTGGCACGATGACCTCACTGAGGTCTTGTCTTAACGAGATGCCATTGGCAAAATTGACTTGTTTGGGCCAACCAGCATCGGCCCTGAACAACTGACAATCAGTGGAGACGTTTCTGGTTTAGTGATGAATCTTTCTTTATGTTGCACTGCCATGATATACAGAGAAGGGTCTACCGTAGGCCAAATGAGCATTTTGCCAAAAATTGCATAGATGAAGCTCCACCACATGGTGCTGGAGGTGTAATGGTATGGGGAATGATCAATTTCAACGGAAGGAATCCATTGGTGCAGATTGAAGAAGGCTTGAATGCACAACGATACGTCAGTGAAATTCTTCAACACCATGTCCTTCCATTTTTGGCTTTGCAAAGGTCTGTATTTCACCAGGACAACGCCAGACCCCATTCTGCATGGTTCACGACAGTTCCTGACTGCCAACAACATTCTCACCCTTCCCTGGCCATCCCTGTCTCCAAATATGAATTCGATCGAGCACCTTTGGGATGAGCTGCAAAGACGTGTTTGTCGCTGAAACATTTCTCCTGCCAGTTGTCATGTTATGTGGCAGTCACTCGGGAAGAGTGGGCAGCCATCCCACAGGTGCACATCAGATATCTGATCGCATCTATACCCAGGATATCCCAGTCGCTGATCGATGCAAGCAGAGGCCACACACCATGCTAAGTTGAGAACCACTGGGACTAACAAATTCTCGTTACACAGATGCTAGAGAAACTGTCAAGTGAGTGTTTACCCCTTAGGTATTATTGTGTGCAATTTGAAAATTTTATTCATTCAATTTAAAAAGCTATAGAGTGTCAAAGATATGACTAAAATCGGGTCATATATATATATATATATATATATGTAAAATGTCTTCAGTAGCTTAGCTTATAGAAATGTCCAGTGCCTGAAATTTGCATTCCTCTCTTCTTTTGTGTTATTATCACGCATTCATTGGAAAACAGTTCATTTTTGTTTCATGCATGCTGTAACATTCATAAATGTTGACAGATGAGAGCAATGTTCGTTATAGAGTCTGTGAAACCTGGCAGCTTAGTGTTTATCTTCTGTTGTGATCCTGGTGGCTTAGTGTTTATCTTTTGTTGTGATCTTGGTGTATTAGTATTTATCTTCTGTTGTGATCCTGGTAGCTTAGTGTTTATCTTGTGTTGTGATCTTGGCATCTTAGTGTTTATCTTCTGTTCTGATCCTGGCATCTTAGTGTTTATCTTCTGTTGTGATCTTGGCAGCTTAGTGTTTATCTTCTGTTGTGATCTTGGCATCTTAGTGTTTATCTTCTGTTGTGATCCTGGTGGCTTAGTGTTTATCTTGTGTTGTGATCCTGGCGGCTTAGTGTTTATCTTGTGTTGTGATCTTGGCATCTTAGTGTTTATCTTCTGTTGTGATCCTGGCATCTTAGTGTTTATCTTGTGTTGTGATCCTGGCAGCTTAGTGTTTATCTTCTGTTGTGATCTTGGCAGCTTAGTGTTTATCTTCTGTTGTGATCTTGGCATCTTAGTGTTTATCTTCTGTTGTGATCTTGGCAGCTTAGTGTTTATCTTCTGTTGTGATCTTGGCATCTTAGTATTTATCTTCTGTTGTGATCCTGGCGGCTTAGTGTTTATCTTCTGTTGTGATCTTGGCATCTTAGTATTTATCTTCTGTTGTGATCCTGGCATCTTAGTGTTTATCTTCTGTTGTGATCCTGGCATCTTAGTGTTTATCTTCTGTTGTGATCCTGGCGGATTAGTGTTTATCTTCTGTTGTGATCCTGGCGGCTTAGTGTTTATCTTCTGTTGTGATCCTGGCATCTTAGTGTTTATCTTCTGTTGTGATCCTGGCGGCTTAGTGTTTATCTTCTGTTGTGATCCTGGCGGATTAGTGTTTATCTTCTGTTGTGGTCCTGGCATCTTAGTGTTTATCTTGTGTTGTGATCCCGGCAGCTTAGTGTTTATCTTCTGTTGTGATCTTGGTGTATTAGTGTTTATCTTCTGTTGTAATCTTGGTGTATTAGTGTTTATCTTGTGTTGTGATCCTGGTGGCTTAGTGTTTATCTTCTGTTGTGATCTTGGTGTATTAGTGTTTATCTTCTGTTGTGATCCTGGTGGCTTAGTGTTTATCTTGTGTTGTGATCCTGGCATCTTAGTGTTTATCTTGTGTTGTGATCCTGGTATCTTAGTGTTTATCTTCTGTTGTGATCCTGGCATCTTAGTGTTTATCATCTGTTGTGATCCTGGCGGCTTAGTGTTTATCTTCTGTTGTGATCCTGGCATCTTAGTGTTTATCTTCTGTTGTGATCCTGGCGGCTTAGTGTTTATCTTCTGTTGTGATCCTGGTGGCTTAGTGTTTATCTTCTGTTGTGATCTTGGCGTCTTAGTGTTTATCTTCTGTTTTGATCCTGGTGAAGCAATCTTGGATAATATGAAAATAGACATTGCTTTACTTTAGCTTGACACAGAGATAATGTGTTCACTTGGTGGCAGGAACTGGTAGGAAGCCACTGCTATCAGTGGCAGGGACTGGTAGGAAGCCACTGCTGTCAGTGGCAGGGACTGGTAGGAAGCCACTGCTGTCAGTGGCAGGGACTGGTAGGAAGCCACTGCTGTCAGTGGCAGGGACTGGTAGGAAGCCACTGCTGTCAGTGGCAGGACTGGTAGGAAGCCACATTTTAGACTTGAAGAATGAGGAGAGAGAGATTAACATGGAACATCAGCTGAAGAACTTAAGTTCAGATCCCATTGTGCACTGAAATTTTTCCAAACAATTCATGATGTCATACTAGAAGTGTTTTGATTAGTGCAGTGCAGAACAAAACTGGTGTGTAACCCATAACCAGTGTGTAAATGGCTCCAAGCAGGCACACCCTTCATTGGGTGTTGGAATGGAAGGCGGAGCACATATGAGAATGAATAGATTTGTGAGCATGCCAGTCTCAGATTACAGAATACAGTGAAGAAGTTGAGGAATTTCATTTTGTAAAGTTGGAAACCTGACTGTTGAGAACGCAGTCTTTGTTGAGAACGCAGTCTTTGAAATTTTGTTGCTCTGATTTTGTTCACAATTATTGTGTGTGAAGATTCCCCCCTCATTCATATATTACAAAAATGTTCATGAAATAGCTATTTTATGTATAGATGCATGCATTTATCAGTAGTACAAGTTATATTCTTGTTTCAGGCATGAAATTTGATCTAAACAGTGGTAGTGATGATGATTTGTCATCCAACTTTGCCATGGCTATGCCAAAACTTGTTTGTCGTCGAGGCGGCCTCATTTATCCTGTGGCTGGAGTGACAAGACGATACTCGGATTCAGGTTAGCTATTTTTACTGCCTTTGTCGTTTTGTAATGTTAACGTGTGAAAGATTTGTCTTCAGAGGGTAAATAGTGGGTTAACATTGCCTTCCCTTAGTTTTGCTTACGGTGTCTCTGCAAGCCTTTGTGAGATATAGTGATCACTAAAATCAGAAGACTAGTTTCTTAGAAGAAAGTTATTGCGTATAACTACATATAACTTAATAGTTTCTAATAAGTTACTGTTTTTAAGTATATATAATAATAATGAAATATATAAATGTACACAAAGCCACTCAAGTGACTCTGATAAGCAGCAGTTAGACATCTGTAGAAGGTAGGAACATCTTTAATCATTAACAGACTGGAGCTGTGACACAGGCAAGACAGGAAAATAGAAAGACGTGACTACATATATGACATATCTCAAATTGTTGCATCTCTCTTTTTTTTTCTCTCTCTCTCTCTCTCTGTGTGAGAGAGAGAGAGAAAGGTAACCTTTAAGTACCCAAGAGATGAACCTCTGTTGCTCAACATCGTCTCTATTGTTCTTCTTTATGTTATCCTTTGGTCTACCCTTACTCCTTTTCCCCTGTGGTGTCCATCTCAGTGCTGTTTTAGGTAATGAGTCATCAGTCACCTGTTATCAGCATATACGTTCTTCAGCACTGTTAGAGCACTTTTCAAGATAATCACTTCTCGTTTTTTTTTTTTTTATAATCCAGGGACATCTTCTGCAGTATTCAATTATTAAATTTGTTAACATGGCACGTGTTGTTTTTATTTATGGAGACATCATTTGTGACATGAAATTTGTGTTGTGATAAGTGTGTGCGCACACGCACATTGTTACAGATAGTTACCATGAAGCCAGGTGGCAGCACAGCATTTGGAGGTGAAAGACACTGTCATATTTGGCACTTGGTGACCCATAGCTGACATTACTAGCATTAAGTTTGGTGACCCATAGCTGACATCACTAGCATCAAGTTTGGTGACCCATAGCTGACATCACTAGCATCAAGTTTGGTGACTCATAGCTGACATTACTAGCATCAAGTTTGGTGACCCATAGCTGACATCACTAGCATCAAGTTTGGTGACCCATAGCTGACCAAGACACTCCTACCTCTCCACTGGTACCCCCAGTAATGGGCCTAGCCCGGCAAATAGTGCAGAGATCACCAGTCCCCATGGTGGTGGAGTCTGCTGAAGAAGTACTGCATGCCTCCTGAATTTTAGCTACACTCAGAGACTAGAAAAAACAGCCAGCGTATAACCTTCTTCCTATCTGATATGCTGCTGTATCTCAACACCTTCACTGCATCGTCTGCAGAAAACATAGTTCCAGGGAGACAGAAGAGGAGGAGGCAGAACATTTAGCGAGTGAGTTCCTTGAGAGGCATAGGTCCTGACCCCAGGTCGGTCTTGCTGTAAAACTGGATACTTTTATTCTTTTTTTGTTTTAAGAAACTGTCCCAGAAAAGTAGAGAAAACAAGACACGCGAGAAAGACAATGCACACTGTTGTCTTCACTTGGGGGTAAACATGATATTCATTCTAAAACTATTGGCCTAATTTATTTTTTTTGGCCAGTGTGCATTTGAAGGGTTTTGGCTGTGCCATGGACATTCTAAATAACCTGTGAATTAACTTATTAAGTAATCATTTTTCAACTGCTAGTTCAGATAAGTGGGCTGCAATATTTACATGTGCCGTGAGTTGGATCCATGATAGACTTTTGCACCACATAGTTTCTTCTTCATCCTTTCAGACATAGCATCAGTGATCTCCACTAGAAGAGTTTCTAGAGAGTCTCAGCTTATGGAGTTCCACGAACAGCAGTTCTTCTTTATTGACCGTGATAATCTTCCCGATGATTTGGGTCGTCGTGGCAAGAAGAAGATGAAAAAGAAGAAAAGAGGCAGGCTGAACAGAATACGACCAACTGTAGGACCAGTTTTTTCTGGTTTAAGATTCAGCAGTGGTAGATTTGGTAAGCCTCGCAAAGGCAGCGATTCGTCAGCAATGAGTCAGATGTCAGCTCAAAGCGTTAGGTTCTCTGTGGAGAGAAACAGCATTGAGACAACATCGCTGGCATCAAATATTCCTCCAGACACAGTTCTGCCTGCTGTAACAAAAAGAACAGAAAAAGACAAGACATTGTCGAAGACATCGTCCAAGGTTGTGCCATTCTTAGATTTCAGCCCATCTAAGAAAGGGACTGATTTTTCGATCTTCAGTGCCAAAAGTGAAGCTGGCGGGAAAGGAGGAATGGGAGAAGCGAGTGCCAGCCTAGAGTTAAACACCAGTTTACCTGGAGCACCTGAAGAAACTCTAGCTGACAGAAACCCTCAACAGAAACATCAGCATAATCAGCTGCAGCAGCAGCAGCAGCAGCAACAGTACTATCAGTTTCAGCCTCAGCAGAAAGAATCTCATAGTCAGTCGAATAATCTCCCTCAGTCATCACACCATCACAAGCGAGTGTTGTCAGAAACAAAACAGAAAACTCGTCAAGTAACTGTGGAAGCACGGCTGGAGGAAAGAATTGTCCCACTGCATGCTTTGATGGCTGACATTTCTGGTGGCAATTGGGGTGTGCTTTTAGGTAAAAGTGGGTCAAGTTCAGGGTCAGAATCTGGTGGGAGAGGACATGGAGCTTACATGGACAGCAGTACTCCATATATGGGAACTGTTAGCCCTTATCTGAATGGCCCACAGTTGTCTCACCTGGCTGGGTATAACCCTTACATGGCAGGACATGAAAGTGGATCCTATCCATATATGGGAAGTATGGGTGGGGTCAGTCCATATATGGGAGTTTCCAGCCTTCAGATGGCAAGTGCAAGGCCAAAGGTCAGTGATCAGTGGGGGCATTTTCCTTATTATCCATCAGCACAGAGTAGATCTAGTTATGGAGCAAGAAACCACGAACGGCGGCATGCAAGAGAGAGGAGGAAAGAAAGGGAAATGAGACGTCCTCATCAGACATTCTTCAACTCAGCTTTTAATGTTGTGGATGATGACATTGAGTCTATTTCTACGTGAATAACTTGCTCATTTTCACATTTCATAAACGCAGAACTTGGCTTTTTCTTGTCATTGAAAAGTATCATTCATTAGTATGTGTCATTCTTTGCCTTCCTGTCAGCTTTCTTGAAGGCCTCTTGGTTATAAGCAAGATGCCTTGCTGCTAATGTATCCATTTGCAAATCATCAACAATGTCTTGTTGCCATCTTCGTCTGGGTCTTCCTCTCTTTTTCCATTATGTACCCTTCCAAGATGGTCTTCTTCAAACTCACATAAAGTTTAATATGTCCAAAATAGTTTTCTGGGTTTAATCTTCTTTACTAACCAACCTTCTTCAGTATTAAAATCTTGTAGTATGGATATATGTCCATGTTATTTGAAGGGCTCTTCTGTAGCATTTACATTCAAAGGCACTTGTTTCTCAGCTGTTTTCTTAAGCATCCACATCTCACAGGCATATGTTGCGATGGGAAAGTTGCATGTCCTTAAAAACCTTATATGAGGTTATACATATTATATAATCTTCCACACTTATCCTACTTAAAATGTTCTTTAGATATGTTACTTGGAGCCTTGCACATAACTGAACTTTTCAACGACACTGTATTTCATGTCTTCCATGGATATTGGAGTCTTCATATAGGCTACTAGAGGTCTTCCATAGTTTTTGACTACTGTACTTTTTTTGGCATAACCTATTCAGAGATAACTACAGAAGCAGATTCTGTAGGTAGTTGATTAGGAATCTTGTACAGATATCATAAGCCTTACCATTCATATTGTTGAACTATGAGTCTTCTGTGGATATTGTACCAGAAAATGGTACCTAAATGTGTGGGAACTTTAATGCGGTGGTGTGTAAGATATTTTATATCCTTCCCATGCTGTTGAACGTCACATAGGGCTTGAGTGATAGTTCACCAAGTTTTCCTGTTTTCAGCAAGTTTTTCAGCCTCATCAAGGGATTTTATGACTACTAATTTGGCCTCTCTTAATAGTGTCCTCTTTAGAGTTTCACATGGTCGACCTCTTTTTCTTTGGCCTGTTGTGTTCCACTTGAAAGCTTGTTTTGGGATTCACTGACTGTTTCTTCTCATCGTGTGACTGATATATGTTCATCTCCTTTTTCTGATCACCCATGAGACAGGCTGTTGTTCACTCATCTGCCTTATCTCTTTGTTGTTCTTGAATTCGTTCCACTTTGCCAAGTATTTACCTTAGGGATTGTTTTTAAAAAAAATTCTTTAGTTGTTTCCCAGATTTCACATGCATAAATGAGGGTGGATATTACATTTGAATTGAATAATCTTAGCTTAGTTTTTGTGCTTATAACTTTTGAGTATCTTAGCTTAGTTTTTGTATTTATAACTTTTGATATTCACCATATGTTCCCAAGATTCTTGAAGGTCAGTGCTGCTTTTGCAATTCTAACTTCCTTTCTAGTGTCAAAATCCTAGTCTATGTAGCTGCCAAGGTATGCAGCTGTTCCTTCTAAGTATATTAGTGTGTAAGATATGGTTTCATGAAAATTATATGTATAGAAGTTTCTTTTTTTTTTCTTTTAATTTTCATTTCATATGTTGATGTTGTTCATTAGTGGTATTATCTGTGGGTGATTCTTTAAAAAAAAATGTTTATGTTTTTATTAATTTTTATAATTGCATCTGTCATTAACAGTGCGCAGACTACAGTAACCCTGTGACCAGTACAGACACAGATTGTTGTAATGCTATTTAGAGTTAAAAGGGTAAAAGGTAAAATCCCCGTTCCTATGCCATTAACTCTTCCTGGGCCTTTCGTCGCTTAGACGACGGTTCTGGTTTCTTGCGTGGTGCCTTTAGTGATGTTTGGTTTGTTTCGTTAAAAAACCCGGTGTAACGTTTAGATTGTAAACATTTAGTGTGCATGCCTTGTGACCTTTTTCAAAATGGCCGAAGAGTGCTTAGTTACGAGGGAAAAAAATTGAAGTTTTCTGTGAGAAATTTCAGTTTGGTGATGTAGATGGGGGTATGGACATGGCCAGTGACCAGACCACTGTTCTTGAATGTATCCCAAGTAGATCTAGACATATTAGATGACTGGAGAAGTAGTTAGAAGGTTATTTCAGACATTATTTTAGCAATAATGCAACATAGAATCACAATACGACATCAACAGGTAGATCTAGGCTTCTCAGATGGTACGTACTGTACCCAAGACCTAGCCGATGGTAAGTAGGACACAATCATTGTTTAAAAACATTACTTCTTTTTTCCTAAAAGACTCTGAATTTATGAAATCTTCATACATATTTAGTTATTTTGAAACATAATAAGTACACTTTTCACACAGAAAAACTGTTTCATTCACATTTTACTAATATGCCTCTATACATATCCAGGCCTGCGCTTTTAATCCGGCACCCAATTGAATGTCCGCGTTTCTTCCTGAGGCACAGAAATAGTTAAGGCACATTGGGGATATGGTGTTAGGATCATGTTTCCAAGACTTTCGGCACATGAAAGTTGATGTGGTCAGTTTCACACTTGGCCGTGTTTACCTTCCAAGAAGTCTCTCATGCCCGTTTTTAAAGGCTTGGTGGACCCTAGGGCCTTTATTTATTTAGAATTATAAGACAGGAAGTATTTTGTTCAAGCTATAGTTCTTGCGTTTTTTTTTTCTTCTCTTTACAAATAATATAAACAATTCACAGACTATAGCTATAAAGTCTCCATTTTCCATTATCCCACTTTTATGGTGATTTTTCTGACCGTCAGCCCTGTGACTTCTTCATGTAAATTTATGCATTTTTCCCCTTTAAATATGCAGTACTTATTTAATTAATGTAAAAGTAGTTATTTTTAAAGTCTGTGAACACATTATAAGATCATTTGAGTTCCATGTTTTAAAACATGCCTGTCTGTTGACAGTGAAGTAGTGTATATTCGGCCCTGTTAAATTCTCCTTACATTCATTTAGCTTTCTGGCAGGGTCATCAGAATGGAACGCTGTTGGAAGGCTGGGAATAAGTATATCCATCGTTATCTCAAATGGGGCCAGCCGTAGTTGTTGACTGTCTAACAATTTCATTTTGACAGAGAGTTATTTTTGTCATTGTGGAGAAACTGGTTTTGAAACATACAGTATGTCAGGACAGGGAGAAAAACATACAGTATGTCAGGACAGGGAGAAAAACATACAGTATGTCAGAACAGGGAGAAAAACATACAGTATGTCAGAACAGGGAGAAAAACATACAGTATGTCAGAACAGGGAGAAAAACATACAGTATGTCAGAACAGGGAGAAAAACATACAGTATGTCAGAACAGGGAGAAAAACATACAGTATGTCAGAACAGGGAGAAAAACATACAGTATGTCAGAACAGGGAGCAAAACATACAGTATGTCAGAACAGGGAGAAAAACATACAGTATGTCAGAACAGGGAGCAAAACATACAGTATGTCAGAACAGGGAGAAAAACATACAGTATGTCAGAACAGGAAGCAAAACATACAGTATGTCAGGACAGGGAGAAAAGTTAACTGTTCTTTTCTTCTGGGAGACTTCAACAGAGAGAAAGGAAAGAATTTTTTTAGGTTTATTTTCCTATGCATTTAAAAAAAAAACAACTGATGCTGCATAATTGTTTAAGTTAGTGAGTTTTAAAGATGTGTTCAAATTGTCTTACAATGTTACTTTAGTGTGTTCTAGTCTTACAATGTTACTTTAGTGTGTTCAGATTGTCTTACAATGTTACTTTAGTGTGTTCTAGTAGTTCTTCCCCCCCCCCCCCCCCCCCAAAACTGGTCACCCATCTGTGCTGTGGGTGCATTGTTTTCATGCTTTCATTTATTTTTAATTGTTCTGTTAGTCTCCTCCTCTTCCCCCCCAGTCTAAGTTATGAGTGCATTGTTTTCATGCATTCATCAGTTCCAGATGTTTGGTTTTTTATGTTTAATGTATGCCATTTTTATGAAGTTGTAAAATATTGGAACATTTACAGAATTTTAATAAATATGAAACTGGATATTTTATATATATATATACACACACACACACACACAATCAAATATCTTTATTTTGAACTGTGTAGTTGTATAATTTGTATGCAAATACATGTAATCTTTTTTTTTTTTAGATTGATTTCTGTAATGTTATGGTGCCTTATATGTTACAAAATGTTGATTTTATACAGCAGTGTAATCTAGTTGGCAATTTGTGCCTGTCTTTCTTACAAGGAGAATAGCAAAAGAGCTAAGTGCTTCCTTTTTTATCTTTTTTGTTGTTGTTGTTGTTGTTGTTGTTGTGTGTGTGTTTTTTTTTTAATTGTTGTCTTTTTTTAGTATGTGGTCCTTGGGAAAAATGCATTTGCCAAAATATTGGATTGTTGTATGTTTTTCATTTACACATGCTCATCTTGTTTTCAATCACTCTTAATCCTGCCCACTTTCTTCATGCTATCTTTCTGTAAAACTGCACCATACACCTCTGTCTACTACATAATTCAGTTCAGCTTGAGTTTATAAAATAGGTCTACCCAGTTCAGCTTCAGTTTATAAAATAGGTCTACCCAGTTCAGCTTCAGTTTATAAAATAGGTCTACCCAGTTCAGCTACGGTTTATAAAATAGGTCTACCCAGTTCAGCTTCAGTTTATAAAATAGTCTACCCAGGAACTAGCTAGAGTTTATAAAATAGGTCCATCAAGTTTAGCTTGAGTTTATAAAATAGATCTACCCAACACAGCTTGAGTTTATAAAAATAGGTCTACCCAGTTCAACGAAACCTATTCACATGCCTGTTTTTTAAAGAAATAGTTCTGTGTATTGTGTTTCTTTACTTTTGCCCCATCTAAGTTTTTATACCTGTGTATTAACCATTTCAGTGCCATTCCTAATAGCGAAAATATGATGACCTTTGTGGTTGGTAGAAAATCCTGTGTGCATCAATTTTCATTTTTAGTCAAAGTTCAGTGGGTGGAGTTTTAAAACTGACCAATGAAAATGAGAGAATGTTGCTCCTGAGGTTCAAAAGTTTCCCCAACTTTTTATATTTTTTTTTTCCAAGCTTGTTTGTGAAGAGATTATTCTCCAGTTGTATTCTTGTTGGATTTAAGAATTGGTTATCTGTAATCTTTATTTCATAAACTCATTTTCATATGTTGAATTTGGCTTCAGGTATAAATTTTTTTGTTGTTTTTTGGAGATTATCCTTGGCCTGTGGATACATTAGTGGCCAGTAGTCAGCTGACACCAGATGAGACAAGACCCCACTTTTACAGATAAGTTGACTGGAGCACTTCAGATCTAAACCCCAAATAACAATGTGAAACATGAGTGCCGGAACTGCTTTGCAATTCAGGTGCTCAGAGAGAAAGTGGTTTTAATACTTAGATTTCTCCACATCTGTATGCGGTGACAGTGTCCTAGTAGGAGCCAGCTCAGTGCTGTAGTTTATACATGCACTGGTAGACACGTGGGACTGCCGGCTTGCTTGACAGCAAACTTACTGTACCAGGCTCGGCCACTCTTAGCTCTTGCAGCCAAAGTTGTGAAGCACAGTCATGCGGGGAGCGAGTTCAGAAGCTTTTTGGGATATCTAGTGTGGAGCCAAGAAGCAGGCTTCTCAGTAAGATCCACTACCTTTCTGTTCTTATCAGTCTCTATTCCCCAGCCCCAACCCCCCTTTCCCCAAAGCCAGGTTGCAGTTTCTAAGAGTACAGAAGAGGATGAACAGGGTATATGTCATCTCTGGAGCACTGACTTTATTAATTACAGAACCTCCTTAATACCACTTCTTTCTTACTTCATCCATTCACTAACCTTGCATGTTGAGACTTGATGATCAAAAGAGGAATCCATCATCAAATCTTCACAAGTTCACAAAAATATATATATATATATTTTTTTTTTTACCAAATAAATGTGCCTTTATTGTTAAAATTTAATATTATGAAAAGATATTCATTAAAAATGCTTTTGAAAAAAAAAGTTGAACTGGGGCTCGATTTAGTAAATTTTAAGCACAAGTTTTGGTTAGTTGTGAGAACAAAAGGATATAAAACTATTTTTAGTCTGAGCAAGTGTGTGTGTGTGCATGTGTGTGATGTGTTGTGTCAAGTTTGAAAATATTGGTTATTTGATTTATTCTTCTGTGAAAAGTAAAGGAACATTCATCTCCTTGAGAAGCTGTCAACCTGCTGTGACTAGTACCAAACTGAGAAGGCCCATTTTTCTGTTGAGCAAAGAAGAAATGATTGAAGATAATTGCTTGTGAAATAAGAGGGAGAATTTATAATACAAAAGAGCATGGTGTTTTGTGCTGTTGAGAGGCATGGTGTTTTGTGCTGTTGAGAGGCATGGTGTTTTGTGTTTCACTGCCCCTCTGAACATGCAGAAGAGGGTGTCTTGACCAGTATCACGCCACGTTTCCTTCTCTGAATGCATGCTCACATTCATAGAGCTGAATTTTTGGGGGAGATAATTCCTGTCAGAATAAAACTGCTGACCAGTACTATAAGAGATGGATGCTTTTTCTTAGGGCTTCCAAAACTTGTCGGGGGGGGGAAAAAAAAAATTAATCCAGTTATATGTGCAGCAATTTAGAGAGATTAATGTGAAGACTGTCTGGACCAGGAATTAATGTAGTAGGAAGGGGAAATAATTCAGGAAAAAAAAGGTGGACTAACCAATGTTTAATTTGACTTAGAGCCCATCCATTCATTAAGATAACCGACATCATGCAAAACTATACATGTTAAGATGGCTAAGACATGGATTTCAGTATACAAAACAGTATGTGGTTAAGGTGGTTATCCAGTTTACAAAACAAAATGTGGTTATCAAGCACACAATACATGGTTAAGATCCAATATACAAAGTGATAAATGGTTAAAGTGATTATCCAGTACACAAATCGCTTCTCTGCCTTTTGGCTAAGAAGTTTTTAAACCAAACACTCTCACTGCTGTGAGGTGGTAAATTATCTAGCAGCACCATACGGTGTATAAAAAAAAAATTTTTTTAAATCCATGGCTAAGGTGATTATCAAGTATACAAAATGATTCATGGTTAAAGTGGTTATCCAGTATACAAAATAATATATGGTTGAGGTGGTTACCCAGCATATGAAATGATACATGATTAAAGTGAGTATCCAGTATACAAATGATACATGGTTAAGGTGATTATCCAGTACATAAAACTGGTTGAGGTGGTTATCCAGTAGGCAAAATGACACATGGCTAAGGTGGTTATCCAGTATACAAAAATGAAGCATGGTTAATGTGGTTGTCCAGTATAGAAAACAATACATGGTTAAGTCCAGTATAGAAAAGAATACATGGTTAAGTCCGGTATACAAAACAACACATGGCCGAGACAGACTCCAGTATGTTGGGAACAAAATTATTGTTTTGTTGCTTCTGCGGTCGCAGCTTCTTCGATTTGGACTGGTGGGGTCAGGCCTATCAGTTCAGCATACACTGGAGGTAAAACGACATACGGCAGTTTACGAAAGGCTAACCACTCTTGAAGATAATTGTGTGACTTTGGCACCTTCAGGATGCTGTTGAGAATAAACTGAAAAGAGATGTCAAAGTAATTTGTTAATGGAAAGATCTGTGTCAAAGATTTCTTTAAAAAAAAAAAAAAGAAATGAAACTAGTTTTGGTGTTCCAATTTTGTATGAAAGTTTTCTTACACAAGTAATCACTTCCAACAAATTTTACTGTTTACTCATGAACTACCATGAGCTGTTGCATGAGTTTTTTAAAAAATAATAATTATTGACTTATGGTTTTGTTCCAGAGTGGGAGTTTGTAATTTTAACTAGCAGGCATCTTGTCATTTCTCAGTAAAACATGACTTCCCATGCTAAATGATAACAAGAAATATTTGTGTGTCACTGATGTTATTTGGCAGTCAAATAGTCAGTTTATCATGTGAAGGGACAAAAATCATGCAGGTTAGATATCATTTCACATACTGACGAAATTACAACACACAGTTTACATGGTAGCCGCCACTAGATGGGCACATACTGTGAATTTCTTGCTGCAAAACTCTTACATCCTGACAAGATTAAGATCATGAGAATCAATGAAAAAAAAATAAGGAAAGAATCTCTGTTGGGACAAGAGAAGTTGAAGAAGTAGAAGATTTTAAATACCAAATACTTCAAGTCCTTGGAAGACTCATTTCAGGAGACAGCAGTATCAAGAAGGAAGTATCCATAAGAACTGGACAGGCATCTCAGGCCTTTTAACAAATAGCAAACTTAAGGAAATTCCCATTCTTAACATGAACCTTGAGATTAGAATCTATAAATGTAGTGTACATTCCATTTTACATACAGCTGAAGCATGAAGAACCAAATGGAGAATCAAAAGCAGACTGAGAGGATCTGAAGGAAGTCAGTCATTTGCACATCCCTTGCGGAACTTTGACTCCCTAACAGCTCTCCTGTAGGCCTCTTGATTGTAAGCAAGATACCCTGCTGCTGATGCAACTGAAGGAAGTTGCCTTAGGAAAATTCTAAGAATACACAGCAAGAACATATGACAAATGAGAAATAACCAAACAAGTGGGCATTGAGAACATTACGAAAGAGGTCAAAAGACGAAGATGGAAATAGCTGGGCCACATACTTCAAATGGGAAAAAAAAAAAAACAAGACACCCCTACACCACCTTGACCTGGAAACTTCAAAGAAAGAGAAAGAGAGACAAGCCATAAGGGACATGAGGGTGCACAATACAGGAAGAACTAAAGGAATCTAGAAAGGCATGGTTTGAGGAATCCTGACAGGATTGGCTGGGGAACCTTTGTTGATCCATTATGCTCCACTGGGAGTACAGAGGACTGATGATGATGATGAATAATTTTTTAATGCTTCTACAGGCCGATTTTTGTCATTACTGTGTGACCTCTTAATTCAGCAAGACTCATGACCCAATAGCAGCAGAAAGTTCACGTTATGGATTTTAAAAAATAGTTGCTTTTACTAAATAGGTCAGTCCTTGCTATGTTTTGGTATTTTTTTGAGGATTCAGCATCAGGACATCTTACATCCTTCCTGTGCGCTAAACGTCACATAGGGTTCGCAAATTTTTCCCGTTTTCAGCGAGCTTTTCAACCTCATCAAGGGATTTTATGCCTATTAATTTGGCCTCTTAACAATGTCCTGTTTAGAGTTTCCCGTGATCAGCCTCTTTTTCTTTGGCCTGTTGTGTTTCACTTGATAGCTTGTTTTGCGATTCTCTGATCGTTTCTTCTCATCATGTGACCAACATATGTCCATCTCCTTTTCCTGGTCACCCATGAGACTGGTTGTTGTTTGTTCGTCTTATCTCCGCATTGTTCTTGAATTCTTTCCACTTGATGCCGAGTATTTTCCTTAGGCATTTTTTTTTAAAAAGTCTAATTTATTGTCTACTTCTTTAGTTGTTTTCTAGCTTTCTCATGCATAAATGAGGATGGATATTACATTTGAATTGAATAGTCTTAACTTGGTTTTTGTGCTTATAACCTTTGAATTCCATATGTTCTCAAGATTCTTGAAGATCGATGCTGCTTTTGCAATTCTAATTGGTTGAACTTCCTTTCTGGTGTCACTATCCTGGTCCATGTAGCTGCCAAAGTATGCAAATTGGTTTACTTTTTTTTCAACAACTGTTCCTTTTACATGTATTTTTCCATTCTGATTAATGGGAAGTTTCATTACTTTTGTTTTGTCCCTGTTAATTTCAAGTCTTATTTTGCTAGCCAGTGAAGACAGGCTATCTGTTTTTTTCTTGCATGGAATTCACATTGTTACTGATAAGAGTTATATCATCAGCAAAATCAAGATCTTCTAGTTGGGTCCCATGTACCCAATCAGGACATGGGGCTAAAAAATATAGGTCATCTGCTTAACTTGTGTTCAGTCTTATCAAAATCTCTTCATTTCTGGCCTTGTTTTTTCCCTCTCATTTGTCAGATGTTTGTGTTGTTTTTTTTCCGGGCGGGAAGGGAGCCACAGACTATGATTACCTTAAATATTAAGCCAGTCAATCCATGGAAGTGACAGAAACAAGGGTTCTAGAGTTTTTATCTCAATGTGACTGTTGATCGGGTACAGAACAGTGAAGACAAAACGAACAAAGATGAGACACAAGACATTACAATTAGCCTTATATTGACAGCCATCTGACTGAACACCTGAGAAACGGACAACACAAAATAACAAGACATAAAATACTACAGCAGTCAGTCTTACAGTGACAGCCATTTACATTAACATTAAAGTAATGGACAACATGAAAAAAAAAATAAAACACTACAATTAGTCTTACATTGCCAGTCATCTACATTGACATCTGAGCAATGGACAACATAAAAAAAAAGATATAAAACACTACAATTAGTCTTACATTGACAGCCATCTGCATGGACATCCGAGCAATATCCCAGAGCGGTAAAGACATCACAATGAAGCACAATTTGGGCTGGAGTTGCGGGTAAATTACGAAATAAAAATATTTTTACACCAGATAGAAAAACGGTCAAATAATACTCAAAGAAAACTGAAAATCTTACAACAAAATATTACTATAAAGTAATAATCAAATTTATTTCAGATATCTAAATTGTATCTAGATCGACTGTATTTTATCCATAAACTGAGAGGGTGTGCCAGGCACTGAGGACGCTGTTCGTTTTGGCAATCAGCAACCCATAGCTGACATGCTAGCAGCAGGGTTAGCAAACCATTCCTGTCCCTGTCCCACCTGGTCATTGGTACTTCCAGTAACAGGCTTAGCCTGGCTTACAGGGCAGGGAGTACCATAGTCCTCATGGTGGTGGAGTCTGCTAAAGAAGTTATTGCACACCCCCTGCTTTTTAGCTGCACTCCAGGACTGAAAGAATAGCTGTCATAACTCACTCCCACCCCGATACTATGATGTACCTCCGTACCTTCACAGCATCGGCTGCAAAAGAATATCAGCTCGCAGTTCCAGGAAGATAGAAGACGAGACATCTATAAACTGGCTATGAAAACGAGACAATATATATATTTTTTGGAATAAGAAGCAAGCAATATATTATACAGTATAAATGGCATTTTATGTTTTATCTGTGTACACACAGAATGGCCAGGTGCTCTACCATGTCCCCATTTCTCACCTTTGGAAGATTTACAGAAGTGCTTGACATGTCATAAAACTGGCCAAGGATTTCCAGTGCTTCAATAACATTGATCGATGAAATTATTCCAACTTTGGCAGCATCCCGGACCAAATCTTTGAACCTTTCAAACAATAAACACTTGATAGGGTCAGATATTTTATACTGTGAACACTTATTAGGAACAAAGTTCTGGTGTTGTAATGTAATGATAAGAATGATGTAAACAAGTGCCTGTATTTGCATAACTGAAGATCAATATTATAATGCAATGGGGCATGTTTGTGTGAGATCTTTCTATATTCTAAATTTCCCTTCCTGTTGGAGCCCAACTGTGATAATGGATTGGATAGCTGTCTTAACTAACATAACTTAACCTCCGCTACAGAGCTCAGCTCTAAACGCTAGAGAGAGAGATGTGACACAATTCATGTCAGCCATCTACTCTTATCAAAATTACTCCAAAATTCCCAGTATTCAGGAATAGTTACAAAAAAAAAAATCACATTTTTATTGACACATCAACTTCTGTAACCATTTTACTCACTCGATGGCTGGAATATGCATTCACACTCACTCACAAGAAGAAGAAAATCTCAGCCCCTCTTGCTCCATTTAACTTTACACAATATCTTGCTGTTTGTAGCAAATGATATGCCAATAATAACCTCAATATTGTCTGTACAAATTCACAAAAACATCCATTAGCACAAGCAAAACTATATTGTCACTTCATTATTACACCATTACATTTAAATATTTACAATAATTAGACAAGCTGGAGGAAGAACATCATTATACATACAAAAAAAATCATCACCATCTTAAAACATGTGGAGCAACTCAAATGACTGGTCATCATTATCACATACATACGCAGAAACAGAAATAAATACGGGGTGTTTTTAAAGTCTCACCACACTTTCTATGTAAAAATGAAGAAAATGACATCATAAAAAAATGTGTTGCGCAGTCAATCGTGAAGAAAAATGCGGTGAATGGTTGCCATCTGCTGGAGTAATTTTTTGCACTCAAAACAGAATGGTGTTATCAATGGAAGAAAGATTTTTTTTGATTGAACAAGTGTTTCGAAGTGGCGGTCGATGCACATGGATGGTTGTTCAAAGATTTATAGCAAAATTTCCTGATAAACAACCTCTTCATCGCACTATGGTTAGAAATTTGTTGAATAAGTTTCGTGATGTGGGAACTGTGGAAGATGCTCTGCGATTTGGTAGGCCTGCTGTGTCTGAAGAAAAATGTCTACATATCCAAGACAGAATCCTGAAAAGTCCATGCAAGTCTTTAAGGAAAATGTCACAAGAAGTGAACGTATCACTGAGCACAGTGCACAAAATTCTTAAACATTGGTTAAATTTTCATCCATACAAGATTTCTGTTGTGTCTGAACTAAAAGAGTGTGACAATCAATCCAGAGTCAACTACTCCATGCATTTTCAAGCATTTTTAGCTGAAGAAGACAAGTCAATTCTTGATTTAACATTCTTCTCTGATGAGGCATGGTTTCATCTATCTGGATACATTAATAGCCAAAATAATCATATTTAGAGCAGTGTTAATCCCAATGGATTTCATGAAGCTCCGCTACACGATGCCAAAATTGGGGTATGATGTGCTGTTTAACTGGACCAATTTTCTTCAGCCCTATAAATGCCGATCGGTACCGTACTGACATTCTGGGATCTTTTTTAGAACAGCTGAATGAAGTGAAATTGAAGAAGCATGGTTCCAGCAAGATGGTACAACTGCACACACAGCTAGAGCAACACACGGTTTTTTGGAAGAAATTTTCGCAAATCACATATCTCGTGGAATTTGGCCTGCTCGTTCTCCAGATCTAAATCTATTAGGTTATTATCTATGGGGTTTCTTGAAAGGAAATGTTTACAAAAATAATGTACAAACAATCCTGAAAGAAGCAATAAGAATTACCATTCAAGAAATAATAACAGACACGTTGCACAAGGTATCTGACAATATGAAGAGACGTGTACAGCCATGTCTCGAAGCCTGTAGTGGACATTTCCAACACCTGTTATAATGAATATTTCAGTGGTACATTCCAGCTTACCCAAAACAGCTTGTATCATTGCAGTCACTATTGTAACTAATTAAATGACTTTTCTGAGCAGATTTTGTGATGACGTCATTTACTTCATTTTTCAATTTTTTTTTTCATAGAAAGTTATATATATATATATCACATTACTTATCCTCATCAATAGGGCACCATCATCAATTAAATACATAACTAAAGCATCAACTCCCATTCAACCCTTAATGCTTCATTCAGCCTCACTTGTTCCCCCAAGATCTTGTTATGAAACATCATACTATAGAGTTCCCCCTCAGAGATCTGAACACAGCAATTTGCTGGCATGCTTACAGGTCAGGGGTTATGAATTTGTTGCCGACCTACCCATTTCAAAGCTTCTGGGTTACTCTACTGGTAGCAACACTAATTCCTGAAAAAAATAACACCAACTAAACTTGGAAGCACGCAAACTTCACTGGAATGATAACAACTGGCAGGCTTCATTTGGGCTACTAGCGTTCCCCCCCCCCCCCCCCCCCCCCCGGGAAGAACAGCCAAGTCCTGACTCAATTATTCACTGATCACCAAAGAGGATTTGTGCATCTCATGGCAGATGCCCACCTCCTTGCCTTGCCAGATAGCCATATCCCTACAGTAAAAATCTAATACATTCTTATCTAGTTGACTGGTCATTTGAAAGATGAGCTCCACGTAACTGCACACTTCAGCTCCTAGCAGTATGGTGCCCATGTTGTGGATCTTGTAAATCTGGTTCTCACTATGAAGATCTTGATAACTGGTCACACACTGAAGATCTTGGTATCTGGTTCTCACTATGAAGATCTTGATAAGTGGTCACACAGTGAAGACCTTGACATCTGTTGCCCACTGTGAAGACAACCATGTATTGCCAAGTAGACTTGTCACATTGTCATGAAATAATCTTTAAAAGCCAGATTAAATTCCAGTATGATTTTTCTCCTGTTATAAAACTGAGCTGATGGCCTGCATGAAGGATCGGTTACTCTGGAGAAGCATAATAGCCAACGCCAGTCGGCACAGCACATGATGATGATATAAAACTGTCAGTATTTCCTATGTAACATAAAATTACTCACTAAACTGAGAGAATTTAATAATTTTTTTTGGTGGGGGGGGGGGGGGGAGTCTCTGAATATGTTATTTTCATTAAACTAAGTTCAGTTCTTTATGATGGATCATGTGTTGCGTATGTAGAAGAATTGCAAACAGATAACATTCCTCACCAGTGAGGTTTAAGTGTGTCCAGGTAAGCTATGTAGTCAGCAACACTCTTAAAGCCTGCATCTGAAGCTGCCAGCATGTCCATCTGATCCTGGAACTTCTTTTCTGAGGCCTGCACCTTTGTGTAGCGTAGATATTTGATACTAGCAATGATCTCTTCTGAGTGAGTCCTTGGAGACATGAAAGTTTGTTAGAGGATGAATGTGCTTGAATAACTTGTACAGATAAATGGAAATAATATTAAAATGGGAACATGTACACACTCTCTCTCTCTGAACCTTAAATGCCCAGGGCACATGGAGCTTCCGCACGGGTTTTCCACAAATGCCTGTCCTTTACCTTTTTTCTGCTCTTGCCCCGGTGAGCCCTCTATTGCTCAACATCCTTTCTGTTCTTCTTCTCCATGTCTCTTTTGGTCTACCCTTACTCCTGTTCCCCTGTGGTATCTATCTTAGTGCTATTTTTGGTAGTGAGTTGTCAGTCATTCGGAGCACATGTCCCAACCATCGCCAGCGTCTTTCCTCAATAATTGCTGTCAGTGGCTTCATCACATTATGTAACTAGGAAAGAATAGATGACACGCTGTATTTCTCAGAAACACAGAATAAACTTATGAGCACACACAATCAAACATTTCAAACAAAACTCCAAAGTGCTGGAAATGTCAATGGGCACAAGTCATCAGATTCTGAATGCTCCACTGAATGCCTGAATGCTCCACTGAATGCTTGAGTTAACAAAGTGATTGCTGCACTCATCTCTTGTGAGGCAGGCTGATGGCACAATCCAGGCCGCAGATCTCCCAGTCAGATCAGCTGAAAAAAGTGGATACTTGGCTAATTCTAGAGTTGGAGGAATGATACTTACCACATCATCCTCTAGGATGAATGCAGATTAATGAAAATATGGCCTCAAGCAACACACCACCATGTAAGCTCAAGGCTTCATGTGCCTCTTTGGTTTATGTGGTATGATCATAAAAGCATATATGAGCCAAGCAGTATTGAAGATAGAAAAGGTTCGGATAGAACAAAACTTATGAATATGAGATGAGGAATATTATGGCACTCCTTAGGTCTCTGAAGATGGCTTTGTGGTGGATAGCTGTTGGCTGTTATGGAGTTTGCTGAGCACCATTTCATCCGGTCAATATGGCTATATAGTTAAGGATTGACTGTTCTAATGGTGGTGGAGCCTTCTGAGATGCCAGTGTCTTGACAAAGAATGCCATTGTAACCCATTCCTACTTAATGTTTAATGTCGTATTGCCTGTACTGCATCAACAACAAAGTATTAACTTCCAAATTATGGAAAAACACTTCATTCATCTAAGACTAATAATGACAACTTGTTGGTCATGATGCCTACAACTGACTCTTTGCACCCTTGAAATCTTTACTACTTGATAGTGTGGAAGTCCAAAGCAGTTTTTAAAAAAAAAAAATGTGTTCCTAAATGTAACTGTAAAAAGAGGCCTAACTTTGTTGCTTGTTCTGGCGAGCAGCCTCATTACACTCAGGGCACGTCCGGTTGTGTTCAGGCTTTGACACCAGGATGTCCTTCAGTGTCACTGTTTGTGTTCCTAACCATGGTGGTACAGTATACATCACATCTATGTTCTTGGATGAAAAGTTCTGCTTGAGACTATAAACTGTGAAATATGACAGTACAGGAAAAAAAAACCTGTTGTTACTGACCTAGACAGAGGGAGATCCTTTTTAGAAAGAATCCTGCTTGGAGAACATGGGGGCTCTTCCTCTCCTACTTCCATGCTGGAAATAAACCAAACAGCACATAATGTGGCTGGAAATAAACCAAACAGCACATAATGTGGCTGGAAATAAACCAAACAGCATATAATGTGGCTGGAAATAAAGCAAAAGCACTTAATGTGGCTGGAAATAAACTAAACAGCACTTAATGTGGCTGGAAATAAACTAAACAGCACTTAATGTGGCTGGAAATAAACTAAACAGCACTTAATGTGGCTGGAAATAAAGCAAACAACACTTAATGTGGCTAAACTTCAGGAAAAAAATGTAAGTCAGGAAATATGTCTTTTCGTCAGATATTAGACTGCTTGTGTCAGATATTATGGATGTAAACCAAACAACACATAATATGGCTAGAAATAAACCAAACAGCACATATGGCTAGAAATAAACCAAACAGCACATATGGCTAGAAATAAACCAAACAGCACCTAATATGGCTAGAGATGACATCACTTAATGTGACTGGAAATAACACCCCCCCACCTTTCCCATTAAAAATAAATTCGTAAAGCCGAATATTAACAAGATAGCACCGAAATGACTGAAAATGAACAATACAGCACTTTAATGTCACAAAAAAATGCAACTCCAGTACTGGCTATTTCCCAACTTCAGCTCACACAAGCAAGCAGAAGAAATGTGGTGAGTTTGATGATAAAACTGTGAGCCCGACTACCTAAAGGGGGACCGAATGACGGCGATGAAGACAAACCTGAGAAAAGGATCTGGTGGCGGCTCCATGGCAACCGTGTGCCACAGTGGCTTTGTCTTTTTGCCAATCACTTCAAGCAAGTCAGCTTCAAGCGGTCTTTTCTTCACAGCCTCTGGCTTCTTCCTGTGCTAAAGAGAAGATGAAAGAGTAAAGGGGTGTGTATATGTGCACACATGTATATGTACATACATCTAAAACATATGGACAGTCAGAAAATATGTACCTCCCCCTTTTTTTTTTTTCAATTTTTTTCCCTTTCTTATGTATTATACATCATACGTATAAATTTAGACTTTCTTTCTCTCTTTTTTGTTCCCCTTCTTCTGTATGTTTATAGCAAATGTGTGCTCCATTAATGAATAAAGCTGCTCTTACCTTTTATAAAAGTCCAGTTATACGTACAGACTATATGTGTGCAAATTCATTTTCTCACACTCACGCTTCACTCTTTCACCTGCATACATCCATGCAAAGAGAGAGAGATATACACATGTCAAAATAATGTTTACACCCTTTTCAAAATATTTTATGGACAATGTACACAGTTTTCACTTCCTTTATCACATTTTCTAAGATTTAAAAAAATGGATAATTTGTCCACATTAGCCAGTTCAAAATGCACATGATCACCTTGAAAACATGAGTGACATTTGTCACTAAATGATCCCTAAACTTAGAGCCATATTCCTCTTCTGATGTCACATTCACTATTAAGCGTTGCTTTCTTGACAGCTAGTTTGCAGAGGTGACATTGTTTGGACAATCAGTCATTTGCATGTCCATTGCGGAACTTTGCCTCCCTAACAACTCTCCTGTAGGCCTCTCAGTTGTGAGCAAGATGGCCTGCTGCTGATGCATCCATTTGCAGATCATCAGTGATGTCTTGCAGCCATCTTTGCCTTGGTCTTTCTCTCTTTCTTTTTCCCATTATATACCCTTTCAAGACGGTCTTCTCTAGATTATCATGACGTTTAATGTGTCCAAAATATTTAAGTTTTCTCTCTTTAATCCTCTTTACTAGCCAGCCTTCTTCAATATTAAGTTCTTGTAGCATTGATAAATTTGTTCTTTTTTGTGTCCACGATATTTGAAGAACTCTTCTGTAGCATTTACATTCAAAAGCATTTATGTGTTTCTCAGCTGTTTTGTTAAGTGCCCAGGTCACACAGGCATATGTTAAAAGTGTCCAGGTCTCACAGGCATATGTTAAAAGTGTCCAGGCCTCACAGGCATATGTTAAGTGTCCAGGCCTCACAGGCATATGTTAAAAGTGTCCAGGTCTCACAGGCATATGTTAAAAGTGTCCAGGCCTCACAGGCATATGTTAAAAGTGTCCAGGCCTCACAGGCATATGTTAAAAGTGTCCAGGCCTCACAGGCATATGTTAAGTGTCCAGGCCTCACAGGCATATGTTAAAAGTGTCCAGGTCTCACAGGCATATGTTAAGTGTCCAGGCCTCACAGGCATATGTTAAAAGTGTCCAGGTCTCACAGGCATATGTTAAGTGTCCAGGTCTCACAGGCATATGTTAAAAGTGTCCAGGTCTCACAGGCATATGTTAAGTGTCCAGGCCTCACAGGCATATGTTAAAAGTGTCCAGGCCTCACAGGCATATGTTAAGTGTCCAGGCCTCACAGGCATATGTTAAAAGTGTCCAGGCCTCACAGGCATATGTTAAAAGTGTCCAGGCCTCACAGGCATATGTTAAAAGTGTCCAGGCCTCACAGGCATATGTTAAAAGTGTCCAGGCCTCACAGGCATATGTTGCGATGGTGAAGATGTTGGGGCAGGATGCTTAATGTTGGGAGTGCCTGTGACATCCTGGGCCCATAATTCTCTCATTCACCCCCTTTTTTATGCCCTCTTTTATTGTTAACTCTATGTCTTCATGTCATTTAATACTAACTGAGGTGAGAAGCAAGGTCTCACCAACATCCACTTCTTCTAAGATGCTTTTGTTTCTCCTCTTATTCTTTCAAAATACCTCTGAAAGCTTGTTTTTAACATTTCTCTTTCAAAGATGTGATCCTCCATTATGATGCCTTGGACAGTGCCCACCTTTCACGGCTGTATGTTGCTGCTGGAAAGATGCAGGATCTGAGAGCTTTTAATTTTATATGTTTGCTGGCACTGTGCTATATTTTCTTCATTTGGAATGGTCTTTTTGGTTCAGTTAATAATCTTCTTTTTAAATCTTCTATGTCAGTCACCATTATTGTTTATACCAAGGTATTTAAAACTGCTAATGTGCTGCAGCTAAACAAAGTTGAAGGTTACTTCTAGATGCTTTTTTTTTTTTTTGGTCATTTATCATGATCTTAGTTTTCTCAGCATTCAGGGAGTCATTCTGGGTTTCAGTGTATCTTCTGACTGCCAAAATTTTATATTTTCTAGACCTTCTGGATTGTTTGAAAGAGCAGCTGTGTCATCTGAGTATCTCGTCATCATCATGTGCCATGCCTGGAGGTGTCACGACCATGTCTCTCCAAAGTTTCCGATCTGTCATGCTATTCATCAGTTCTGTTGTTGTGCTTCTCTCATGCCATTTTGTCAAACTATCTAATATTTTCTCTCTTCATCTACTTCTCCCTTTCCTGCCTCTAATTTTCCCTGTTGTCACGATATTTTCTATCCTTCCTCTCATTATATGGCCAGTAGACCTAGACTGTCTCCCCTGTAATGTGCTTATTAGGATTCATTTCTTATTGGCTTCCTTAGGCATTCTTCATTTATTATTTTGGCTGTCCATGGTATTCTTAAAATTCTTCATAGGAACCACATTTCAGATGCTTCTAATGCTCTCACTGTTTTTGTTAGTGACTATGTTTCTCTTCCATATAGTATCTGACTATCTAGTTTGCCATAAAATGGGCAATTTTTTTTTTTACAGTAGATGCATTTTATTTTCCTAAGGGGATTTCCCAATATCTCTTCATTCAATCCAGGCCACTTGCAATGTATTCCAGTGTGCCTTGCCTTACAGATTTTCAGTTTTTGAAGGTGGTTTTCCCAACACTCCTGTGCTGGACTGACTGGAACATGATAGGAGCCAATTTCCAAACTACCTTTGTCTGAAGACATTGCTACAAGGGTGATTGATAAGTTCGCGGCCTAAGGTACAAATACTTGAAACACACAGCTGATATTAGGTGCATTTGTAGATCAGGTCAATGTAAAGTTAAACACCAAGTTTCAAGAAATTAACTGCAACCAATTTTTTTGTACAGGCTACTGAAGTGGTAAGGGGTGGCAGAAATTGAGAAAATGGATAAAATTTCTCATCGAGCAGTCATTCACTACCTCTGCATCAAGGGCTTATCATCGAAGGAGATCCATGAGGATAAAAAGGAGACTCTAAGGGAGAGTGCCCCTTCTTACAGCATGGTGAAGAAATTGGTAGCTCAATTCAAACATGGAAGGGAGAGTCTGGAAGATGATCCTCATCCAGGAAGAACAAGAACGGTAACCACTGATGAAAACACCGGCAGAATCCATGACATGATAATGAAGGATCGACGACTAACTGAGCGGTACATTGGTACTGAGTTGGGCATCTCCCAGGAACGTATCATGCCATTATTCACAATGATCTTCAAATGACAAAGGCCTCTGCTCGATTGGTCCTGAAACATCTTGGAGCTGATCACAAACGACAGCATCTCAACATGTCAAGAGACAATCTTGGCCATTTTTCTACAGATCCTGAAAAGTTTCTTCAGCAATTTGTGACTACGCATGAGACTTGGGTTCGTCATTTTCAACTAGAAACCAAAGAACAGCCAATGCAGTGGAAACATCATGGATCCCCGCCTCCAAAGAAAGCAATGATGGTTCTGTCTACAGGCAAAGTGATGGCTTCCATCTTTTGGGATTCAGAAGGTGTGCTATTGGTAGACCCATCTTTTGGGATTCAGAAGGTGTGCTATTGGTAGACTATCTTCAAAAGGGCAGAACGGTCACCGGGGTCTATTATGCTAATCTTGTGAAGCAAATGAGGGTCAAATTGAAGGATAAAAGGGATGGCGACTGCAGTAAAACTGGTTTAAATAAATAAGGTAGATAGAGGTGTATGGTGCAGTTTTACAAAGTGAGGGAGGGAGTGAGTAAGGTGAGAAAAAAACAAATAGAAAGTATGAGAATGTATAAAATGAAAAACATACAACATCCGATATTTCGGCGTGAGCCTTATTCGAGGATACATACACAGTGAGACAAAAACACGAAGAACTTATCTGAATGTGTCTTCCTCAGATAAGTTCTTCGTGTTTTTGTCTCGTTGTGTAGGTATCCTCGAATAAGGCTCATGCCGAAATATCAGATGTTGTATGTTTTTCATTTTATACATTCTCATACTTTCTATTCGTTTTTTTCTCAGCTTACTCACTCCCTCCCTCACTTTGTAAAACTGCACCATATATCTCTATCTATCAAACTGAAGGAAAAGCGTTGAGGGAAATTGATGAGAGGAGTCTCATCTTTCATTAAGACAATGCTCCAGTTCACAAGTCGGCAGTGGCAATGGCTGCCATTCATGATTGCAGCTTCCAGCTTCTTGAACTTCCTCCTTATTCCCCAGATTTGGCCCCTTTGGACTATTACCTGTTTATCAAACTCAAAAAGGAGCTCAGTGGTAGCAAATTTGCTTCAGATGATGTCATCCATGATGTAGATCTCTTTCTACTGGCACAAGATGCTGACTTTTTACAAAGAAGGGATCCGTATGCTCCAGAATGGCTGGACTAAGTGCATAAACTTGCAAGGGGATTATGTTGAGAAATAACCCCAAAAACATTGTCCACAAATAATCTGTTGTACCTTATGCCGAGAACTTATCAATCACCCCTTGAATTTCTATCCCTGTTTCACATAAACTATCATCATCATCATCATCATAATCATCATCATCATGTGCTGCTCCCCTCAGGCTAGGCTGACATCAGTGGCCCTCCAACATCCTTATATTCAGCTAAAAATTCTTATCATAAATCTATCTCCCTGGAACTACAGCCAGCCTTTTATTAGCAGCCAGTGAACTGAAAGTGTTGAAACACAAGCATTGTATCAGACTGGAAGTGGACGACAGTAATCAGCTTTAAGACCCAAAGTGGACCCTTACAAAAAAAAAAGGGCAACCTTCTCACCAGGTGTCACCACCAATGGGGCTACAACAAGCTCAGCCCTCATTAACCCAGACTGAGCTTGTCACTTGAAGCAGCAGCGGAGAGATGGAGAGCAACGGTTTTAACCAGCTCTGGTACACTGGCCTTGACAGCTGTGCCACTACTTTAATGGAGTCAGCTTTGGTGCACTAGAAGTTGTCACAAAATAAAAATCAAACTCAGCAAAAAATTTTTTAAATGTACGGAGGTATAAAGGGTACTAACAGAGCTGGTTTCACTCGACCCGAAATAGTCATCGAACTCACACCTCGCTTGAAGAGATTGTCAACAGAAGGAGAAATGCCAGGAACTAATCCTCCAATTTGTCTTGAGAGAAAAAAAAAAATGTTTTTTTAAATCATTATCTCTCTCAAAGATGGAAAAGTGATGAAATTGAAGAGATGGAAATTTGGTGAAATATAAAGGATAGAAAAATGCTCAAAACATGAAATGAGCAAAAGTGATGAAACGTAAAAGATGAAGAAGTGATAAATAATGGAGAAGTGATAAAACATGAAAGATTTTTAAAAATGATGAAACATAAAAAATGAAGAAGTTATGAAATATGACAGATGGGGAAAAAAATGACGGAACATGAAAGACGTAGAAAAGATAAAACATCATATATGAATTTTTAAAAAAAAACAAAAAACATGTGTAATTGTAGATCTTCTTCTTCTTCTTCTTCGTTCGCACTGTCTGTCTATATCTGCAGTCCTGTCTCTTGGATAAATTTCACTGTTTTTTGTAACTCATGTATGGAACCGTAGAGCTTATCTTCTTTAGTGGTTTCACTGGGCCAGTAATTATTTCTCAGTGTCTCGTAGTTGATGCAGTTCTGGAGGATATGTTCCACGGTTTGGGGCACCTGGGCACATGTACATAGATTAGTAGTACCAACCTTAAACTTTGTATACATATGACTTCGGAGTCGGCTGTGTCCTGTTCGGAGACGGAAGATGGTGACTTGTTCCTTTCTGTTTAGCATGTGATAGTCATCATGTGGTGGTGTTTGTGGCTTCCTGTAGTTTTTTATCATGCTTTTCTTCTGATTATAGGTGACTGGTATGTCTGGTTGCTCCATTTCAGTGCCCTCTTTGGCCAGATGGTCAGCTTTCTCATTGCCTGGTATCCCACAGTGGGAGGGAATCCACTGCAAAGTGACTCCATGTTGTAAGCCAATTTTTGACAAGGCATCCTTAAGGTCTGGTAGTTTGTTGCACTGAAGAGCCTCCAGTACTGATCTTGCATCTGTGAGAATTACTACAGGACATGTATCAATTCTGGAGTCTGATAGTTTTTCAACTGCAGCAATAATTGCCCTAACTTCTGCATCAAAGTTGTTGCAGTATTTACCAGTGGGTATGGAAATCTTGTCAATGGTGTTGTTTGGATATTCAATATATGCTCCTGCCCCACCATTTTTTATGGCATTATGTGCAGATCCATCTGTATACACACGTATCCAGGTGTCACATGGATATTTGTCATCTAGAACACTAAGTGTGGCTACTGATCTTACAAGACTGCTCTGCATCTCACCATTCTGTACACCTTTCACTTCAGTCTGAATAGTTATTTGTGTATAATCTGCTTCTTTCCATGGTGTATGCTCTGGTACAGATGATAATGGAGTGACTACAGTTGGAAGGTCAGGTATCAGCTTACGCATACGCTTGGCCTGATGAATGAAGCTGCTTCTTTTAAGCCGTCCTAATGCCAAGTTATTGAATCTCTCCTTCAGGGGATGGCTTACAGAGCTAAGGAATTTTTCTCCCATGGTCATGACCTTTGTGTCTCTACGTTCCTTTAGCGGTTGAACACCAACTATTTTCTGCATTTCTACTATTGGTGTGGACCTCATGGCACCTGTGATAATCCGTAGTGACTGATTTTGAACCTTGTCTAGATTATGCAGCGTAGTGTTTGATGCTGTGCACCAAGATGTTGAGCCATATTCTAAATGTGGTAGAATACTTTGCTGATATACGTTCTTGAGGATTCTTTCACTAGCTCCCCATGTAGTCCCACTCAATTTTCTTAATATGGCTAGTTTTCTTCTGGCTTTTGCTTCTGCACTGTTGATGTGTTGCTTCCAAGTCAGTTTTGAGTCAAGAGTCACTCCTAAGTAAGTGGGTTGGTTGTCCATCCTTAAGGGTATTTCATTTACAAAGATCTTACCTGCTTTCTGTTTAGATGAGAGGGTGAACAGAGTGATGCTTGATTTCTCTGTGTTGATACTTACACACCATTTGTTTGTCCATGATGTCAAGATGTCTGCTGCTCTTTGGAGTCTCTGTGTAGCAACTGTCGCATATTCATCTGTACACCACATGACCAGATCATCTGCATACAGTGCTGCTTTGATTCCATAGGGAAGTTCCTTGACCAGGTCATTAATGAATACAAGGAATAGTGTAGGCGAAAGGACTCCTCCTTGTGGTACACCGTGTCGCAGAAGTACTTTCTGGCTTTTGTGTCCATCCATTACTACTCTAGCTCTTCTATTGTGTAAATAGGACTTTATCCAGTTGTACAGTCTTCCATTCACATTGCAGTTTCTTAGTTTCCACAACAGACCTTTTTTCCATACTTTATCAAAGGCTTTCTTCAGGTCTATCCACGCTGCTAGTACAAGGTTTTTCTCTTGGAATGCATCCTCAATCTCTTGAGAGAGATAGGTCACTTGATCTTCCGTACTGTAGTACTGCCTAAATCCTGCTTGTTGTGGAACGAGAAGGTTTTCACTTTCTAGGTACCATTTTAGCCTCAGGTCAATGATGCGTTCCATCGTTTTGCATAGGCAGCTAGTGAGACTGATTGGCCTGTAGCTGGAGGCAGTATCACTGTTTTTCCCTGGTTTTAGCAGTGGTACCATGCTTGCTTCCTTCCAGATTTGAGGTAACTTACCTGTGCTCCAGCACATATTGAAAATATCCAACAGCTTTCCCATTGCTGCCATTCCCAGGTTCTTGATCATTTCATTGGACACTCCATCTGGTCCTGGTGATTTCCTTGGTTTCAGTTTACTAACTGCTAGGTCTAACTCACTGCGTGTGATTGGTGCATCCATGACCTCCACTTTTCTGACTTGTTCCTCCTCTTTCTGTGGCTCGATGCGCACTGTACGCTCCTTCTCTGGATGGATATCAATGTTGCAGTCCTGTGCAAACATGCGAGCAAAGTGATCTGCTACTTGCTTACCTGTAAGAGTTTTCCCATCCTCTATTAGTGTAATCTTTGTACTTCTTCCAGTACTCTCATCATTTAACTGTTTGATTAGTTTCCACAGTTTCCTTCCATCCTTTTCAAAGTTTAGGGACTCTGTTTTCTCTCTCCAACTTTCCCGTCTGGCTTGCAGCTTTGCTCTCTGAAATTTGGCCTTAGAATGTTGGTAATTATTGTGGTGTTCTTGGCATGGTCTATTTTCTGCTTGCTTTCGAGCTGCTTCCACGTCATCATGGAGTTTTCCCAGCTCACTAGACCAGTATGGTTTATAGTCCCTGCGAGCTCCTCTGGGAATGGTTTCACGAGCGGCCTGAAGGATACAAGCATTGAACTCCTTCACTATGCTGTTAATATTCTTACCTTCTATGGACAGCTGTCCCACCAGGATACCTGTACGATGTCTGTACATTGTCCAGTTTGCTTTTTTATAGTTCCATCTGGGGAGAGGGTTACTGGTGTTAAGGAGTTCATTTTCTATTGTCAGGAAGACTGGTCGATGGTCGCTACCTCCAAGTTGTTTTCCAACTTCACGTGTAATGTTCCACTTCAGATCTGGAGAGTGGAATGCCAGATCTGGTGTTGATTTTGTATGCCAAGCCCTTGAGTAAAATGTTGGGGCATCCATTGGCTGGTTGATCAGGAGAAGTCCATTATCATCCTGCCAGCTCTCAACTTCCTCTCCTCTCTTGTCTATGTGGTCATAGCCCCAGCTCTGGGAATGACTGTTAAAATCACCACAGACCATCAGTCTCTCTTTGTGTGGGATTGTTCCTAAAGCAAGTGGGCGGTCATTAGGACAGTAATAGTTAAGGAGGTGGAAATCTGTATTACTACTTTTTAGATGGATCATCTGGTACTCGGCTCCTTCCATGTACACTCCCACCTGACATGCGCTGATGTTATTCTTAACAAGTGTGAGTACTCCTCCTTTTCTTCTGTCCTGTCGGTCTGATCTAAAACACTGGTAGCCTCTGATTTTAAAGGCGGCATCTTTGGTTAGGTGTGTCTCCTGTATGCAGCATATACTTACCTGCTCTGCAAAAAGTATGTTCTCTAGTTCAACCTTTTTGCTATAGCCATCTCTAACACTGCTGACACCCTCAGCATTCCACTGCATTATTTTAAGTTCTTGCTTTTTGGCTGTTTTCTTCTGTTGTATTTTTTGGCCAGTAGCTCTACTCTCATGTCTCCTGACTCCACAAGACGAACTGAGAGGACCTCCAGTAGCATTGGGTGGACCCTTTCGAGGCAGGGGGCCCGGCATGTAATTGTAGATAAAATAAACTCTACAAATTATATAATAGATGAAAAAAAGTCTAATTAGAATATTTATTTAAAAGCAGCACATATATAACATCTAAAGTTAAAAAACTCAAAGATGTGAAAGTCACACCCAGTATAGCCATGACAACTTTTTAACTTTTTCTGGTGAAATTTGTAAAATTAAAAATAAATAATACTACAAAAATGCTTCAGTTTTTTTTTTGTTTTTAAAAAATTAATGCAACCAAAATATAACCAATGAACTTCCTTGATTCAGCTGGTTATTTATGCTTCACTAATGGGGGGGGGGGGTGAACAACAGAATTATATATATGTCTATATCATGCTTTGTACACTTCCAAATCTGAAATAAACTTTATGAGAAAAATAAAAAACCGAAAAGGGAAAGAGAGAGAGAGAGAGAAAAACTACTTATTTTTCAAATAAAATGTGAAGAAAAAAAGATTCAACAAGACAAAAGACCACAGTAATTATAACAACAAAATTTCAAGAATAAACTTATAATAATGGCAGTAAATAATCAGAGAATCTCAAAACAAGCTATCAAGTGGAACACAAAAGGCCGAAGAAAAAGAGGTCAACCATGTGAAACTCTAAAGAGGACATTGTTAAGAGGGGCCAGTTTAGTGAAAATAACATCCCTTGATGAGGTTGAAAAACTCGCTGAAAACAGGAAATCTTGCCAAGCTACCATGCGAGCCCTATGTGACATTTAGCAGCGTGGGAAGGTTGTAAGAATGGCAGTAGCAGTAATATCCTCCTTTTAATCACTTCTGACCCTAGAGTAATGCAACCTAGATTCAATATCCATACTTTTTTTTTCTCATATACATACATTTTGTGTGACATTCTTCATTCACAAAACTCTTCTTTCTGTCTCATGCACAATTTTCTCATCACCCTTTCTGACCTGATGACTCCGTCTGAGTCAACAACGTAGTTCCGCCAGGACGATTATATAAGTCTCACAGGACATAATGCTAGTCTATGTTAAGATTTCCTTTCTTTGCAAGCCACTTAATTTTTTTTTTTAAATGGCACATTCTTTAAAATAACTTAGTCTCCATTCTGTCATTTCTGTTCACATACTTCTTCTTTCATACAAATGCACCTGAATGAAGTGAAGCAACTTGTGGTTAGAGCAGTACAAAAAATGATTGACCTACTTATCAAATTTCTTAAACAGTGGGCCCTTTCCATTCAGTAGACGCAGCTCCCTCAAAACATTCAGTGGCAAAGGAATCTAAGATGTTCATGACAAACATAAAAAGTAAAGTGAATTCACCAGAAAAAAAAAATATATTCCTTACACTGGAGTGATCTAATTTGCAAAAATGGGTCAGTGCAATGTCAGAAACATTCAGATATTTGTTTTTTGGACAAGTGCAGGAAGAGAAACAGTTTGACAAAATGCTTTCAAGTCAGCGCAATGACAAAAACAATTGAACAAATACCTCCATCACAGTTCAAAGTCCTCAGTTCTTAAGTGATGAAAATGTGAGCAAATTGTGAAGTGACTGGACATATAAAAGATGAATGAGATACAAATATCATCATATGGAACACTGTTCTTCTTCTTATCAGTCTGCTTATGCCATTATCATCGGAAGGAGTTTCAGACATCAGTCCAGAGTAAGGCATGAGGCTTGGGTTCCTGTTCTGTTAGCCACAGTGTACAGTATACAAATATAGTATACTGCACATTCATTCATTCATTTGCATGTCCCTTGCGGAACTTTGCTTCCCAAACAGCACTCCTGTAGGTTGCACGATTGCTGTTTGGGTTTCTTGGTAAATTTCCAGAAGATAGTTTATCATTGCTTTCCTTCCGGGCAGTGACTGTACTAGTCATTGATCGTAGCCATTGTCCCTATTTTGAGATCATCTGCCTACTATCATAGAATGGTGACCATAACCAACATTATCTGTCGGCTGATCTCCCATTCCATCCACCACCTGCTCCCATGGCTTCACGTCACCCTGATCGGGGGGCTATATGGGTACTCCACTTTGCCCAAGGGTGTCCCGTAGACTGACGGAGGTAAGGAGGTGTCTTACTTCTCCTTTGATAGGGGATACCCCTACCCCGCTAACCATAATAATAATACAGTAATAATACAAATATAATAATACATAATAATACAAAAACTACTACATGTTACAGGCATGCAGACATTATGCTTTCTTCTGAAACTGATTCATTTTACAGCTATTTTGATGCATAATACATATAATGTGGAAATACATGGAAACACTTTATTACATTCAATTTTACAACTGTACCCCCTATACAGATCAAGACCTGCGCTTTTAACTTGGCACTGAATGGTATGCTAGTGTTTTTCCTGCCAGCATCTCTCTCTCTCTCTGAACCTTAAGTGCCCAGGGCACATGGGGCTTCCGCAAGGGTTTTCCACAAATGCCTGTCCTTCGCCTTTTTTTCTGCTCTTGCCCAGGCGAGCCCCCTGCCAGCATGGAAAGAGTTAATATAACATATTCGGGCTCATTCATTGATAAGGATGTGTTGCATAATATTTCTCATTCTCTGAAATGCAGTATTTGCTTGGCCTATTCCGTTCCTAATTTTTGTTCTGCATTTTCCATCTGAAGTTACTAAGTTAATTGTTTAATAACACCACGAAAAAAGAAGACAAGGAAGAAAAACAGGCAGATCGGTTGTACTGAGCGGTGTGTTCTGGGAGCAGGCTCACTACACACTGCTGCAACTATTTCTTTTTACAAAATAACATGTCAAATAACATCAGTTATTGTTTAATGTATGGCCTTAGAATCACATATTCTTGTTATCAGCTTAAGAAAAATATTTCTTCTTTAGTGTGACAAAATGATCAGTATGAACTTTGCTACGGAAAGGCTTTAGGTAAGAACTTTACCATAGATCTTAAATGCTTAGATTTGATCAGGTGCAATAACTGCAGAAGTTCGGTAACGCATGTCAGAAAATCTGTAAAGTCAGATCCTATTTTGAGCATGAGATCTCTGACAAAAGAAAAAAATGATGTTATTAGCGGTGCAGTTATTTTTTTTTAAATACACACACAGGACACTAAATAAATAAATCTATTTTTTAAAAAAGTAAAGATTCTATTTTTTTCATTTTTTTCCATTTACCAATTGTTTTATCTCTCTTGTTTTACATGAAGAAAGTGTACTTTGAAATATTCATTGCATATAGTGCTTGTGATTACTTTGTTCTGCTTTTCTTTCTCAGAATTTTGCTAAAATCTGCAAACTACACTACCATGCTCCATCCACCTTTTCTTGATAGAAGACAGGGAAAATATACTGAATCTTGGATCTTGAATCTAGGAATTAGCATCACCGGACTTGGCACACACCCATATATGCTCTGCTCTCTGATACAACAACCACTGAAATGTATGAATACTAACCGTGCCTGTCAGCTGTTGGTTCTGACAACCTCAATTTCTACCTGCCAACCACCCAACTCTTCCCCCCCCCTCCACCCCACACCTCTATCCTTCACCCTCTGTAAATATATATTATCAACAAATGTCCTTTCCTCTTCCTGTCCCAATTCCTCAGCCACTGACTTCAGTATACCTGACCTATCCATAGGAATCATATCTGTTGCAGTAGCATTATGTGCAACATGATCGACTACCTCATTGCCTCTCACTTTCGCATGGCTTATGCAATATATCCACATCAGCCTGGAGACACTGTATTTTCTCAAGAGCTGAATCCATTCATGATTTAGCAAACCCCTCTTTATCTTGCAATGCACGCTTTGAGAGTCCATCACTATCACACTGTGTGTATCATCCTGCCAAACTAGCTAGAACAGAGCCTTGGTCACTGTCTCAGTTTCCATCCGCATGCTCGATGTTGTCATCCGGGAAGCCCTTGCATTCTCAGCCACTGATCTGCCCTGCATGTATGTTGTGACAACAAAGCCCCAAGTTCACGTCTTTTTTTTTCCTCACAACACTGAGTTGTTCGTAAAGATAAATGGGTCATGTAGTTGATCGTGAGCAAAATGCAGCCTCAATCTTGAACTCTGTCTATTCTCTGTCAGCCACGGTGATGACCACTCTGGTGAGCCTTTTGGCATCACCTTTTACTTCTATCCACTCTGCCCCCTTTTTGGTATATCCTCTACAGCACACACAGCACTAAGGGATGTTTCAGCTTCAGCCATCCATGAACATCCATTTAATACAACCTTTCATTACCACCAGTGCATACAACCTATTAAAAAAAGAATTATGCTTACTTCATTCACATTTCAAAATAGACAAATCTGGCGCCAAAATATTTCAACAGATTAAAACATCATTTGGAAGTGTTGAGTACACTTAAGACACATAGGACTCAATATTAAGAAATGCAGTGGCTGAGACACAATGCTTCTATCACTTATGTCCAACCAAGAACTTTATCAAGAAGTATGCAAGAACATTTTTAAAAAAAAGGGATATTTCTGCGGTTCAGTGGGGGGGTTTAGATGCTCAGCATACAATGCATCCATCTATTGAAAAACATGTCTACTGTTTAAACTCTATCAGATGCATCAGATGACATTATAAGCCTGTTGTTGTTAAATGGCATCCCCCCCTCATTTCAAGTTAACTAATGAAGGATAATACCTATGCCAGACATAGCCGTGAGTGTATTAAAGGACAGTAGATGTTCACGCAAAAATCAGCCCAGTATTTATGCGTGCAGCAGCACTAAATTTAGGAGAAAACACAAAAAAATGTGTATCAAACTTTATGGTTATGTTTATTAGCCAGAGTTGTGGAGCAAGAGTTGGGATCAAGGAGTCAGAAGCAATTTTGGGTGCAGTTAGAGCTGGGAATCAGTTGGAAATGTTTTTGAACTGGCCAGAGTCAGACAGCAGAAAAGTTGGAGTTAGAAGAATCTAAAGTTTGAATTACAGACTCCTCATTTCTGCTTTCAAGCATTTAAAAATAAACAGAAATGATTTAAAAGTAAAAATTAACATACCTCTACATAGATATAGATTTACATGGTTAAAAACAGTAACCAGGACAATATCCCTGGTTTACAAATTTCTTTATGCCACAATGCACAGATCTTTTTCAGACATGAAAGTAGAGCAAAAAGAAGAAAACTTACGGCTGTTCTGCTACTTCAATTTTATCAGGAACGTAGACCACACCAGGTATAAATGTTGGCTCAGGGATCTTTTTCTGGACCTGAAGCCAATAGTGAAACATTAAATTCTCTGAAACTGTCATTAAGTGTTGAAAAATCTGTTATTTGAAATAGCATTGCCTTCTTCCAATACAAATGTCACAATGAAATAAAAAGCAGATGTGCTCAGGCCAAGTCAGCATTCCAGAAAATGAGAAACATCTTGTGCAACAGATCCATATCAATGGAAACAAATTCTGAGTGCTTAAATGTTACATCAAGCCAATTTTGTTTTATGGATGTGAAGCATGATCTATGAATAGGAGAGTACAGTGAGAAATGGAGGCCATGGAAATGCAGTTTATAAGAAGGATGTTGAAGGTACCATGGACAGCTAAGAAAACCAAACGAAGAAGTCTCTTAAGAGAGGCTGGAGTTAAAGGACAAATTACAGCATATATCAGAGGCAAATGTGAGATTTGTAGGACATTTTCTGAGAATAGGAAAATTGGAACACACTGTGGCAGCTGGAAAAATTGAGGGAAGAAGAGGCAGAGGAAGACAGAGAGAGAAGTTACTGGATGGGCTGTCAGTGTGGCTAGGAAGAAAATCACCGGTGGATCTCATAATCAAGTCTAAAGACAGGGAATTATGGAGAGAAATGATCGCATGGATGTTAACAAAACAATAAAAAATTTTTAAATTAAAAAAATGGTAAATGACTTATCTGTTTCAGGAATTTTTTATTGTTTTGTCAACACTATTTCAGAAGCCGAGTTAAGTCATTTACCATTTTAAAAGGTTTTTAATTTTGTGTTTTGCTAACATCAAATTAATGTAAATCTATACTTTCTCCTCTCTCTGATTCTTTGTCCTGTTTGTTTTTGTCTGACAAAGGTTCACGCCGAAATGTCACAACTGTGTTATCGTTATATAATAAAGCTGTTCCTACTTTTTACCTAGTTTATACTTATCTTAACATAGTCTTTGTGAGACAGGGAACATAGATCTGTTTGCTTAAAAACTCTGACCTACCTCTGTAGCCCATAAATCTGTAGCAATCAACACTAATTGTAATTGTTATTTTTGTAAAATGTAATGTCATGTTGGTGGATGGATGGGGACATGGAGACCGCAGGCAGGGATGAGAAAAGTCTGGTGTGAAACCAGTGAACCCAGGATGTGACAAGCCTATGGGTCTTTACAACAATGGCTATCAGAATGATGTAAACAAAACAGAGCCAGCAGACTATAGGTGGTGGGGAATGGATATCGTCGAGGCACTCATTGGATTCCTAATTCCAGAGTTGGAGTGTCTCTATGGAACTGTCTCAAAGCCGTCTGGCCAGCCAGCGCTGCATGCTGGATCTGACATGGAGAAGGGGCTTAAGTACAGCCACCAGAGACTGGAAAACAAAGTTTTTGGCCAGGCCAGCCCACACCACTGTCTTCATGGCAGTCTGAGCGAGACCACAGTCTGCCCTAGCAAGGAAAGGTGCTTAAGTCCGAGTTACCCAGCCAAATGGTGCATCGTAAAAATCAGGGTATCACGCATCATGGCCAGTGTGTGTACGATGAAGAAGAAGTAGTAATGTCCACTCTCATCGATACATACAAAACCTGGAAAACAACTAAAGAAATAGAAAACAAAACAAAATTAGGATCTTTTGAAAACAAATGCCTAAGGAAAATACTCAACTCATTATAAAGTGGAATTAATTCAAGAACAACAAAGAGATAAGGCAGATGAGTGAGCAACAACTTGTCTCATGGGTGACAAGAAAATGGAGATGGACACATATTGTGATGAGAAGAAACAGTCAGTGAATCTAAAAACAAGCTATCAAGTGGAACACAACAGGCCAAAGAAAAAGAAGTCAACATCGTGAAACTCTTAAAGAGTACATTGTTAAGAGAGGGCAAATTAGTAGGCATAAAATCCCTTGATGAGGTTGAAAAGCTTGCCAAAAACAGAAATCAATGAATCAATCAAGTGCCATGCTGCATGGCATAGACGATCATTTCTCTCCACAATTCCCTGTCTTTAGACTTGATTATGAGATTTGCCTGTGACTTTCTTTCTAGCCACACCGACAGCCCATCCAGTAACTTCTCTCTCTGTCTTCCTCTGTCTCTTCTTCCCTCAGTTTTTCCAGTTGCCACAATGTGTTCCAGTTTTCCTCTTCTTAGAAAATGTCCTACAAATCTTGCTTGTTTGCCTCTGATCTTTGCTGTAATTTGTCTTTTAACTCCAGCTTCTCTTAAGACTTCTTCATTGGTTTTCTTAGCTGTCCATGGTACCTTCAACATCCTTCTTATGAACCATATTTCCATGGCCTCCATTTTTTACTGTACTCTCTTATTCATAGATCATGCTTCACATCCATAAAACAAAATTGGCTCGATGTAACATTTAAGAACTCAGAATCTTGTTTCCATTGATATGGATCTGTCACACAAGATGTTAATTTTCTGGAATGCTGACTTGGCCTGAGCACATCTGCTTTTTATTTCATTGTGACATTTCCCATCAACTGTTATAATCATTCCTAAGTACTTGAATCTATCAATTTGTTTCAGATCTGTGCCATCGATGGTAATGCTACATTTTGGTGGTATTCTTTTCTTTGAGATGACCATCACTTCAGTCTTCTTTTTATTCAGGCTGAGACCTTTACTTTTACTTTCATGAACCATGATGTCCAGTAGAGCCTGTAGTTCCCCTTCACTTTTACCAATCAGAACTGTGTCATCTGCATATCTTAAGTTGTTAAGGTTGTAACTGCCAATTGATATTCCTGGCAAGCTCTCTATATTTCTCATTATGTTTTCGCTGTACAAGGAAAAGAGGTCAGGAGATAGAACACATCCTTGTCTCACTCTCAATTTTATGTCTTGGAATGCTTCTATTTGATTCTCAACCTTCACTGCTGCTGATTGCTGTCAGTATATGTTTTTGATAAGTCTCAGATCTTTCCTATTAATGTTGATGTCTTCCAGCATTCTTATAATTTCTGTGTGACTCACTTTATCAAATGCTTTACAGTAGTCTATGAAGCATAAGTATGGGTACATCTTTACTTCTATTGATCTTTCCATCAATGTTCTCAAAAAATGGGAAGGATGTAAGACATATTCCTCTTCAGCTTTCCAAGCCATTAATCCTCCTTGCTGCAGATAAAGTTCACCTCCATTCCTCTCTATTCCTAATCTTCTCTCTCCAGTTGGTGACACCAATTTCTTTTATATCCTCTTCTATGTTGTCTTTCCATGTCTGTCTTGGTCTACACCTTGGTCTTGTTTCCCTCATCTCTTGTGCATACATAATTTGTGTCTGTCTGTTCTCTTCCATTCTTTCTACATGCCCCAGCCAGCGTAGTCTGTTCAGTTTCAAGACATTTATAATTCATTGGGATTTAAATAAACTGTTCTGTTCAGTGTTTTGTTCTAGCTCTCCATGCTCCACTGTTGGTATCCTTTATGGGCCCAAAGATTCTTCTTTGGATCTTCAAAGACCTGCAGTTGTTTATCATTCTTTGTTGTACTCCACGTTTCTGATCCACACATGACGGCTGGTTTTATTATAGTTTTGTAGATTGTTATTTTGGTGTTTTGGAACAGGACTGTGGATTTTAACAGGTGTTTTCAAGGCAAAGTATATTTTTTTCCCTGTCTGTACTCTGATTTTATTTTCCTCACTTACTAGGCTGCTTCTGTTGAAGGTTGTGCCTAAATATTTGTATGTTTCTGCTTTCCTAATAATCATATTTCCAGCATTTCTATAATCTGGAAACTCTGCCCCTGGTCTCTTGATATCTTCATATACTCTGTCTTATCTTGGTTAATAGTTAAGCCCACTTTTAATGCCACATCTCTCAGGTGTATGCAGGTATTGATGACTTCTTGCATAGTTTCCCCCAATAGGTTGATGTCATCAGCATATCCCAGTATTTTAGCTTATTTTTTTTGTATGGCTTTCTTCTTTCACTTTTCTGATTACCTTTTCTGGTACTAGTTTGAGTAGTAATGGAGATAATGTATCACCTTTCTTATATAGTATGGTTCTGACTTTCTTCCTTTATATATTACTATATTTTGTGCATCTTATCTTATCTTATATCTTATATCCTTCCCATGCCGTTAAACGTCAGTTAGTGCTCGCAAAGTAGTTTGCCAATTTTTCCTGTCTTCGGCGAGTCTTTCAACCTCATCAAAGGATTTTATGCCTGTTAATTTGGCATCTCTTAATAATATCCTCTTCAGAGTTTCACGCGCTCTGCCTCTTTTTCTTCGGCCTGTTGTGTTCCACTTGATAGCTTGTTTTGGAATTTTGTGCATCCTCCATACATATTCTGGTCAGACTGATTAATTTATTAGGTATCTCAAATACTGTCATTATTTTCCATAAGCTGCTTCTATCTATATTGTCACAGGCTTTCTTGAACTCACTGAAGATATTATGTACTTATTTTCCATATCCCCATACTTTTCTGCTCTCTGATGTAGATAAAATATTTAGTCTACAGTTGATCTACTCTTCCTAAAATTTGCGTGATAAGCTTCCAGTATGTTCTTGCTGTATGCGCATACTTACATACATACATATAGATACACACACCCACACACACAGCAATCATAAATCAAGGGGCGTAACCATTGAAAAATACATAGAAAGAATGACTTGTTCTTGTAAATATTCCTCTTTTCTTCACTCTCCTCTTCCCCTTCAGTTTTCCAGTCATTGCCAAGTTATCTAATATATGTCTTGTCAAGATATGTCCAAGAAGTTTTCACTGTCTTTCTTTTCTTATAATTTTAACTAGCTTTCGTTGTTCTAAAACTTCAATGAGGACCTCTTCATTTGAAAATCATCATGGAAGAAAAGAAGAATAGCCAGCTAAATGCGATATGGAACAGAAGCAAATCCGGGTAAAATATCAAGACAAGAGAAGTTCTGTAGAATATGCTACATAATTTATCCTCAAAGACTTATCTTTCAAATAAGTATCGCGCCTAATTACATGAACAGGCAAAAATTACACTGCATCATACCTCTTGGTAAGCCATTTTGTGAGGATGGGGGAAAGAAGTGATAATCCGTGAGAAAAATGGTCAGCTAAAGATTTTGAGTTCAATAGAAAACATTTGTTCTTTATTCTTGTGCCTGCTCCTTCTGTAACAATAGAAGTTTACTTCGTTGCCGTAGAAACCGTTATGGAATCTGCCACGATTGGATGATTTCTGACCAATAAAATTGAAGAGGGGAGTAGCCCATTAATGGCTGCCTGTCGTGCTACCTGGATTTTTTTTAAAAAGTCTTTCTTGCACTTACTTAGGCACAAGTAATGCCATATATAATATATATATATATATATATATATATATATATATATATATATATATATATATATATATATCTTTCCCGTGCCGTTAAACGTCACATAGGGCTCGCAAAGTAGTTCGCCAATTTTTCCTGTCTTCGGCGAGTCTTTCAACCTCATCAAAGGATTTTATGCCTGTTAATTTGGCCTCTCTTAATAATGTCCTCTTCAGAGTTTCACGCGGTCTGCCTCTTTTTCTTCGGCCTGTTGTGTTCCACATGATAGCTTGTTTTGGGATATATAATGAGAACATTGAAAGATCAATAGAAGTAAAGACGGATCTATACTTATGCTTCATAGACTACTGTAAAGCATTCGATAAAGTGAGTCACACAGAAATTATAAGAATGCTGGAAGACATCAACATAGATGGGAAAGATCTGAAACTCATAAAAAAATATACTGGCAGCAATCAGCAGCAGTGAAGGCTGAGAATCAAATAGAAGCATTCCAAGATGTAAAACTGAGGGTGAGACAAGGATGAGTTCTATCTCCTGACCTCTTTTCCTTGTACAGCGAAAACATAATGAGAAATATAGTGAGCATTCCAGGAATATCAATTGGCGGTTACAACCTTAACAACTTAAGATATGCAGACGACACAGTTCTGATTGCTAAAAGTGAAGGGGAGCTACAGGCTCTTCTGGACATCAAGGTTCATGAAAGTAAAAGTAAAGGTCTCAGCTTGAATAAAATGAAGACTGAAGTTATGGTCATCTCAAAGAAGAGAATACCACCAAAATGTAGCATTACCATCGATGGCACAGAACTGAAACAAATTGATAGATTCAAGTACTTAGGAATAATCATAACAGCTGACGGGAAATGTCACAACGAAATAAAAAGCAGACGTGTTCAGGCCAAGTCAGCATTCCAGAAAATGAGAAACATCTTGTGCAACAGATCCATATCAATGGAAACAAGATTCTGAGTACTTAAATGTTACATCGAGCCAATTTTGTTTTATGGATGTGAAGCATGATCTATGAATAAGAGAGTACAGCAAGAAATGGAGGCCATGGAAATGTGGTTCATAAGAAGGATGTTGAAGGTATCATGGACAGCTAAGAAAACCAACGAAGAAGTCTCACAAGAGAGGCTTGAGTTAAAAGAAAAATTACAGCAAAGATCAGAGGCAGACAAGCGAGAGTTGTAAGGCATTTTCTGAGAAGAGGAAAATTGGAAAATTGGAAAACAGTGTGGCAACTGGAAAACTGAGGGCCTTCAGAGGAAAAGAGAGAAAGAGAGAGAGAGAGAGAGAGAAGTTACTGGATGGGCTGTCAGTGTGGCTAGTAAGAAAGTCACTGGTGGATCTCATAATCAAGTCTAAAGACAGGGAAATGTGGAGAGAAATGACCGCATAGCCCACTCGGCATGGCCCTTGATTGATTGCACTTACTTATATGGTTTGGCCACCATTTCCAAGATCTTCGACACATGAAAGTATGATGTGGTCAGTACCACGCATGGCCACACTTCTCTGGTACCCAATTTTAGAAATAGCATCCGAAATGTTAAAAGCTATCAACAGTGACAACATGAGACAAATACAGAGAATGTTTAATAAAATTTGGAAAGAAGAAAAGATCCCTTCTTTATGGGAAAAAGGAATCATTGTTAAATACCACAAAAAAGGCAATCTTAACAACTGCAACGATTAGAAAGAAGTAACCTTAGTATTAGTAGTGTCAAAAGTATTTTACATGGTCATTTTGAATAGACTTAAAGATATAGTGGATACTGGAATGAGAGAAGAACAAGCAGGATTTCGAAAAGGAAGATGTTATCTCGACCAGATCTTTACTCTATGAATAACACTTGAAGAACATATTGAAAAGCAAAGACCATTCATCCTGAAATTCATAGAATTTAAAAATGCATTTTATAGCTTACACAGAGATTCACTGTGAAGGATTTTATGACTGTATTGAACATCATCTAAGATTGTCAATATCATTAAGGGTCTCTACAACGGATATGTTTGTGCAGTCAAGACAGAAGAAGGAACGAGCAAATGGTTCCAGATTGAAGAAGGCGCGAAACAAGGGTGTATACTATCTAAATTGCGTTTTTTTGGAATAGCCAAAGACTTTATAATGAAAAAATGCTGCACAGGTAACACAGATATTGACTGGGTGCATGGGACCCAACTAGAAGATCTTGATTTTGCTGATGACATAACTCTTATCAGTAACAATGCAAGAAAAAACAGACAGCATGTCTGGCTAGCAAAATAGGACTTGAAATTAACAAGGACAAAACAAACATAATGAAACTTTCCATTAATCAAACAGGAAAAATATACGTAGAAGGGACAGCTGTTGAAGAACTCAACCAATCTGCATACCTTAGCAACTACATAGACCAGGATGATGACACCAGAAGGAAGTTAGAATTAGAATTGCAAAAGCAGCATTGGCCAAAAGAGTCTTGAGAACATATGGCACTCAAAAATTATAAGCACAAAAAACAAATTAAGACTGTTCAATTCAAATGTAATATCGCCCTTTTTTATGCACGCGAAAGCTGGAAAACAACTAAAGAAATAGACAACAAATTAGACTATTTTGAAAAGAAATGCCTACGGAAAATATTCAGCATAAAGTGAAACGAATTCTAGAACAATGAAGAGATAAGACAGATGAGCGAACAACAACCAGTCTCATGGGTGATCAGGAAAAGGAGATGGGCATATATATCGGTCACATGATGAGAAGAAACAGTCAGATAATCCCAAAATAAGGGATAAAGTATAACACAACAAGCTGAAGAAAAAGAGGTCGACCATGAGAAACTCTAAAGAGGACATTGTTAAAAGAGGCCAAACTCTCTCTCTCTCTCTGAACCTTAAGTGCCCAGCGCACATGGGGCTTCCGCAAGGGTCCTCCACAAATGCCTGTCCTTCGCCTTTTTTTCTGCTCTTGCCCAGGTGAGCCCTCTATTGCTCAACATCCTTTCTGTTGTTCTTCTCCATGTCTCTTTTGGTCTACCCTTACGTATGTTCCCCTGTGGTGTCCATCTTAGTGCTATTTTTGGTAGTGAGTTGTCAGTCATTCGGAGCACATGTCCCAACCATCGCCAGCGTAGGCCAAACTAGTAGGCATAAAATCCTTTGATGAGGTTGAAAAGCTCGCCGAAAACAGAAAAACTTGACGAACTATCACGTAGTAGCGAGCCGTAAGTGACTTTTAACGGCACGAGGGGGGTGTAAGATGTAAGGGTGTATAATGGGGAAAAAAGAACGAGAGTAAGACCAAGCGAAAATAGCTGCAAGACATCGTTGATAATCTGCAAATGGATGCATCAGCAGGGTATCTTTCTTAGAACCGAGAGGCCTACAGGAGAGCTGTTAGAGAGGCAAATTTCCGCAAGGCACATGCAATAGACTGACTGACTGAGGTGGACTCCGGGGTCTTTCTTGCATGTAGGAGATATCCATTCCTACTTTGAAATGAAAAAAAAGGGACTGTTTGGGGGAAAAGTGTGGAAGTGAAGTCATCACGTGTGCATGTGAGAGTGGGCGTGTGTTATGCCAATTATGCAAATCACTACATTTCTCAGTCTCATCTTCTGCATATCTTTTCATCCTTGGTAGCCTCTAATTCTTTTTTTTTTTCCCTTCAGGTGCCCGCCGAATGGCCATGCTAGCAACATTACTGTGGGTATTTTCTTAGCACACGATCAGTCCATTTTCTGCACTGTTCTCTTACTTGCTTTGAGATAGCATGTGTCTTTACATATTATAGGCCTGCGGCTGATCACAGGAGGAATGAAGAGCTCTCCCATCACGGAGATGGAGAAATACACACAAATTCAACCTCTTGAGATCGGCGGCAAAGAAAAACTAATGATCCACGAACAAAAGTTGATACGCCTGACAACCCACCCTTTGAACAAAAGTTGATACGCCTGACAACCCACCCTGTGAATAAAAGAATTCACAAATTCACAAAAAACAGACTGAAAAGAACCAGCTTCAACCATCTGACAACACAGCTGCAACAACACTATATAGACCTCCTTCCCAGCTCTCATGAAGAAATTGAACTACTCCAATTTGTGGAGGAGCACAGTCTCTGTGAAGATATAACAGTCCTCACAGAGGTACCAGGCATACACAAAAAGGACTATCTAACAACACTTCAGATGAAGACACTGACCCAGGAGCTGATTGACAGAAAATACAACCCAGCTGAATGGACACATGTGTACACAGACGGATCTGCAGAAAAAAAGCAGTAAAAAATGGAGGTGTGGGTATTTGCATAAGATACACAGATGGGAGACAAACCAAAAATGCCTTCGTGACGGGAAAGACTTCCTCCAACTACAGGGCAGAAACAACAGCCCTCACTGAAGCCATCAAAATACTAATAACAGAAAACCAGCAACCACAACTCAAAATAGCCTTCCTCGCAGACTTCAGGGTACTTATAGAATCATTAAAGACAACAAACAACCCTAGGCAAAAATACAAGAAATCACAACAGAACTGAAGCACCTTACACTGTCAACAACCGTGGCCCTATAATGGGTACCATCCCACTGTGGAATATTTGGCAATGAAATAGCTGACACCCTGTCCAAAGCTGGCAGCGATCAAGATCAAACAAATCATCCAGTAAACTACCAAGAGGCGAAAACTATACTGTTAAAAAAAAAGAAATGCAACACTACTGTAGTCGTAATGGACACCAAGTTTCAAATTTGTATCAAAATTTTATTTTACGGAATTAATGTTTCAATCTTGGCACGAGAAAACTTTAAGGTTTTAACAATGAAATGATGTTCATTAAATTTGGTTTGGAGGCCTCCGTTTCAGTAAGGTGTATGGCCTCCTCTGGCCTGTATCAGAGAACGAAATCTCCTTGACATGGATCCGATTAGCCGTTGGATCTGTTGTTGTGGGATGGCTGCCCACTCTTCCCGCAGTGCAGGAGACAACTGTCGGAGATTGGTTAGCCCTACGTCTCGCTGGCGGACTTGTCTGTTGAGTTCATCCCTTAAGTGTTATATTGGGTTCATGTCTGACGACATAGAAGGCCACGGAATGGTCTGGACGTTGTTGTCAGTGAGGAACTTGGTGGTGAGTTGTGCCAAATGAGGTCGAGCGTTATCCTGCTAAAACATCGACCCTGATGCAGCTAGGTGTGGAAGGAGGTGAAGACGAAGAATTTCAGCGACGTATCGTTGGGCATTCAGGAGTCCTTCAATTTGCGCTAGGTCACTTCTTCCCATGAAGTTGATGTCCCCCACACCAGCACACCTCCACCACCATGTGGAGGAGCCTCATCCGCGCAGTTCTGAGCGTAGCGCTCATGGACTCCGCAGTAAACTCTTCTCCGTATATCTTGTCCCTGGAGCAGAAAGAATGATTCATCACTAAATCAAACCCTTCTCCAACAATTCGCAACGGTCAAATGACGATGCTGGTTCGCCCACTGAAGTCGGTTCTGGTGTTGTCGGTCCGTAAGAACAAGACATCTGTAGAGTCTTCTAGCCCAAAGACCAGCTTAGTGCAGTCGGTTTCTGACCGTTTGATCTGAAATTAAACAAGCTGCTATCATTGACTGGACTGTTGAGAACGCAGATGCAAATCGATTCCTGAGGTGACGCAGCCGTATGAAGTGGTCTTCGGCAGGAGTTGTGACTATGGGTCTTCCACTGCGTGGCCGGTCTGCAACTGAGCCAGTTTTTTTAAATCATCTCCAAAGGCGACTAATGGTGATTCCAACCATATTAAATTGTCTGGCCATTACACTTTGTGACTGTCCAGTCTGTAAACGTCCGATGATGATGTGTCGTTGTTCTGTAGTGAGATGAGCCATACTTACGCATTGAATTTTCAAACGAATTGATTCGAGGAGCGTCAATCTTTTATAGGCATTCAATAACATAGTCAGTGAGTTTTGTGTTCAGTAAGTTTCACGGGATTCTCGTGAACCTGTCATGAGTCAAAAATGCTGTTTTGACTAGTGTCGCTTTTCTGTGGTCATGAATCATCTGCTGAGTACAATTCAGGTCAGCAAGTGAAGTTGATGTCCAAGTGAACGTTTCAGGCAATTTGCTCTTGTCTGATCAGCAAACTTCAGTTTAAATCGCAACATCGTATTTGTTGCGTTTCTTTTTTTTTTTTAACAGTGCAGATCTGAATGGAAGAAACAGTTGAAATGCAACAACGAACCAGATGCAATACACCAACTACAAAGACATCAGCAAACCGTCCTCTTTCACCTACGGACAGGCCACTGTAGACTGCCGAGCCACCTTAAATCGACTCCAAATATCTCGTACAGACGAGTGTCCATGTGACAGTGGAGTCCAGACTCCAGAACATATCCTTCAAGGATGCCCAAACCATGCAGACCTGAGGCGTGAGGCATGGCCAGAGGACACAAGCTTGGGGCAAAAGCTTTGGGGCTCCTACCAGGATCTGGAGAGGACTGCGGGCTTTTCCATGTCGACAGGGATCAGGATCTGATGTGACCAAGAACCTCGAACGCAGAAGTAGCAACTAGAATCTTGTTAGAATCTTTCCTAGTCAGGTTGTGCAGAATTAGGATAATCTGACATTTAATTTTTTTGTTCTTCTTCAGTTCTGTGACAGACTGTTTCTCCAGACAGCTTGTCATCATCATCAGGTGCCGTACAGACTGGCGTTGGCTATTATGCTTCTCCAGAGTACACAATCCTTCATGCAGTCCATCAGCTCAGTTGGTGGTCTCCTCTCACACCATCCCGTCAAATTGTCCAGTATCATTTCTCCTGGTCTTCCTCTTGATCTTCTTCCTTCTATTTTTCCTGTTATAATATTTTCAATGCCCCCTCTTCTCATTACATGTCATATGAAAGTACATTGTCTCTCTCTCTTATTATTATTATTATTATTTTTTTTGGACAAGATTTGTTTGTCTCTCCAGCTCTTCTCATGTATTCCTCATTAGTTATTTTTTGCTGTCTAGGAGATTCGCAACATTATTCTAATAAAACACACTTCTGCTGCTTCCAATGATTTTTGTGCAGATCTGCCTATTGTCCATGATTCACTTCCATATAACAATATAGGTTCAGTATAGCAAGAAAGTTAAGACTATTCAACTCAAATGTAATATCCACCCTCATTTATGCATGTGAAAGCTGGAAAACAACTAAAGAAATAGAAAAGAAATTAGACTCTTTTGAAAACAAATGCCTAAGGAAAATACTCGGCATCAAGTGGAATGAATTCAAGAACAATGCAGAGATAAGACAGATGACTGAACAACAACCAGTCTCATGGGTGATCAGGAAAAGGAGATGGACATATGTTGGTCACTTGATGAGAAGAAATGATCAGAGAATCCCAAAACAAGCTATCAAGTGGAACACAACAGGCCGAAGAAAAAGAGGCAGACCGCGTGAAACTCTGAAGAGGACATTATTAAGAGAGGCCAAGTTAACAGGCATAAAATCCTTTGATGAGGTTGAAAGACTCGCTGAAGACAGGAAAAATTGGCGAACTACTTTGCGAGCCCTATGTGACGTCTAACGGCACGGGAAGGATATAAGATATAAGATATAAGATAGCAAGAAAAAAACAGATAGCCTGTCTTCACTGGCTAGCAAAATAGGACTTGAAATTAACAAGGACAAAACAAAAATAATACAACTTACCATTAATCAAAATGGAAAAAATTCACATAGAAGGGACAGATATTGAAGAAGTCAATCAATTTGCATACCTTGGCAGCTGCATAGATCAGGATGGTGACACCAGAAAGGAAGTTAGAATTGGAATTGCAAAAGCAGCATTGATCTTCAAGAATCTTGAGAACGTATGGCATTCAAAAATTATAAGCACAAAAACCAAGTTAAGACTATTCAATTCAAATGTAATATCCATCCTCATTTATGTATGCGAAAGCTGGAAAACAACTAAAGAAATAGACAAGAAATTAGACTCTTTTGAAAACAAATGACTAAGGAAAATACTCGGCATCAAGTGGAACGAATTCAAGAACAATGCAGAGATAAGACAGATGATTGAACAACAACCAGTCTCATGGGTGATCAAGAAAAGGAGATGGACATATGTTGGTCGCGTGATGAGAAGAAACTATCAGAGAATCCCAAAACAAGCTATAAAATGGAACACAACAGGCCAAAGAAAAAGAGGCAGACTGCGCGAAACTCTGAAGAGGACATTGTTAAGAGAGACCAAATTAATAGGCATAAAATCCCTTGATGAGGTTGAAAGACTCGCCGAAGACAGGAAAGTTTGCCGAACTACCTTGCGAGACCTATGTGACGTTTAACGGCACGGGAAGGATATATGATATAAGATAAGATAGCGTTGTATGACTTGTTTTCTAACATTCATTGATAAGGATGTGTTGGATAATATATTCCTCATTCTCTGAAATGCAGTCTTTGCTTGGTCTACTCTGTTCCTAATTTCTGTTCTGTATTTTGGAAAACTTGTGATACTTGGAAAAAAAGCATATTTTTGTCCCGCTTAACATGGGGACACTTTTGTATTATCCGTAATGTAAACATGCAGTACACTATAATCGAGGACCAATGAGAAGTGGGCGTTAGATAATGATAACGTTCTATGATATCCGAGAGCGGACAACTTTATTAGCTCACGAGTTTGTATCTGGTAAGCGTCTTTAGGAGTTAGTATTTTAAACAAGAGATTAGCAATACTATGTCATATTCCATCTGCATCGTTTAAGTTCAGTAATAGTGGTAAAAATACTTCACCTCATTGCTGGTATTCCATTACAGATAACATTTCCTCATGGACTTGAGGTATCGTTAAGTTTTGACTGCAGGGCGTATGTTTTATTTGTCTTTTTTGTTTTTGTAACAAGTGTCTAACATTTTACCTTTGCGTGCAGCATCATCGTGTGTATTCTCCCAAGTAAAGGTTTTCTGCAAACATCTCTCTCCTGTTTGCTCTGTCTTGCTTCCTGTGGATATCATCAAACTTCTCGTTCAGTTCTTGATGTTGTCCATCTATCCATGTCGTTATATTCCTTTGATCATCCTTCCCCAGTCAGCTTTATCTTCCATTACTGTTTTCTTTATAGTAATCTTCACGTGACATGCCCTTTCCAGAACGTTGTCCCTCTCACAGCCTCCCTGAGTGCAATACGATCTTGAGCAGGTTGATAGCCCTCCTTGAAGCCCACAGAACACTTAAAACAGAAAACCAGCAGCCACTACACAAAATAGCCTTCTTCACAGACTGCAGGGCACTTCTGGAATCTCTAAAAACAACAAAGAACCCACAGGCAAACATTCAGGAAATCACAACAGAACTGAAGCACCTTACATTATCAATAACTATGGCCTTACAATGGGTACCATTCCACTGTGGAATAGCTGGCAATGAAATAGCTGACATCCTATCCAAAGCTGGCAGCAATCAAGATAAAATTACCACTACCAAGAGATGAAAACCATAATCCGTAACCAGTGCAGATCTGAATGGAAAAAGAAACTGAAATGTAACAATGAACCAGATCCAATACACAAACTACAAAGACGTCAGCAAACCATCCTCTTTTGCCTAAGGACAGGCCACCGCAGATTACTGAGCCACCTGCATCGACTCAAAATGTCTCACACAGACGAGTGTCCATGTGGCATATTCCTACAAGGGTGCCCAAACTGTGCAGACCTGAGGTGTGAGACATGGCCAGAGGACACAAGCTTGGGGCAAAAGCTTTGGGGCTCCTATCAAGATCTGGAGAGGACTGCGGGCTTTGCCATGTTGACAGGGATCAGGATCTGAAGTGACCAAGAACCTCGAACGCAGAAGAAGAAGTTGACCAGTGTCTCACAGTGACATATTCAGACTTTCTGTGATGTCCTTAGTCCACCATTGGTGAGGTCATCTCTTTTCAATATGCCTTCTAGTATCAGCCTTTCCAAACCATTGTGTCTCTCTTTATGTGGCCAAAGTATCACAGCTTTCTAAGTTTTATGGTGTTTATGAGTCATTTTTCTGCAACGCCTAGTCCCATCATTATCTCTTTATTTGATTTTCTTTCTATCCAGGATATTCTGAGTGCCCTTCTGTAACATTTCATGTCAGATGCTGCTATTCTCTTTTCTAGTGCTTTGTTAAGTGTCCACGTTTCACATTTTTATGTCGCTACTGAAAATATGTAAGCTCTTAGTAAAACATAGCTTTGTTTTCTTGTTGGTACCTTGTCACATAGATCACCAACTGAACTGATGGCCTGCATGAAGGATCGGGTACTCTGGAGAAGCATAATAGCCAACGCCAGTCGGCACGGCACCTGATGATGATGATGACCTTGTCACATGCTTTTTCTTTTGTGCTAGTTTCTGTGATGCAAGTGCTAGTCTTGATTTCCACTGTGTGGAGGGTAGCGGGTTAGGGATATTACTTACCAAAGGAAGGGAAAAACACATCTTTCCCTCCGCTAGTCTATGGGACACCCTTGGACAGGGTGGAGTACCCGTTCAGCCCCCCGATCAGAGTTACGTGAAGCCATGGGAACAGGTGGTGAGTGGAGCAGTCGGAGCAGCCAGCAGTTAATGCAGGTCGTGGTCTCTACGATGGTAGACAGAAGATCTCAGCTGTGGAGACAATGGCTGCGATCACCGACTTGTAACAGTCTCTGCCAAAGAAGGGAAAGGAGAACAAACTAGCTTCTTACACTGCCAGTAAACCTATAGTACTAATCTTCTTACACTGCCAGTAAACCTATAGTACTAATCTTCTTACACTGCCAGTAAACCTATAGTACTAATCTTCTTACACTGCCAATAAACCTATAGCACTAATCCTCATGAAATGTTGTTGTTTTTTTTTTGTGGTTCTCTTTCTTTTTTTTTTCAGGTTTTTTTGTTCTTTTATTTTCCTCTTTTCACGATAGAACCTCTACCCTTTCTTCCACTAGCAGCCTGGTTAGCCGAGTGGTTAGGAACTCGGTTTACTCATCCGGTGGTACTGGGTTCAGTCCCAGCAGTGGGGATTTTTTTTCTGGTACACACCAAAAAAAAAGCCCCCGGGATTGACCCAGCCTCTAAAAATGGGTACCAGAGAAATCTGGGAAGGTAAAGCAGCCAAGTGTGATACTGACCACATCACAGTTTCATGTCCCGAAGGTCATGGAAAATACGGGCCTAACACTGTATTCCCCAATATGCCTTAATGGCTTGGAAAGGAGAATTTTACCTTTACCTTTCCTCCACTGCATTACGATGGTTTAAAATATAAAAATATTTTTTCTAATTAGAAAATATGTGTATTTCATATGAAGTGCATTTTCTGTTTAAAGATTTCTAAATATAGTCCTATAGTGCAGCAGATGAGAAGAAATGATCAGAGAATCCCAAAACAAGGTATCAAGTGGAACACAACAGGCCAAAGAAAAAGAGGCAGACCCGTGTGAAACTCTGAAGAGGACATTGTTAAGAGAGGCCAAATTAACAGGCATAAAATCTCTTGATGAGGCTGAAAGACTCGCCGAAGACAGGAAAGTTTGGCGAACTACCTTGTGAGCCCTATGTGACGTTTAACGGCACGGGAAGGATATAAGATATAAGAATGCAGCAGAGACATCTGGGGTCACGGTGTTAGTGCCCATTTTTTCCTTGACTTGTCTGCACACTAAAGAAAAAAAAACTGATAAAGGTAGCATCAAGCCTGGCCACCTTTTCTTCCCCAGCTCCAGATGGAAACAAGGTACCCATTTCTGCAGGTTGGTGGTGGTGGGGGGGGGGGGAGGGTGCCTCCATACAGACTTGAACCACTTACCTCACAGTGAGACAAGAACACTAACAACTAGACCAGTCAGGCACCACAGACTTTTGATCTGGTATACTCTGATAATAATTCAAGATTTGCAAGATTTTTTGGATTTGTTGAAGGAAAGGGAACACACAGTGCCATTTATGCTTTACGAACACTAACAGAAAGAGCTTTAGAAGTACAGAAAGATCTCTACTTATGCTTCATTGATTACACCAAGGCATTCAACAAGGTGAAACATGATGAGATTATTAAAATGCTTGAAGACATAAACATAGACGGCAAAGACCTGAGGATTGTAAAACATCTATACTGGCAGCAAGAAGCAGCAATTCAAGTTGAAAATAGAACTGGAAAATATCAACCTATAAAACAAGGTGTGCGACAAGGATGTGTACTATCTCCAGACCTTTTTTCTCAGTACAGCGAGAATATTCTAAGAACGATCATCACAGAACCAGGCATAAAAATTGGAGGATGCAATATTAACAACCTTCGGTATGCTAACGACATAGTACTGATAGCTGAGAACCAACAAGACCTGCAAAATCTCTTGGATAAAGTGGCCAAAGAAAGTGAACAGAAAGGCCTTACTTTGAACATCAAAAAGACAGAGACTATGGTTATATCTAAGAAACAATCCACCAGCATGCAGTATAAAATTAAACGGAACTATTCTAAAGCAGGTGCAGAAATTCAAATACTTTGGAGCAGTAATAACTTCAGATGGGAAATGCAGAACAGAAATTAGGAACAGAATAAGCCAAACAAAGACTGCATTTCAGAGAATGAGAAACATATTATCCAACACATCCTTATCAATGAATGTTATAAAACGAGTCCTAAAGTGCTATATTGAACCTATCTTGTTATATGGAAGTGAATCATGGACAATAGGCAGGTCTGCACAAAAATCATTGGAAGCAGCAGAATTGTGGTTTATTAGAAGAATGTTGTGAATCCCCTAGACAGCAAAAATAACTAATGAAGAATGTATGAAAAGAGCTGGAAGACAAAAAAACCTTGTAAAAAAAGAGAGAGACAATGTACTTTCATAGGACATGCAATGAGAAGAGGGGGCATTGAAAATATTATAACAACAGGAAAAACAGAAGGAAGAAGATCAAGAGGAAGACCAAGAGAAATGATACTGGACAGTCTGACGGGATGGTGTGAGAGGAGATCACCAACTGAGCTGATGGCCTGCATGAAGGATTGTGTACTCTGGAGAAGCATAATAGCCAATGCCAGTCGGCATGGCACCTGATGATGATGATGATGATTTTCCATGAGCCTTTCTTCTGCTTTGTCCAAGTGTCAGGTCATGCTGAATGTGGAGCCCCACTGCCAGCAGAAGTTGAACATACCTGGAGCACATGCTCAGAAGTCTGTACTCAGGTCCTCACATGGGCATTCACGTGGGATTGCTTATCTCAAGTCTCAGTAGCAGTGAATCAGTAGACTTGCGCAGCAGTTCTCAGACTTTTTTCCTACAGCCCTCCCACCCACCGGGGTACATGTTCATGTGAAAATCATGAGGTGTACTGGGTTTTTTTTTTATTAACAGTATATAGGTTGCATGAATATATCTTAAGGGAGAACTTAGGTCAGGTAGCCCCCATCTTGTAAACAACCTTGGCAGAACTTGGTTTGGATTCTTCCTTGGAGGGGGAGGAGGTCCTATAGTGTGGGTGGTCTGGAGTCGGTATTGTATTTACTACTCCTATGTCCCTCCATGTGTACGTACGCATACAAATATATGCATATACACACATACAAATGGACATCTGGGTTCGTTCAAGTTTCTCTTGTCCCCTTTTTTTTCCCTTCATCTACTGTGGGACAACTGGGCTACAGCAATCAATTTTTAACTCATACAGTGTATATGCTGGGCCCTTTGTAGCTGATAATGGTCACATATATCTGGCCTCATTGCCTACATTTTTTTTTTATGCATGATTTATAGATGTGCTGCATATCTGCTGTATAAGGAGATATGGCATACAACTACCAGCAATTTCATAATGAGGTGACATCTCGAGCTTATGCCAGGCAGTCTGTTAGCAAGGATAGAGATGGATCTCATGCTCAGGAAGGGTTTAGCGGCTCTGCTTTTGAGGGCAATCCGTGGGCTTCAAATTCTGGACTTGGGCCACATTCCCCACCAGTCACTGACTGGCATAGGTACTTACACAAGCTGCAGGCTGTGGCGTTCATCATGTTCATCATCATGTTCATTATCATCATCATTGCTTTCAGAGCCATCATCATCTAGGTGTTGAGCCTTCCATTTTCCATATTATCTTTATTGCATTTTGCATCACTATCATCATTATGAGAAACACATAAATGCCTTTGAATGTAAATGCTACAGAAGAGTTCTTCAAATATCTTGGACACAAAAAAGAACAAATATATCCATACTACAAGAACTTAATATTGAAGAAGGTTGGCTAGTAGAGAGAATTAAACAAAGAAAACTTAAATATTTTTGACACATAAACATCATGATAATCTAGAGAAGACCGTCTTGGAAGGGTACATAATGGGGAAAAAGAAAGAGAGGAAGACCAAGGCGAAGATAGCTGCAAGACGTCATTGATAATCTGCAAATGGATGCATCAGCGTCATGGTTTCTTGCTTAGAACCGAGAGGCCTACAGGAGAGCTGTTAGGGAGGCAAAGTTCCCACAAGGGACATGCAAATGACTGACTGACTGACTGATCATCGTTATTGTTGTTGACATCAATCATCATCATCTTCTTCATTGCATCCAGAGGTGATAAAACTCTCAATCTTACATGATCCCCTCTCCTTCCATTTTGTCTTTCATACACTTTGAAATTCTATCTGAAAGATTCATCTTCATTTCTCTCCCCCCCTCCCATCCAAAAAAATGTAGCCCCATCATGCCATAGAACCACCCGTGGAATATGGTATTAGTGCTTGTATTTTCTATGACACATTAGAGGCATATTTGAGGATGATGTGGTCAGCATTATGATTGACCACCTTTCCAAAGAGCCAGGCACCCATTTTCTGCATCTAGGTAGCTGGATTTGAACCACTCGCCTCACCATGAGAGATTAGCATGCAAACCACTATGTCCCTCAGATGCCTTATATATACACTAAGGACTGCACAAAATGGAGTACATGATTGACCCTACCTGTCAACATTCTGCGTCAAAGGAATGAATGAATGAGCAGCTCTGGTATTTTTGCCCTCTCCAGAATTTTGCTTTTGTTCATGAGTTTTTTTAAACCCATTTAGTTCACCTCTGATTAAATGTCTTCTCATGAGTTTTTTTTTAACCCATTTAGTTCATCTATGATTAAATGTCTTCTCATGAAGTTTTTTTTAACCCATTTAGCTCATCTCTGATTAAATGTCGTCTCATGAGTTTTGTTTTAACCCATTTAGCTCATCTCTGATTAAATGTCTTCTCATGAGTTTTTTTTTAACCCATTTAGCTCATCTCTGATTAAATGTCTTCTCATGAGTTTTGTTTTAACCCATTTAGCTCATCTCTGATTAAATGTCTTCTCATGAAGTTTTTTTTAACCCATTTAGCTCATCTCTGATTAAATGTCTTCTCATGAGTTTTGTTTTAACCCATTTAGTTCATCTCTGATTAAATGTCTTCTCATGAGTTTTTTTTTAACCCATTTAGTTCATCTCTGATTAAATGTCTTCTCATGAGTTTTGTTTTAACCCATTTAGTTCATCTCTGATTAAATGTCTTCTCATGAAGACTTCAGAGCAGAGGTCCTGATAAATTTTTATTGTCAATGACTCTCAGAAATACGTTACTCAACAATGATGACGACCTTCAGAAGTCAAATGTCAACATGCCCCCTCCACTACCCCGCTGGATTTGGGCAATTCTAGTGGCAACTTTAGGCATCACTACTGGAAAAGGGTATGTGGCCAAGAAATTTGTGTAGACGTGATTTTTTAAAAATGTCATCTTCGCTTCTTCATAGTTCTTTACAGTAACTGTCATCTCTGTCACACATCTATTTTTAGCTTCATCAAGAAAAGAGAGTTATCCTTCTTTTGGTTATGTTAAACAGCGTGATGATCTAGAGAGTACAGTTGTGGAGGTTATAGTTCTTGGGAAATGAAAGAACGAACGAAGGAGTGATAAACTTTATTTTCAAAAGATGAAGAATTTGGCATGCAGGGCTGTCTGAGAGGAGGCTGTTGAGGAAGCAGTTGGCCAAGGACATTTGATGTTCTAAACACCACACTTCTAGAAGCGAGCATCCTGGTTTCTCTAGGTTAGCAAATGAAAGCAGATTTAAATAACGGACATAGTTCTTGAGTGAATGATTGTAGATGTGGCATTTAACCATGTCATTTATTTGTTTGTTTTGCTGATTTTTTTTTTCAGCCAGAACAGGTTCCGCATTGCTACTTTGTTGCATATATTTACGCTAACATCAGCCTTTGTGTTCGGAGCATGTGGCCTTTTCTTCAATGTTTATGACACCCTTAGCGAGTTCACCAAGACAACTGTCCTCGTGGGCGTGGCAAAATCAGTATTAGGTCTGTACTGGATTGGGCTGGGCATATATGCCAACTCCCTTGCTGGTCGTCTGTTCAGTAACAGCAGAATGGTGGACTGCATCAGACTTCATTCCAAGACGTTTCTGAAGGTTGGCCACATTGTAGTGGAACATTCCAATAGAGTATTGAAGTTTTTTTCTTGTTTTTTTTTTTTTTTTTTAAATTTAAAGCCTCTTTCACATTCATATACCTAGAGAGGAACTCAGGTTTGTCTTCCTGTTTACAGCATGCATAACCTGACCATTCTTTCTAAGTTCAGACACATGATGCTCAATCAAGTAGGGGGAGGGGAATAACATTATAATTGGTTGGCTGGTCTTATAACTTCACTTACAGATGTGCCAGTCTGGCATACTTGTTGCGCATCTCCGCAGAGTGAGTTTTCTTCAAAATAGCAACATTTCTGCTACGATAATTTTTAAAAATTTTGAATGTTTCTGAACACACAGCGGTCAAAGATGAGAATAGGGGACAGTATGAGACAAATATGAGAATAGAGGACAGTATGAGACAAAGATGAGAATAGGGGACAGTATGAGACAAAGATGAGAATAGGGGACAATATGAGACAAAGATGAGAATAGGGGACAGTATGAGACAAAGATGAGAATAGGGGACAATATGAGATAAAGATGAAAATAGGGGACAATATGAGACAAAAGTGAAAATAGGGGAGAATATGAGACAAAAATGAAAATAGGGGACAATGTGAGACAAAGATGAGAATAGGGGACAGTATGAGACACACATTTTAAAGTAAGGGACATTATGGCTTCCCAGCTAAAGTAATACAGTTTCAGGGATAATTTCTTAAAATACAGGACTGTCCTATATAATATAGGACTGTTGATCACTCTAGCATGAGTGAAAGTAAAGACTGCTTGTCTTCATATCTTAGAAAGAAGTAAAGAGAAGTTTTTTAATGGGCTGACAAAACTTCACAAGAAAAGAAGTATAGATCAGACTAGAAGCTTCATGGAGCATACAACCTGGAGAAGCATGGTTGTCAGTGTTTTCTGTCTTGCCACATGATGATGATGATGATGGTGCATTTTTCAAATATTTTCTTTTCATGTTTTAATTTAGGAGACTGTGAATACTTTGGCTAGTGATGCTACATTTACAAGGACAGTGAATAGTTTGGCTAGTGGTGCTACATTTACAAGGACAATGAATAGTTTGGCTAGTGGTGCTACATTTACAAGGACAGTGAATAGTTTGGCTAGTGGTGCTACATTTACAAGGACAATGAATAATTTGGCTAGTGGTGCTACATTTACAAGGACAGTGAATAGTTTGGCTAGTGGTGCTACATTTACAAGGACAATGAATAGTTTGGCTAGTGGTGCTACATTTACAAGGACAATGAATAGTTTGGCTAGTGGTGCTACATTTACAAGGACAGTGAATAGTTTGGCTAGTGGTGCTACATTTACAAGGACAATGAATAGTTTGGCTAGTGGTGCTACATTTACAAGGACAATGAATAGTTTGGCTAGTGGTGCTGCATTTACAAGGACAGTGAATAGTTTGGCTAGTGGTGCTACATTTACAAGGACAGTGAATAGTTTGGCTAGTGGTGCTACATTTACAAGGACAGTGAATAGTTTGGCTAGTAGTGTTATAATTATAAGGACAGTGACCTTGACAAAGATAATGTCTTAATGGCTCGGTCAGTAGTGCTACAATAGGATGTTGATATGGAGCATGAGAGTAATGTTTATATCAAGTGAATAAAGAAGCTGGGGGTGACAGAGATACCAGGAAGGATATGTCCACCTATAGGATGTACTATGTGACGTGACATGTAAACCTGTAGGATGTACTGTGTGACGTGACATGTCCTTTCCAGAACGTTGTCCCTCTCACAGCCTCCTCAAGTGCAATACAGTCTTGAGCAAGTTGACCAGCGTCTCGCAGTGGCACATTCAGACTTTCCATCTTGCCCAAAGTCCACCTGTGGCAAGGTCACCCCTTTTCTCTTTTGCCGGACACTGTGCCTTCTACTGTCAACCTCTGCAAGTTATTGTGTCTCTTGATGTGGCTGAAGTATCTCAGCTTTCTAATTTTTATAGTGCTTATGAGACAGTTATCTGCAACACCTCATTCCATTTGGTATCTCTTTATTTGAATTTTCTTTCTGTCCATGATATTCTAAGTGCCCTTCTATAACATTTTATTTCAAATGGTGCTATTCTTTTTTTCTAGTGTCCATGTTTCACATGTGTATGTTGCCACAGGGAATATGTAAACTGTTAGTAAACATAAGTTTGTTTTCTTGGTACCTTGCCACATAATCTTCATTTGTGCTAGTTTCTGTGATGCAACTGCCAGTCTCCTTTTAATTTCCACTGTGCAGTCAGCATTAGTGGCGATGATTGAGAATAGATATTCACATTTATTTACAATATCCAGCTCTTCGTGGTCCGCTGTAATTTTGTGGTTGCTGCACCATACAATCTTGTGATCAGCTTCGGACTAGAATGGTTAACAGAGCCACTCTTCAGTGGTTCCTGGAACACAGAGTTGAGCAGACATGGGCTTGTCCTAAATATGAATGTGATGCTGGGTCCTAGCGTGAAGTAATGAGTTTTGTTTTAACTGTTTGAAATTGCCTACCTGTAAAATCTCGAAATAGAAGAGTAACTATGGGAGATTTCTTTCAGTGTGTCGGTATTACAGGGTGAACACAGGTTTTCTGGCACCCTTGGTTCTTGAGTCACATCCACATTCATGACTGAGCAGGAATAAAGAAGCTGGGGGTGACAGAGATACCAGGAAGGATATGTCCACCTATAGGATGTACTATGTGACGTGACATGTAAACCTGTAGGATGTACTGTGTGACGTGACATGTCCTTTCCAGAACGTTGTCCCTCTCACAGCCTCCTCAAGTGCAATACAGTCTTGAGCAAGTTGACCAGCGTCTCGCAGTGGCACATTCAGACTTTCCATCTTGCCCAAAGTCCACCTGTGGCAAGGTCACCCCTTTTCTCTTTTGCCGGACACTGTGCCTTCTACTGTCAACCTCTGCAAGTTATTGTGTCTCTTGATGTGGCTGAAGTATCTCAGCTTTCTAATTTTTATAGTGCTTATGAGACAGTTATCTGCAACACCTCATTCCATTTGGTATCTCTTTATTTGAATTTTCTTTCTGTCCATGATATTCTAAGTGCCCTTCTATAACATTTTATTTCAAATGGTGCTATTCTTTTTTTCTAGTGTCCATGTTTCACATGTGTATGTTGCCACAGGGAATATGTAAACTGTTAGTAAACATAAGTTTGTTTTCTTGGTACCTTGCCACATAATCTTCATTTGTGCTAGTTTCTGTGATGCAACTGCCAGTCTCCTTTTAATTTCCACTGTGCAGTCAGCATTAGTGGCGATGATTGAGAATAGATATTCACATTTATTTACAATATCCAGCTCTTCGTGGTCCGCTGTAATTTTGTGGTTGCTGCACCATACAATCTTGTGATCAGCTTCGGACTAGAATGGTTAACAGAGCCACTCTTCAGTGGTTCCTGGAACACAGAGTTGAGCAGACATGGGCTTGTCCTAAATATGAATGTGATGCTGGGTCCTAGCGTGAAGTAATGAGTTTTGTTTTAACTGTTTGAAATTGCCTACCTGTAAAATCTCGAAATAGAAGAGTAACTATGGGAGATTTCTTTCAGTGTGTCGGTATTACAGGGTGAACACAGGTTTTCTGGCACCCTTGGTTCTTGAGTCACATCCACATTCATGACTGAGCAGGATTAAAGTAGCTTGAGTCACATCCACATTCATGACTGAGCAGGATTAAAGTAGTTTGAGTCACATCCACATTCATGACTGAGCAGGATTAAAGTAGCTTGAGTCACATCCACATTCATGACTGAGCAGGATTAAAGTAGCTTGAGTCACATCCACATTCATGACTGAGCAGGATTAAAGTAGCTTGAGTCACATCCACATTCATGACTGAGCAGGATTAAAGTAGCTTGAGTCACATCCACATTCATGACTGAGCAGGATTAAAGTAGCTTGAGTCACATCCACATTCATGACTGAGCAGGATTAAAGTAGCTTGAGTCACATCCACATTCATGACTGAGCAGGATTAAAGTAGCTTGAGTCACATCCACATTCATGACTGAGCAGGATTAAAGTAGTTTGAGTCATGTCCACTTCATGATCGGGCAGGACTAAAGTAGGTCATGAATAAAACAGGCTGAAGAGACTTCGGAAATTATTATAGACGTAAAATAAGCATGTCTGAGTGCAGAATTTTTTTAACTAGAACTAACAAATGTAATGTAAAAAAATACAAATTGTGTCAAAATTTGTCTCATGGCAGACAGCACTGCTTACAGTACATACACAGTGCTATCTTATAACTGCACTTTAATTTCTTCAGAAATATAGCAAATATCAGACCATTGGTGGCTAGTGTCAGACCATTGGTAGTGAGTGTCATACCACTGGTAGTGAGTGTCATACCTTTGTAGCAATGTATAAAATTGGAAAAAAGTAGGAGCAGCTTTATTACTTAACGATTACAAAGTTGTGACGTTTCGGCGTGAGCCTTAATCATACAAAAACATACAGGACGAAGAAATAGGGAGAGGCGATAAAGTATAGATTTACATGAATACTGTTAAAAAAAAAATTTTTTTTGTTTTTTTGTTTTTAAAAAGGAGTACTTAGCTGTAAATTGCAAGGTGTGACTTGTCTGGCGGTGTGTGTCAGGAATGGATCTGGTAGGACGTGGAAATTGTTTAAATAGAGACCTGTGACATGTGGTCGGTGGGTTGTAACTGGGAGTGGTGGATGGGGAACCGGGGAGGGGAGAGAGAGTGACGCACTACTGGCCTAGCTGGGAGAATTTGAAACAGGTGATTGGGGAAGAGGTGTTGCAGAGAATAGGGGTTGCAGAGAAAATAGCGGGGTTGCAGAGTGATGCTGTGAGGAAGTTTGAAAAGTAAGAAGGGGTGGATTTAGTGGAGAGGTACTATAATGATTGAAGAAGATGATGTTACGTGTAACTAAACAGCGAGTTTAACCCATGTGGTTCCAGCGTCCCATAATTTTGAATGCAGCGGTTCTCAAGTGCCAGGCGGCTTGTGTCATCTGCGTGACATTGTTTAATGGCTGTTACCAGAAAATCAGATTTGCCTCTGTCTTGGGGCCATTGAAATGATTTGGGACTGGTTTCGAAGCATGCTGGGTGATGTCGTACAGATGTTTTTGCATGAGGTCCCCTAATCTGAGGCCAGTCTCTCCAATATATGTTATCCTGCATCTTTTGCACACGATGACATATATTACATTTCGGGACTCACATGTGAATAGTTGTATACTTATACACCAATTATTGTGTTACCTTTGTAGCAAGTGTCAGGTCATTGGTAACAAGTGTAAGACTATTGGTAACAAGTGTCAGACCATTGGTAACAAGTGTCAGACCATTGGTAACAAGTGTCAGACCGTTGGTAACAAGTGTCAGACCGTTGGTAACAAGTGTCCGACCGTTGGTAACAAGTGTCAGACCATTGGTAACAAGTGTCAGACCATTGGTAACAAGTGTCAGGCCATTGGTTTCTGAGAAACTGGTGGTCAGCCTGTATTTATTCAAAATTTTTAGTAATGTCAGTATTAATGAGTGAGTTTTGTTGTTGCAGGTGAACACTGCATTTATTGTGGCTCTTCTGTCAGTAGCTGCGGTGATGGTTAATTTATACACCAACCGGTACATGCTGGAGGAGCAGAAGCCAGAGAATGGCACTCTGGTGAAAGATGCCAACTGTGTCAGTGTGGGAATTCATGTAAGAGATTCTGTTGGCTGTTTCATGATTTTTTGTTTTTTTTGTTTTAGTAAAAATCATTTGTTTTTAGTACATTCATGTTTTGTTTTTTTGTAGTACATTCATGTTTCTTAAACTAAACACACTTTCTATTCTACTTCAAGATCAAAATCTTGCCCATGCTAAATCTGGAATCCAGAGTAAGGTGTTCAGTTTTATTTTCCAAGTTTATGTGACAATTCCACAGATGATTCTTTAGATCTCCATAGAGATTGTTGTCACTGTTTGTGGGATTAGTTGTACGCTGTTTTGTTGAGATGCTTCTCTCCTGACTGATTCTATGAATATTTAAGTCACATAATTATATATATATATATATATATATAAGGGTGTCTGAGTGGCGAAGTGGTTAGTGCACTGTCTCATGGCGAAGGTCGGGGGTTCGAATCCGGCCGGCGGCACCCCAGTCACCCAGCTGTAGAAATGGGTACCCGACTTCTTCTGGAGTTGGGGAAGGAAAAGGCGGCCAGGCGTGATACTGACCATATCAGTCTCTAGTGTGCTGACAGGTCAAGGAAAATATGGGCACTAACACCATATCCCTATGTGCCTCTAAGGCATGACAGGGTTACTTTAACTTTACTTTGTCATTGACATATCCTTTTGTTCCAAGATCCATTCATCTTGCAAAATTTTATTTCTGTCTTAAATTTTGGCCCTTGTTTCCTCCTCATTGTTCCTATGCAGAGTTGCTCTTATCATGTTGTAATCTTTTGCCAGTTTTTTTTCCAATTCCTCATGCCTAGCGAAGTAATCTCTCATTGGTCTGTTATCATTTACTTTGCTAACATTTAGATAAGAATTATCTGGCAACTTTGAGTCCATCAGAAACAGTGCTCTGAAGATGTGCAAGATTTCTGACTTGGCAGTGCATAGATTTGAAGGGTCATGAGTAGCAGGCTGGTCTTTGCACCCAAGAGCTTGTGGGTTTGGAATCCAAAACCAACCCCTTCCATTCAGCCAGGTTGTAGAAATGGCTGCCTGCCACATCAGTGCCGGAGAAAATAATTTCCTAGGACATAGATTATCTTCAGACGTGGCAAGGAACACAGAATATTTTATTGCACATGTGACTTGTGATGAAGAGAGGTAAATTATAATGTGAAGTGGAATGTACAAAATAGCCAAAAAGTAGGAACAGCTTTATTACTTAATGATTACAGAGTTGTGACATTTTGGCAGGACAAAAAAATAGAGAGAGGAGATAAAGTATAGATTCACATGGATGCTGTAAAAAAAAAATTAATAATGAATAGAGCACTTAGCTGTAACTGTAAGAAGATGTGGCTTGTCTGATGCTGTGTGTCAGAAATGAGCATTGTAGGGCCTAGAGACTGTTTAAATGGAGACCTGTGATGTGTGGTCGCTGGGTCGTAACTGGGGGTGGTGGGTGGGGAAACCGTGGAGGAGAGAGAGAGTGGTACAATGTTAACCTAGCCAGGAGAAGGTGAAATAGATGATTATAGTTAGGGTAGAGGGGTTGTAATATGATGCTGTGAGGAGGTTCTGAACTATGTGTAACAAGTGAAAAGGGAGTGGAGCTTAATGGAGAGGGATTATAACCCAGACACTTGCATTGATCCACCCCATTGGCATACAAACAGGAACCAAATCTTATCCTCGTCCACGGCACCTGAAGTGGAACCTTACATATGTTGGCACCAGAAAATGTAACCGCCCTCGCTGTGTTACCTGCCCTGTAGTCTGGGAAACAAAAACAATCACGTATCCCAAAACTATCCTGACTCTTCATGAGGGATTCACATGCGAGTCCTGTAATGTGATATATGTCATCGTATGCAAAAGGATGGTGACACCAGAAAGGAAGTTAGAATTTCAAAAGCAGCATCATTCTTCAAGAATCTTGAGAATATATGGAATTCAAAAGTTATAAGCACAAAAACCAAGTTAAGACTATTCAATTCAAATGTAATATCCATCCTCATTTATGCATGCGAAAGCTGGAAAACAACTAAAGAAGTTAGACAATAAATTAGACTTTTAAAAAAAAATGCCTAAGGAAAATACTCGGCATCAAGTGGAAAGAATTCAAGAACAATGTGGAGATAAGACGAACAAACAACAACCAGTCTCATGGGTGATCAGGAAAAGGAGATGGACATATGTTGGTCACGTGATGAGAAGAAACGATCAGAGAATTGCAAAACAAGCTATCAAGTGGAACACAACAGGCCAAAGAAAAAGAGACAGACCACGTGAAACTCTGAAGATATCACCCAGCATGCTTCGAAACCAGTCCCCAATCATATCAGTGGTCCCAACCACAGAGGCAAATTTGATTTTCTGTTAACAGCTATCAAAAATGTCACACAGATGACACAAGCCGCCTAGCGCTTGATAACCACTACATTCAGGATTATGGGAAGCTGGAACCACACGGGTTAAACTTGCTATTCAGCTACACCTAACATTCTCCACTTCAACAATTATAATCCCTCTCCACTAAGCTCCACTCCCTTCTCACTTGTTACACATAGTTCAGAACCTCCCCACAACATCATATTACAATCCCTCTACTCTAACTGTAATCATCTATTTCACCTTCTCCTGGCTAGGTTAACATTGTACCACTCTCTCTCCCCTCCACGGTTTCCCCACTCACCACCCCCAGTTACGACCCACCGACCACTCATCACAGATCTCCATTTAAACAGTCTTTACGCCCTACCATGCCCATTTCTGATACACAGCATCAGACAAGCCACATCTTCTTACAATTACAGTTATTCATTATTAATTTTTTTTACAGCATTCATGTGAATCTATACTTTATCTTCTTTCTCTATTTCTTTGTCCTGTATGCTTTTGTATGATTAAGGATCACGCCGAAACGTCACAACTTTGTAGTCGTTAAGTAATAAAGCTGTTCCTACATTTTTCCTAGTTTATACATTCTGATATCACAGCTTTACTGCAGTGCTTCGTGTATAGAGGTATACTTATACAATAATTATAATGTGAAGTGGAGTTCTGTCCAGTGGGTGTGGGAGTTTGCCGAAGTTCACAGTGGGTGTGGGAGTTTGCCGAAGTTCACAGTGGGTGTGGGAGTTTGCCGAAGTTCACAGTGGGTGTGGGAGTTTGCCGAAGTTCACAGTGGGTGTGGGAGTTTGCCGAAGTTCACAGTGGGTGTGGGAGTTTGCCGAAGTTCACAGTGGGTGTGGGAGTTTGCCGAAGTTCACAGTGGGTGTGGGAGTTTGCTGAAGTTCACAGTGGGTGTGGGAGTTTGCCGAAGTTCACAGTGGGTGTGGGAGTTTGCCGAAGTTCACAGTGGGTGTGGGAGTTTGCCGAAGTTCACAGTGGGTGTGGGAGTTTGCCGAAGTTCACAGTGGGTGTGGGAGTTTGCCGAAGTTCACAGTGGGTGTGGGAGTTTGCCGAAGTTCACAGTGGGTGCGAGGGGAAAAAGACAAAAAAAAAAAAAATTAGAACTAAGAATGAACAGTATCCGAACCTTTGGAGTTCAGAATCAGTCATATTACATGTTCCTGACTCCTGCTGATGGTTTTGAAATATTTTTCTGCAGGTGGTGTTGTGTAAGGTGTACTTTAGTTCCAAGGTTTTCTACTCGTGTTTCTGCCTGGCTTGGAACCTGCTGGTGGTCGGGATATTTCTGTCTGTGTGTCGCACACACACCATCAGTAAGTCTTGATTATAAACACACCATCAGTAAGTCTTGATTATAAACACACCATCAGTAAGTCTTGATTATAAACACACCATCAGTAAGTCTTGATTATAAACACACCATCAGTAAGTCTTGATTATAAACACACCATCAGTAAGTCTTGATTATAAACACACCATCAGTAAGTCTTGATTATAAAACACACCATCAGTAAGTCTTGATTATAAACACACCATCAGTAAGTCTTGATTATAAACACACCATCAGTAAGTCTTGATTATAAACACACCATCAGTAAGTCTTGATTATAAACACACCATCAGTAAGTCTTGATTATAAACACACCATCAGTAAAGTCTTGATTATAAACACACCATCAGTAAAGTATTGAATATAAACACACCATCAGTAAGTCTTGATTATAAACACATCAACAGTAAGTCTTGATTATAAAACACACCATCAGTAAGTCTTGATTATAAAACACACCATCAGTAAGTCTTGATTATAAAACACACCATCAGTAAGTCTTGATTATAAAACACACCATCAGTAAGTCTTGATTACAAAACACATGATTAGTAAGTTTTGATTATAAACACACCATCAGTTAATTATGATCACATTATCACCTTTAGTAAGTTATGATTTCATTAACACCATGTGTGTATTGTGATGATGTTGACACCACTAATGTATTACTATCACATTGACACCACTATATCACATAGACATCATTAAGTGTATTATGATCACATTGACACAATAAGTGTATTATGATTGCATTAATACAATTAGTGTATTATGATCAAATTGACACAGTTAATGTGTTATGATCACATTGACATGATTAGTGTAGTATGATCATATTGACACAGTTAGTGTATTATGATCATATTGACGCATTTAGTGTATTATGATTACATTGACACAGTTAATGTATTTATGATCACATAGACACAGTTATTGTAATATGATGCATAGACACAGTTAAAATAGTATGTGGCAGGTCATGAGACCAGTTGAAATAGTTTTTCTTGTGCTACTGGTTCCTCTTTTATCTTACATCTTTGTACAGTAAGGTCAAGGTTGGTATTTTGGCTGAGTTAGCTATCTGCTGGGTTAGCTATCTGCTGAGTTAGCTCTCTGCTGAGTTAGCTATCCACTGAGTTAGCTATCTGCTGGGTTAGCTATCTGCTGAGTTAACTATCTGCTGGGTTAGCTCTCTGCTGAGTTAACTATCTGCTGGGTTAGCTCTCTGCTGAGTTAACTGTCTGCTGGGTTAGCTATCTGCTGAGTTAACTGTCTGCTGGGTTAGCTATCTGCTGAGTTAACTGTCTGCTGGGTTAGCTATCTACTGAGTTAGTTATCAGCTGAGTTAGCTATCTGCTGAGTTAGCTATCTGCTGGGTTAGCTATCTGCTAGGTTAACTATCCACTGAGTTAGCTAAACGCTAGGTTAACTATCCACTGAATTAGCTAAACGCTAGGTTAACTATCCACTGAATTAGCTAAACGCTAGGTTAACTATCCACTGAATTGGCTAAACGCTAGGTTAACTATCCACTGAATTGGCTAAACGCTAGGTTAACTATCCACTGAATTGGCTAAACGCTAGGTTAACTATCCACTGAATTGGCTAAACGCTAGGTTAACTATCCACTGAATTGGCTAAACGCTAGGTTAACTATCCACTGAATTGGCTAAACGCTAGGTTAACTATCCACTGAATTAGCTAAACGCTAGGTTAACTATCCACTGAATTAGCTAAACGCTAGGTTAACTATCCACTGAATTGGCTAAACGCTAGGTTAACTATCCACTGAATTGGCTAAATGCTAGGTTAACTATCCACTGAATTAGCTAAACGCTAGGTTAACTATCCACTGAATTAGCTAAACGCTAGGTTAACTATCCACTGAATTGGCTAAACGCTAGGTTAACTATCCACTGAATTGGCTAAACGCTAGGTTAACTATCCACTGAATTGGCTAAACGCTAGGTTAACTATCCACTGAATTGGCTAAACGCTAGGTTAACTATCCACTGAATTAGCTAAACGCTAGGTTAACTATCCACTGAATTGGCTAAACGCTAGGTTAACTATCCACTGAATTGGCTAAACGCTAGGTTAACTATCCACTGAATTGGCTAAACGCTAGGTTAACTATCCACTGAATTGGCTAAACGCTAGGTTAACTATCCACTGAATTGGCTAAACGCTAGGTTAACTATCCACTGAATTGGCTAAACGCTAGGTTAACTATCCACTGAATTGGCTAAACGCTAGGTTAACTATCCACTGAATTGGCTAAACGCTAGGTTAACTATCCACTGAATTGGCTAAACGCTAGGTTAACTATCCACTGAATTGGCTAAATGCTAGGTTAACTATCCACTGAATTAGCTAAACGCTAGGTTAACTATCCACTGAATTGGCTAAACGCTAGGTTAACTATCCACTGAATTAGCTAAACGCTAGGTTAACTATCCACTGAATTGGCTAAACGCTAGGTTAACTATCCACTGAATTGGCTAAACGCTAGGTTAACTATCCACTGAATTAGCTAAACGCTAGGTTAACTATCCACTGAATTGGCTAAACGCTAGGTTAACTATCCGCTGAGTCCAGCCACACCTCACTGCCATGCTCTTACACAAACCTCACATCAGCAACAGCAGGCACAGATCTCAAGCAAGACACTGGGTTTATTGATGAACTTGGTGAAGATTTGAGTGAGAATGATGATATCTTGACAGCTGGCAGGTTGCCCCTGCCACATGGTGTGTCCTTTCATCCATCCAAGACTCGAGTAACAATATAACAGCCATCTTCACATCAGGGACATCCATTTTCACAACAGAACGATGCAAAAAGCCTTCCTCTCCTTCCTCTCTGTTTTACATCCAGACATAAACTAAACTCGCTCAGCCTTTTTTCCCACAATTCCCCCCTGTCACAGGTTGCTCCGCCCACGTGACTGGCCTTTCCTACGTGTGGGAAAGTTCAGAGCGAGACTCACAACAATGCCCCTTCGGAAAACACAGCAGTTATCTCACACATACTGTTACACAGTGAGACTAGCTCGGCTGAATCACACGGGCTCTGGCTGGCTTTTAACCTTCGTGGATGACATAGCAACATATGCGCAAGGTTGAAACTGGCTAGCAGCATTAATAATGGCAATACGGGTCTGTCACAAAAATCTTCAATTATCAACAACGAAAGTGGTGGTAATGTCAAGATTGGAGTATGGCATCAGCATGCTCATTTTATCAACAACCTGAACAATCCGGCTGCTGGAGAGAGTTCAGGATGAAGCAGTGAGAAGAGTGCTCAGATGCCCTAAGGACATGCCGGTGGATGTCATGTGACACCTGTTGAACATACCGGGCATGAAAACTCAACATAAATGCACCCAAGTAAAAGAGTACGTATGAATCAAGGGCACGGAAGAAAAATATTCAAACACATAAAGATACATGAATAAAATGAGGTCAGTGATGGATAGCGGAGACTGAAAAGACCATAGGGTACATGAAGAACTTCCCGTGAGAGCTGACTGAATTGATGCCTGAAAACATCCACAGCTTACCAAAGTTCACATATAGCTCAGTTGAGAATGCTGAAATTGGGCGACAGGACGAGCAGAATCAGAAATCAAAGAGCGAATTATTAAGCACTCCAGCCCAGATGATCCTATAATATATACATCTGGATCAGTCACATGTTGATAAAGGAGCAGATTGGGATTCTTGGTCTAATGCAATGGGCACCCCATTGTCAGCGAGTCCGGAGCCTTCGCCACAACCACATCCAGCATGAGGATGGAGACTGAAGCAACCACTCGAGCCATAAACTGGCCAGCAAACCAGCAAGCATCACAAGCCATAATATTATCAGACTCCCAGTGCATGTTAAAAAAAAAATGAAAACCAGGTAATGTGTCAAAATAAAAGAGCCACAAATCTCCTCCCTAATATAGATTTATTGTCTAGCACATGCTGGTATCAAAGGTAGTGAAACAGCAGATCAACTGGCAAACAAAGCAGCAATCCTGGCCATCCTACAAATGGACAAAGCAGACATTATAACAGCCACCCTTTCAAAACAACAAAGAGATGAACGAAAGGATTTTGTACACAGTACCTATCACTAAAGACTATGTGAAATAGGAATAATGAAGGGCACTGGCAGAGATTCAGAACTTTGTGGAAAAGATCAAGCTATATTCAGTCAATGTGCCGTTGGCACTGTTACCCATCACACACTAGGAACAACACTGAGGTTAAAGGCTGAGCACTTATGGGAGTGTTCTGAGTACAAGAGGCCCATCTCTAGGCCAGCACCAGAGCATGGCCATTTTTCAAGTTCAAGACACATTTAGTGTATTATGGTCATATATATTAACTTCTGTGAAATTTTGATCATATTTTAACACAGGAATAAATTCTGATCACATTTCAACATAGTACTAATTTTAGATCACATGTTAGGAAATAAATTCCATTTGCATTTTAACACAGGAATAAATTTTCATCATATTTTAATCACAGGAATACATTATGATTAGATTTTAATGCAGGACTAGATTTTAATAATTTATTTTGTAAAAATTAAATAAATTGTGTATCTTTGTGCATGATGCACACTTTTACATGACTGATGTGAAATTTTCCTAAAAAATTAGTGGAACTCTTTGTAGTTGCAGCCTTTGAACCCCTCATCTTGTCTTTACACTCTTGTCCCCATTTCTATAGTTCTTTGCTTCATATTTCTCTATCTGTCTGTCTGTCTGTCTGTCCATCTCTGTTTCTCTGTTTCTCATTAATTGCTGCATTCAGAAGACTACTTTGCCTTCCATTTTGTATCAGATATATTTTTCAATTATTTTATTATTATTCTTTGTGCCATTTTTTTGTTTGTTTGTAAAGAATGTGCTATGTAAAATTTTGAATCTATCACCTTTTTTAACATCAGGTATACGGCAGTTCATGACAGAACTTCTGTACGACACGAAGATCTTTGTGGAGTTTTGCAAGATCCAGAATTTAGAGAAGCAGTCCCAATTTCTGCAGTCAACATCGGAGGACCAAAAGCAGAACCAACAGTCATCTCCTGAAGACTTGCCTTCTGTTTCAAGTAGGATAAAATGTTAACCCTCTATGAACCATTTAACTCTTTCACTCTAGAATTCATTTCCATGCTTTGCCAGAATAAATTTTGATGAGAAACTGGTAGAAAGAAACTGGGAGGAAGTTAGTCTTTAACTCTTTGTATCCCAGGGGGTTTTACATCAAATGACCAAGGGGATAAATTACATAAAGTGGAATGGAACGGTTGTCACATTTAAAAGGATCACCAAGGCATAGTCTAATTTGTAGTGTGACTTATTATACATTGGTTTAAACAGGTAAAGCTGTATATTGTTTTTCTAATAAAATTGTTAGATTTCATTAGTATGTAACAGAATAAGAGCTAAGAGTTGAGAAGAAAGAATGGAAAATTATGATGAAATAATTTCTCAGTTACCCCTCAAATTAATCCACTGTACTAGGTCCAATATATCCAAAATGAGTAAAATTTTACACAAACACCATTTCGTCACAAAAGAAATACACTAATTATTTATTTACAATTAACTTACAATCTACAATAACTAAAAGAAGTGGAGAGTTTTGAATATCTTGGATCACTGCTAACTAATAATAGAGATACAATGAGGGAAATTAAAAGGAGGACATCTGTCACTCTTCAGAAAGTAAAACAACTAAAGAATCTGTGGAGAGGAATAGACAGAGCGACAAAAATAAGATTTTTAAGGGCTTGCATTTTTCCCATCGCAACATATGCCTGTGAGACCTGGACACTTAACAGCTGAGAAACACATAAATGCCTTTGAGTGTAAATGCTACAGAAGAGTTTTTCAAATACCATGGACACAAAAAAGAACGAATATATCCATACTACAAGAACTTAATACTGAAGAAGGCTGGCTAGTAAAGAGGATTAAAAAGAGAAAACTTAAATATTTTGGACACATTAAACGTCATGATAATCTAGAGAAGACAGTCTTGGAAGGGTGCAAAATGGGAAAAAGTAAGAGAGGAAGACGAAGGCGAGGATGGCTGCAAGACATCATTGATGATCTGCAAATGGGTGCATCAGCAGCAGGGAATCTTGCTCACAACTGAGAGGCCTACAGGAGTGCTGTTAGGAAGGCAAAGTTCCACAAGGGTCATGCAAATGAATGGATGAATGAACAATAACTGAAAACACAAGTGGGTGGCAGGCAATAAGCTACTTAAAAAGAATTAAATTTTAACACAAACTGGCCCTGAATTCAACCTTGTGGGTGTCTTGTATAGGCGGTTTTTTTATACCAGAAGGAAGTAATACTACTGGCTTTGGCAGATTATAAGTTTGGTTAAATTCAAAATTAGAGACTAGTGTATAACAGTGCACAAAGAATATGGTACCAGAATCATGCGGACCCCATCTATGCAAAGGACGTCGAAAAGGACACAAAGAGTTAATGTAAGAAAAATTATGTTAGGGGTTGGGTTAAAAATATGCTACTTTTCATTTTATTTAAACTTTGCATAAATATCACTCACAGCATTCAGTCACATAAGTGTGAAAAATTACCAACACTGCCAGTGTGTGAAAGAGTTAAAGGGCTTTTAAAAAAATGTAAAATAAAATAAATACAGTCATTTGGTTTTGTTCTGTAGTCAAGAAATCATAGTTTTAAATTAAACAAAAGTTAAATAAAGCATCATGTCATTTCTCATTAAGCTTCGAGGCAGCTGTTTTGTATTTTTAAAGAAGTGTTTGTGGGTAATGGGTGTTGTCTGGTGGGTTAGGAGTTAAATTCCTGTTTTTGAATTAAGAAAGTTTTGATTAGCCAGATTTTTTTTTAGAGATTTAATCATTGGTAGCTTGGCTGCGTGGACACCGCAGGAGAACAGAAGTAAGGGTAGACCAAAGGAGACATGGTAAAGAACAACAGAGAGGATGTTGAGCAAAACATGGCTCACCTTGTCAAGAGTGAGAAAAAAAAAAAAAAAAGCGAAGAACCGAAAACCCTTACAGAAGTCCTGTGTGCCTTGAATCAGAGAGTGGGGGAGGAAAAGAGAGAGAGAGAGTGAGCTTAGTTATAGCCTGCACTTCTGAAGCAGCATATTTTGATTCATGGGTGTATATTCTGTTTTGTTTATGTGACCTAGCCTTTGCCGACATTTTAACATTGATTTTTTTCCCCATTTCTATGCCATTAAGCCATATTTGGGAATACGGTGTTAGGCCCTGTATTTTCCATGACCTTCGGCACATGGAAGTCTGATGTGGTCAGTATCACGCCTGGCTGCTTTACCTTCGCAGATTTCTCTGCTACCCATTTTTAGAGGCTGGGTCAACCCCGGGGCCTTTTTTAGGTGGGTACCAGAAAAAAAATCCCACAGCTATGACTGAACCCGGTACCACCAGATTAGCAAACCGAGCTCCTAACCACTCGGCTAACCGGGCCGCGAACATTGATTTGAACATCATCATTATTATCTATTTTTGAGATAGATATGAAACATATAAAGAAGATTCGGCATAAAAAAAAAACTGAGACTAAGCATATAGAAAACTGTTTATCTACCGTTGTTCAGATATCAGAATCTTCCACAGATTCCAATATCTGGGATGACGACATTGTTGGGTTTGACCTTGACACAGACGGTCAGAAGGAGTCTCCTACTAACGCTCACTTGCTGGAGACTCTTAAGATGATGCGAATCAGCACCATAGACCAGCTGGCAACTGACATGGGTAGGTGTTGAGTGAGTTAAAGAAAGAAGTAGGAAAAGATGGAGAGACACAGAGAGAGAGAGAAGATGAAAGAGAAGGAGAGGGGAAAGAGAGAGTAAAATAGATGAAATAAGGATCATGTGAAGTAAAAAAAAAAAAAAAGTGACAAGAATAGAAAGATGAAGGAAGTTCATGAGCTTACAGAGGATAAGTGAAAAAAAAAAAAAAACACCAAGAGAAGCAGAGGTATAGGGATAAAGAGAAGCTTGGGGGGTGGGGTGGGAGTGGGTGGGAGATGTTTTTTTATTCTTTAAGAAAACTTTAAAAAAATAACAGTCATACAGATTTGTTCCAGTTACAGAACTTCCATTCATAATTTTAAACTCCTGCAAATGTTAAAAATAGGTACTATATCATTTCCTGGTTTAAAAAAAAAAAACAGAACAAAACAAAAGGATTTATATCTCATGGCATTTGCATGCTGTTGGGGGGGGGGGGGGGGGGGGTGGGGGATGGGTAGTGGTGTGAAATACCAGGGTGTTCACATTTCTAGGTCACTACAGTGTTTGAGGAAGGAATGCATCTCTTGTTATGGCTGGCTTTATTTTCCCTAGGAAAACCCCAAATACCCGGTTTTTTTTTTTGAGGGGGGTTTAACCTGGTTGCTGATTGGTCTGAAAAAAATTCTGCCCTGAGTGTGGAGTTGAACTTGGGACCTTCTGATTGCTAGGTGAGTGGATTAACCACTATACCACAACAGCAACTTTCCTGGCAGAAATTATATTTAATTAAAATGTTATGTGTCATGGGTAATGTTGTGTAGGCTAAGAGTTAAAACATGGAAGGAAGAAAGACACAAGTAGAAGAAGAGAGAGAATTTGTAGCATTTGACATAGAAGAGGAGAGAGAATTTGTAGCATTTGACATAGAAGAAGAGAGAGAATTTGTAGCATTTGACATAGAAAGAAGAGAGAGAATTTGTAGCATTTGACATAGAAAGAGGAGAGAGAATTTGTAGCATCTGACATAGAAAGAAGAGAGAGAATTTGTAGCATTTGACATAGAAGAGGAGAGAGAATTTGTAGCATTTGACATAGAAAGAAGAGAGAGAATTTGTAGCATTTGACATAGAAAGAAGAGAGAGAATTTGTAGGATTTGACATAGAAAGAAGAGAGAGAATTTGTAGCATTTGACATAGAAAGAGGAGAGAGAATTTGTAGGATTTGACATAGAAAGAAGAGAGAGAATTTGTAGCATTTGATATAGAAGAGGAGAGAGAATTTGTAGCATTTGACATAAAAAGAAGAGAGAGAATTTGTAGCATTTGATATAGAAGAGGAGAGAGAATTTGTAGCATTTGACATAAAAAGAAGAGAGAGAATTTGTAGCATTTGACATAGAAGAGGAGAGAGAATTTGTAGCATTTGACATAAAAAGAAGAGAGAGAATTTGTAGCATTTGACATAGAAAGAAGAGAGAGAATTTGTAGCATTTGACATAGAAGAGGAGAGAGAATTTGTAGCATTTGACATAGAAAGAAGAGAGAGAATTTGTAGCATTTGACATAGAAAGAAGAGAGAGAATTTGTAGGATTTGACATAGAAAGAAGAGAGAGAATTTGTAGCATTTGACATAGAAAGAGGAGAGAGAATTTGTAGCATTTGACATAGAAAGAAGAGAGAGAATTTGTAGCATTTGACATAAAAAGAAGAGAGAGAATTTGTAGGATTTGACATAAAAGGAAGAGAGAGAATTTGTAGCATTTGACATAGAAAGAAGAGAGAGAATTTGTAGGACATGACATAAAAGGAAGAGGGAGAATTTGTAGGACATGACATGAAAGGAAGAGGGAGAATTTGTAGGATTTGACATAAAAAGAAGAGAGAGAAGTCGTTATCTGTGTCTCATCAAGACAAGGCCTTATACACATGAATTCTTTGCAGAATCCCCACTGGTAGCATACAGACAGGATAAATTCCTCAAGGACCTGTTAGTCAGAAGTTGCCTCAAGTCCTAAGGCACAGTTTCTGGTGCTAGATATTATGGTCACTGTAGATGCAATACTTGTCTGTTTGTTGTTGAAATGAACTGGGTATCCTTCCCACAGTCTACGTTTTCAGTTCAGAAGGGCATTTCACAAAGTCATCAGTACCCTTATGTGTGAGAGACGCAGTATGAAGTATATAGGAGAGACTGGCTTGTGCTTAGAGATTGATTTCATCAATATCTGAACAACATAGCCAAGAAAGCACTGACACCAGTCACGCAGCACTTTGGTTAACAGGACCACCAAGGAAAACATGGCTTGTCTGTCTCTGCAGTCTGCTCTTGTTCTTTTGATGATTGTTTTTGAACAGGTCTGAAACAGTGTTTTGTTTTCCTGCAGGCTGACTTCACCAAAGTGGAAATTAACCATTAGTTCAGATTTCTTTGAACCTCTTCACATTTCTACTTATTTGCTTTCCATTATCTGTTTACTCTGTTCTCAGCTCTTGATGCTCAGTTTTCTTGTCGTAGACTCACTCACTTCATTGCATTTTCATATTCTCACTATAGGCAAGTTAGGGATAATATTATTAGCCCAGTTCACCAGTCTTTTCTACAGAGGGTTTTCATAGCTTCCTTGTAAGGACATCATAAGGAAGCAGTCTTTTTCTTTCATTGATATGTATTCATTCTGAACCTTTCTTCATCCATCCCCTCCACATATTGTTTTCTTACTTTCATTATCAGCACCATCTGGGTGGCTTTTGTTTGGGTCATAATTATCTGGCTTTTTTGCTGTCTGGGGCATGACTTCATGTTGTTTGCCTGCCAGCTGATATTCTTTACTATTATTTTGTTCCTCTCATTTCTCAGTCATTTGCCTGCATCTACTTTGTGCTTACCTACATCCATCTGAGCACATTTTGTGCCTGACTTTTTCATAAGGAGGATACCAAAGAACTGAGTTTTAATTTTTTCATGTATTTATCAGTTGTGTTTGTGTTCCTTGACAAAGGCATTTGTCAGAATATTGCCGTATGTTCTTCATTTATATGTGCTCATCTTTTTTTTTCTGCCACTCTCATTTCCACCAATTTTCCTAACTCTGTGTTTTTTTGTAAAACTGAACCATACACCTCTGATTACCTTTATAACTAGTACCAGTTTTAACACAGTCATAATTTCTCTTATCTTTCACCAACTACCCATAACAAGAGAATACCCAACTGCCATTAAGAACACAGGAGTGCATCTGGACATTGTAGTGTACTCCATAGAAAAACAGGAACTAATAGTACTCCATAGAAAAACAGGAACTAATAATGATTGAGCTTATGGTTCCATACAAAACAAGAATAGAGGAGCAACATCTGTTCAAATGTGAGAAGTACAGTGACCTGGTCAAGCAACTGAGGGGGCAAGCTGTAGAAGTGGGAGCGAGAGGATTCGTAGCAGCATCAGCATATGACCTATGTAAGCAACTGGGAATAAAGGGACAAGCAAGAGCAAGGGCAATGAAAAGCCTTTCAGAAACAGCAGAAAAGGCTTCATGCTGCCTGTGGAGTATGCGAAACAAGCATTGAGAACTTAAATAATTTCGCTTGTTGCAGCCAGTACCAGTTCTCCGTGGCTAAATCGCTAAAGACGCACTTCAAAGTGCAGTGCCAACTCAATCCCGGGACAAAAAAACAACTCACAAGACCTCTGGGAGTCATGACCCAGAGGGGCCCACCCCCCATTAGAGTGTCAGGAGTTTAATAGGGCTGAAACACTTGTCTGAGGGGGCTCTGATGATCTAAAGGAGTTGTGTTGTTGTTCTGCTCTCTGTAGTAGAGAGTTTCCTGCATACCCATATCATGTTAAAATCCCGCACTGTGATCTGTAACCTGCTAACATCGAACATACTTTCATTTAGTTCTAACTAGGAAAGAATGTAACGAAGCAGTTTACAGTCATGCTATCTCTATTACTCTTATCCCACCAAAGTATCTTGAACTCTTTCATCCACATTAGATGATTTGACAATGTTCAGATCTCATGATGTCTCCATGAAGAAACAGAGCACAGTGAAGTCTAAATTTTGTTCCATCTTCTTGTAGCCAACAGCTTGCAGGACCAAGTCATGCAGCTGGCTCCATACACTGAACTTAACAGGAACAGCTTGCCTGAGGAGAGTGACATAAAGGTGTGGCATTTTATTTCATTTGTCTTTCCTCTGTTTGTGTTGTCTTTCTCCAAGTTCTTTCATTTGTCTTTCCTCTGTTTGTGTTGTCTTTCTCCAAGTTCTTTCATTTGTCTTTCCTCTGTTTGTGTTGTCTTTCTCCAAGTTCTTTCATTTGTCTTTCCTCTGTTTGTGTTGTCTTTCTCCAAGTTCTTTCATTTGTCTTTCCTCTGTTTGTGTTGTCTTTCTCCAAGTTCTTTCATTTGTCTTTCCTCTGTTTGTGTGTCTTTCTCCAAGTTCTTTCATTTGTCTTTCCTCTGTTTGTGTTGTCTTTCTCCAAGTTCTTTCATTTGTCTTTCCTCTGTTTGTGTTGTCTTTCTCCAAGTTCTTTCATTTGTCTTTCCTCTGTTTGTGTTCTCTTTCTCCAAGTTCTTTCATTTGTCTTTCCTCTGTTTGTGTTGTCTTTCTCCAAGTTCTTTCATTTGTCTTTCCTCTGTTTGTGTTCTCTTTCTCCAAGTTTTTTAATTTGTCCTGTTCTTATTTTATTTGTTTTTTTTTCCCCTATGTCCTGTTTTTGTCTCCTGATTTTTCACACATATCTGAACATTTCTATAAAAGTGATAGGTAGTGGAAAGCAACAAACTATCAGGGAGAGCAAGTGCCATACACAAACTATCTTATGTAAAATCACATACCAGAAGCTGAAATAAAACTTACGAGTATTTTATGTAAGTTCTCGAACAGTTTTAATTCTAAAAATGAAAAGAAATGTTTGCAAATGTTATGATTTACAGGAATTTGTAGCATATAGTCTGTCTGTTTGTTTGTAGTACTTGGTCTACCTGATAGTTTGTTTGTAGTACTTAGTCTGCTTGATAGTTTGCTTGTAGTACTTAGTCTGCCTGATAGTTTGTTTGTAGTACTTAGTCTGTCTGATAGTTTGTTTGTAGTACTTAGTCTGCTTGATAGTTTGCTTGTAGTACTTAGTCTGTCTGATAGTTTGTTTGTAGTACTTAGTCTGCTTTATAGTTTGCTTGTAGTACTTAGTCTGCTTGATAGTTTGCTTGTAGTACTTAGTCTGTCTGATAGTTTGTTTGTAGTACTTAGTCTGCTTGATAGTTTGCTTGTAGGACTTTGTCTATCTGATAGTTTGCTTATAGGACTTTGTCTATCTGATAGTTTGCTTATAGGACTTTGTCTATCTGATAGTTTGCTTGTAGCACCTGGTCTGACTGATAGTTGTAGTTGTTGTATTGTCTGTTGCTTGTAGGACTTTGTCTATCTGATAGTTTGCCTGTAGGACCTTGTCTATCTGATAGTTTGCTTATAGGACTTTGTCTGTCTGATAGTTTGCTTGTAGGACCTTGTCTGTCTGATAGTTTGCTTATAGGACTTTGTCTGTCTGATAGTTTGCTTGTAGGACTTTGTCTGTCTGATAGTTTGCTTGTAGGACCTTGTCTATCTGATAGTTTGCTTATAGGACTTTGTCTGTCTGATAGTTTGCTTGTAGGACTTTGTCTGTCTGATAGTTTGCTTGTAGGACCTTGTCTATCTGATAGTTTGCTTGTAGGACTTTGTCTGTCTGATAGTTTGCTTGTAGCACCTTGTCTGTCTGATAGTTTGCTTATAGGACTTTGTCTGTCTGATAGTTTGCTTGTAGCACCTGGTATGCCTGATAATTGTGGTTGTTGTATTGTCTGGACCAGCTTTTCTTTGTGATATCTTGTCTAGAATCTTCTTTCTGTTTGTTGCTGTAGTATGGAGTCTTGCATGTAGTAGTCCATCAGCTCTAACTCAATTAGAGTTAGAACTTATTTTATAGTTTTGACTCAGAAACGAAGAGTAGCAGTTCAAACTTGATTTGCAAATGGACATTTACATGATTTTACCATCATAATATTAGTAAGCATCAAAGACGAATCATGCTTCCATAGATACTGCTGGACATGTTTAATCAAGATTTGCCTTGTGTTAGATTAGATGTCATGTAATAATCTGTTTAGTTTTGTCTTGTTTTGGACTAGACATTATGTAATAATCTGTTTAGTTTGCCTTGTTTTAGACTAGACATTACATAATAACCTGTTTAGTTTTGCCTTGTTTTAGACAAGACATTACATAATAAGCTGTTTAGTTTTGCCTTGTTTTGGACTAGACATTACATAATAACCTGTTTAGTTTTGCTTTGTTTTAGACAAGACATTACACAATAACCTGTTTAGTTTTGCCTTGTTTTAGACAAGACATTACATAATAATCTGTTTAGTTTTGCCTTGTTTTAGACAAGACATTAGATAATAACCTGTTTAGTTTTGCCTTGTTTTGGACTAGACATTATGTAATAATCTGTTTACTTTAGATGAAATGAAGAGTTAATGGCAAGAAAGGCATATGTAGCATCTAACACAAAGTGGATATTCATAAATGTGTAGACATGTGAATGTTATATCTACTATCATACTACATATTTGTTGGTTTTTATGAAATAGTGAACATACATTTTGCAGTATAACACGTGTGTGTGTGTGCATATGTGCATGTTTTTTATTTTAATGATAAATCCAGGAGATATATGTATTATTATATATTTGTTTTTATTTTTAATGAAAAAGAAACATTCATTTTGCAGTGTTACGTTCTTTATTTAAATAAGATTAAAATTGTATTTAGCATAAAAATGTTTGGAATATTAAATGTGATATTATATCTGTGGTTTCACTCACTCACTCACTCGCTCGCTCACTCGCTCACTCACTCACTCACTCATAATCTATGATGTTCTGATAATCATAATCTATGATGTTCTGGTAAATCATAATCTATGATGTTCTGTTAATCATAATCTATGATGTTCTGGTAAAACATAATCTATGATGTTCTGGTAAATCATAATCTATGACGTTCTTGTGAATCATAATCTATGATGTTCTGGTAAATCATAATCTATGATGTTCTGGTATAAATTTTTCTCATGGCTGTTCTAGTCTGGAATCTCGGAAAAAACTGGGGGCTCTCATAATGCCAATGGAGTCAACAAAGTATCTTCTCACAATGCGGACAGCGATGCCCTCAATCACCCCGTCTCAAACATGGAACGGGTGACAAGGATCTCTCCCCCAGGCACGGGCGAGGAAAATGAAAGAAGCAGACACACGCTCTTTTCATCCAGTACCATATTTTCTGTGAATGATCAGGCTCCAGCCAGAGGTTCTACGATTGACCAGAGTCCTCCAGTAATGAGCAACGGAGAGCTGTTGTTTATTTATTTTCAGTTGTTGGTAAGTGGGCTTGTTAATGATAAGATTATGTTTGTATCTAGGCCAAAATGTTCTAGTATAATCCATGGGGGGTGGGGGGGGGGGTGGGAGGAAATGGTCCAGTGTGGGGGTCAGTGACCCAAAACTGAGTGCTTGCGTCAGAGTTGGCAGACCATAGCCAGGCCAAGACCCCGTCTATCTCCAGTGGTACCTGCCCATAACAGGCTCGGTCAGACTAATGGGGGGGGAGGAGACGGTCCAGTGTAGGGGGTCAGTGAGCTAGAACTGAGTTCTTGCATCAGAGTTGGCAAAGACCCCGTCTCTCTCCAGTGGTACCCACTCATAACAGGCTCAGTCCAACTAATGGGGCAGCGGAACCTGCGTAATAAACATTGCACCTCCCTGCTTTTTTTTAACTAAAGTTTTGGACTAGACATTATGTAATAATCTGTTTACTTTAGATGAAATGAAGAGTTAATGGCAAGAAAGGCATATGTAGCATCTAACACAAAGTGGATATTCATAAATGTGTAGACATGTGAATGTTATATCTACTATCATACTACATATTTGTTGGTTTTTATGAAATAGTGAACATACATTTTGCAGTATAACACGTGTGTGTGTGTGCATATGTGCATGTTTTTTATTTTAATGATAAATCCAGGAGATATATGTATTATTATATATTTGTTTTTATTTTTAATGAAAAAGAAACATTCATTTTGCAGTGTTACGTTCTTTATTTAAATAAGATTAAAATTGTATTTAGCATAAAAATGTTTGGAATATTAAATGTGATATTATATCTGTGGTTTCACTCACTCACTCACTCGCTCGCTCACTCGCTCACTCACTCACTCACTCATAATCTATGATGTTCTGATAATCATAATCTATGATGTTCTGGTAAATCATAATCTATGATGTTCTGTTAATCATAATCTATGATGTTCTGGTAAAACATAATCTATGATGTTCTGGTAAATCATAATCTATGACGTTCTTGTGAATCATAATCTATGATGTTCTGGTAAATCATAATCTATGATGTTCTGGTATAAATTTTTCTCATGGCTGTTCTAGTCTGGAATCTCGGAAAAAACTGGGGGCTCTCATAATGCCAATGGAGTCAACAAAGTATCTTCTCACAATGCGGACAGCGATGCCCTCAATCACCCCGTCTCAAACATGGAACGGGTGACAAGGATCTCTCCCCCAGGCACGGGCGAGGAAAATGAAAGAAGCAGACACACGCTCTTTTCATCCAGTACCATATTTTCTGTGAATGATCAGGCTCCAGCCAGAGGTTCTACGATTGACCAGAGTCCTCCAGTAATGAGCAACGGAGAGCTGTTGTTTATTTATTTTCAGTTGTTGGTAAGTGGGCTTGTTAATGATAAGATTATGTTTGTATCTAGGCCAAAATGTTCTAGTATAATCCATGGGGGGTGGGGGGGGGGGTGGGAGGAAATGGTCCAGTGTGGGGGTCAGTGACCCAAAACTGAGTGCTTGCGTCAGAGTTGGCAGACCATAGCCAGGCCAAGACCCCGTCTATCTCCAGTGGTACCTGCCCATAACAGGCTCGGTCAGACTAATGGGGGGGGAGGAGACGGTCCAGTGTAGGGGGTCAGTGAGCTAGAACTGAGTTCTTGCATCAGAGTTGGCAAAGACCCCGTCTCTCTCCAGTGGTACCCACTCATAACAGGCTCAGTCCAACTAATGGGGCAGCGGAACCTGCGTAATAAACATTGCACCTCCCTGCTTTTTTTTAACTAAAGTTTGGGACTACAGAAGTAGCTGCGGAGACTAACTGTCCATTCAGTACAGTGGCTTTCTTCAACATCTTCACTGGCCACAAAGAACAGCCTGCCAGCAGGTTCTGAGAAGTAGAACAGCGGTATAAGCCACAAGGCCAGTTAGTGGATGGTGTTAAGAAGCATCAAATGGTAACACAGATAAAATTGGAGCACTTTGTTTATTTATTTAGCATCATTCCAAGTGACAGTAGTGGTCTTTCTTGCCTGGTCCTTCATATTTTTTTATATGATGTGTTGTATTTAATTTGCTGTGCCATTTGATCTTTTTTTTTTTGTCTTTGCAGTGATCATCATTTTTTTGTAGGTTATATTTTTGTATGAAGTTTTTATGTTATTTTTCAGTGTTCTCTATAGAGAGTTGCATTTCTTTTGTTCTCTTGTGTTCTGTATATCTGTAGAGAGTTTTATATCTTTATTCTGTGTTCTGTATCTCTGTAGAGAGCTTTATATCTTTATTCTGTGTTCTGTATCTCTGTAGAGAGTTTTATATCTGTTTTCTGTGTTCAGTCTTTTTGTAGGGAGTTTCATTTCTGTTTTCTGTGTTCAGTATCTGTGTAGAGAGAGTTTCATATGTTTTCTGTGTTCAGTATCTGTGTAGAGAGAGTTTCATATGTTTTCTGTGCTTGCTGTCTCTGCAGAGTTTTATATCTGCTTTCTGTGCTCACTGTCTCTGCAGAGAGTTTTATATCTGCTTTCCATGCTGTCTCTGCAGAGAGTTTTATATCTGCTTTCTGTGCTCACTGTCTCTGCAGAGAGTTTTATATCTGCTTTCTGTGCTCACTGTCTCTGCAGAGAGTTTTATATCTGCTTTCTGTGCTCACTGTCTCTGCAGAGAGTTTTATATCTGCTTTCCATGCTCGCTGTCTCTGCAGAGAGTTTTATATCTGCTTTCCGTGCTCGCTGTCTCTGCAGAGAGTTTTATATCTGCTTTCCATGCTCACTGTCTCTGCAGAGAGTTTTATATCTGCTTTCCATGCTCGCTGTCTCTGCAGAGAGTTTTATATCTGCTTTCCATGCTGACTGTCTCTGTAGAGAGTTTTATTTCTTTTTTTTTCCAGGAGTGATAATGCGTGTGTTTGTGTGAGTGCACTGTGTTAGTGCACACATTCTTTCCTTCTGTTAATTCCTCTCTTTCTTTTTCTCTCCCCCGTGTTTTTCACTCTTCCCACATATAGAGACACAAAATGTGAAGATATAAAATGATAACTCACTCACATTGCCAGGTTTTCTTTCAGCACAGGACTAATACCAAAATATATTTGTACTTTGAGCTCTCTACCTGAGACAGGATCAGAAAACTGGAACCAGCTTTTGCGTGAGGGATCTTGGACTAACAATAGGAAATGTTAATTTTAAACGTTTGTTTTCAGAACGTTTGAATGTCCACAAAATATTATCCACAGAGACGCTTGTCATCCACATCCCAGCTTCTCCAACGATGGATCGCTAGCTGGATCACATTTGTCATGCTGTGGTGTGCCCTGCTGATTGTGTACTGGACTAACCACACGGCCCAGATTTCTGGCATCATTCAGTTCCTCATTCCACTTGTGACTCTGGGCTTGTTGACTTCTGGATATGCTGAGGTGAACTTTGAGGGAGAAAGGCTGCCAAAGGTTTGTTATATTTTGTACATGTATACGAACTGATGTGCCTCCTTGTATTCTTTTTTTTTTTTTTTTGGCCGTCTTTACTGTCTTTACCATTATACAGTTTTACCATGTTTTTTTTTCTAATATCTTTACCATCTCATTTCTTTGCCACCATATATCTTAGCTATCTCTTATCTATGCCATCTCATATCTTTGCTATCTCATATCTTTACCATTTCATATCTTTGCTATTTCATATCTTATCCATCTCATATCTTTGCTATTTCATATCTTTACCATCTCTTATCTTGCTACTTCATATCTTTATCAACTCATATTTTTGCTACCTCATATCTTTACCATCTCATATCTTTGCTGTCTCATATCTTTGCCATCTCATAACTTTACTATCTCATATAGTGCTTTCTCACATCTTTGCTATCTCATGTCTTTATTGTCTCATATCTTTACTATCTCATGTCTTTGCTATCTCATGGTCTTTGCTATCTCATATCTTTGCCATATTATATCTCTTCCATATACTTTTACAGTCTCATATCTTTGTCATTTACTATCACATTTCTTTACCACCTTATATCTTTGATATTATATCTTTACCATCTCATATCTTTACCATATAAAAATATATCTTTGTCATTTTGTGTATTTACTTTCTCATATCTTTGCCACATGATATCTTTACAGTTTCATATCATTTATTATCTCATACCTTTACCATATTATATCTTTACAACCTCCTATCTCTACCACTTCATATCTTTACTTTATTACATCTTCACTGTCTCATATTTTTTACCATATGATATCTTTACCATCTCATATCTTTGCCATGTCATATCTTTACCGTATGATATCTTTACAGTCTCATACCTTAACCATTTCATGTCTTTGCCATATTATATCTTTACTGCATCATATCATTCCTTCCTACCTTCCTCATTTTCTTTACCCCTATCTTTACTATCTCATATCTTTGCCAGATCTTTACCCTCTCTTATCTTAATCATTTCATGTCTTTGCCATATTATATCTTTACTGCATCATATCATTCCTTCCTACCTTCCTCATTTTCTTTACCCCTATCTTTACTATCTCATATCTTTGCCAGATCTTTACCCTCTCTTATCTTAACCATTTCATGTCTTTGACATGTTATATCTTTACTGCTTCTTATCTTTTCTCCCTTTCTTCATCACCTCCCTGACACCTATCTGGGGCATATGCCATCAACCAGGGGGCTCTCCATTTATTTATATCCTGGTTTGTTTCTTCTGTCCCTCTCAAAGTGCGGTCCATCTTTTTGATCTCTGCTTCAAGACTTCTGCACCAGGTGTTTCTAGGTCTTTATTGTTTTCTCTTTCCCTGGCTCATAACTTTACAGTTTTACATCTTTTCCATACTACAGTACATCTCTGATCATCTTATATCTTTACAGTTTTACATCTTTTCCATACTACAGTACATCTCTGGTCATCTCATAACTTTACAATTTTACATCTTTTCCATACTACAGTACATCTCTGATCATCTTATATCTTTACAGTTTTACATCTTTTCCCTACTACAGTACATCTCTGATCATCTTATATCTTTACAGTTTTACATCTTTTCCGTACTACAGTACATCTCTGATCATCTCATATCTTTACTATCTATCTACAGTGCATTTTGCCTACAGAAGAAAGAATGCCAGTAATCTACTACTTCCAAAATTCAAAACTGGAGTTAAAGGTAAATTTTCGCAGATAAGATTTTTTTTAATCACTCAAGCATCCAAAATTCTGTCCCAAAACACCAGATAACAATTTGCACAACTATAAATAAGACCAGCCAACTTGTATGGATCAGAAACATGGAATACAACAAAGAATGATGAACAATTGCAGGTCTTTGAGAACAAGATCCTAAGAAGAAACTTTGGGCCCATAAAGGATACCAACAGGGAGAATGGAGGAGACCGAACTTAACAGCTTATTTAAATCACAGCCGATTATAAACATCTTGAAAATGAACAGATTATGCTGGCCAGGCCATGTTGAAAGAATGGAAGAGAACAGACAAATGAAAATGATGTATGTAAAAGAGATGAAGCAAACAAGACTGTGAGGTAGACCAAGACAGAGATGGAGAGACAGCATAGAGGAGGTAATACAGGGAAATTGGTGTCACCAACTGGAGAGAGAAGATTAGGAACAGAGAGGATTGGAGATGAACTTTTATCTGCAGCAACGAGCCTTAATGGCTCAGAAAGCTGAAGTAGAAGAATCACTTGATATTATGGAAATATTTTGGTAATTAAATATAAATATTTGTCCCCATTTTCATGTTCCAAATTTGTGTTTACTTTTTTTTTTGGTGCTTAAAACCACATGGTAGAACTAACTGTAGACACATGAGGCGGCTGACAACTCAGAACTTTAAATTAATGTGCTGTTTTTTTTTTGGATGTAAAGATTTTCTCATTCCATTGATAGTACATTTGCCTCTTCACCTGTTGATTCCCTGTGCATATTTTGTAGCTTATATTTTACTATCTGCCATTGGGTCAGGGAAGAACTTGTTATTAACACAAAGAAGGGCCCTTCATAGGGGCACAGCATCATATGAGGAGAAAAGGAGGGCCAGACTTGAAGTTAGAGGATATAAAGAGCCCTGGCCTTTCAGCACAAATGTTACTTGTTGTTACTGTGGCCTGACATGCAGATCCAACATTGATATAGTCAGCCATGAGAGAAGCAGTCCAGCAAGATCATCATCATCATCATTATCATCATCATTATCATCATCATTTATCTGTATTCCCACTGGAGCATAAGGCATCAGTAAAGGTTTCTCAGCCAATCCTGTCCTGAGCAAGACGGGACACCTCAAGCCATGTCTTTCTCGCTTATTTTGGTTCTTCCTGTAGTGTGCCTCTCCATGTTCCTAATGGCCTGCCCCTCTTTCCTTTTTTGTCCAAGATGAGGCCTGCAAAAACCTCCAGCAGCTAATATCTGCCTTCTTCAGAATCATCTTCTTAGATGAAAAGTTCCATTATTATTATACTGGTTTCCTACTTTTTAGTTAACACATGCTCTGATGTGTACAAATGTTATACTTGGCTCCACATTTCACAGTTTATTCACGTAAACGTTTCAGGTGAGTAACTGTTTGAAAACTTCGAAGATAAAGATTCTTGGGAAATAATTAACAGATTTTTTTTTTTTCTTTCTTTCTTTCACAGATCTTCAGTTTTACAATGACCTACAACACCATTGTCACGGTTGTAGCTGGTATTGCGGTAACATTTGCTACACGGATAATACTTGACCAATTTAACCTTGGTAAAGGGCATCTCTTCTAGAGGTCTATGCTGTGGATAAAATAAAAAAATTCAGCCGTCTTGAGGTAATAACTGAGGCTGAATTTATCCTCTGGTCTCATAAATGGATACATAGTTTGTTTTTTTTTTTTTTGCCACACAAAATTTTCATCCAGCTTCATCGAATCTGAGACTGAGGTGGTCATATCATACAACACATTTATGGGATAACAATCATAGACGCCCAGACTTCAGTGCAAAAAAAGATCTTCCAGTTTTAGCAATGTCAATAGCCTGAAAGTATACTTTTATCATTATCTTACAGATTTTTATTGTCTATACAAAAAAAAAGCTGTGGATTTTTGCAGCTGTTGAACTTCATGAGGTCATTGTTAATTTAAAATATCTTTATGTATAGATGTATAGCATTTGAGACATTGTATAAATACGAGGGAGAGTCAAAAAAAGGATTCTTAATTTTATTCTAAAAAATCTCTATTTAGTAGTAGATACCTGTAGTATAGATATGTTATGCCATCCTTCCCTAGATGTATTTATGTGTAGGCATGCAAGTCATTTTGGAAATATGATGTCAGCAGACCAGATCAAATATGTCTGCTCACTTGGAAGCATGCACGAGAGAAGAACAGCGTGCAGTTATTAATTTCTTGGGTAGTGAAGGTAAGAAACCTCCAGATATTCATTACAAAATGAAGGAGCAGTATGGGGGCATGAGCAGTACGGGGGCATGTGTATGTTGCTTCAGCAGGTATATGAATGGTACAGGAAATTTGGAAGTGAGGTGTCGTATTTGGTGGACGCAGCCTGTTCCGACTGCTTCATGCTACAAATAGGTCTCATTTTAATGCTGAAGTGGAAAAATGATGTGGGAAGACCAGCAGGTGGCAGTTGATGAGGTGTCTGGAGAACAGAAGATTAGTAGTGGCTTGCTGCACCACATTATTCATACAGTGCTGCCGTACTGAAAAGTCTCCCATGTGGGTACAAAAAAACTTTTCCCTGATCTGAAACACTTTTATGACACAGATGGCTTTCTGTGACATAAAGTCAGTGGAGATGAATGCTGGGTAGACATAAAGTCAGTGGAGATGAATGCTAGGTAGACATAAAGTCACTGGAGATGAATGCTGGGTAGACATAAAGTCACTGGAGATGAATGCTAGGTAGACATAAAGTCACTGGAGATGAATGCTAGGTAGACATAAAGTCAATGGAGATGAATGCTTGGTAGACATAAAGTCAGTGGAGATGAATACTGGGTAGACATAAAGTCAATGGAGATGAATGCTTGGTAGACATAAAGTCCCTGGAGATGAATGCTGGGTAGACATAAAGTCACTGGAGATGAATGCTGGGTAGACATAAAGCCACTGGAGATGAATTATGGGTAGACATAAAGCCACTGGAGATGAATTCTGGGTAGACATAAAGCCATTGGAGATGAATTCTGGGTAGACATAAAGCCACTGGAGATGAATTCTGGGTAGACATAAAGTCACTGGAGATGAATTCTGGGTAGACATAAAGCCACTGGAGATGAATGCTGGGTAGACATAAAGTCACTGGAGATGAATTATGGGTAGACATAAAGTCACTGGAGATGAATACTGGGTAGACATAAAGTGACTGGAGTTGAATTCTGGGTAGACATAAAGTGACTGGAGATGAATGCTGGGTAGACATAAAATCAATGGAGATGAATGCTAGGTAGACATAAAGTCAATGGAGATGAATGCTGGGTAGACATAAAGTCACTGGAGATGAATTCTGGGTAGATATAAAGTCAATGGAGATGAATTCTGGTTAGACATAAAGCCACTGGAGATGAATTCTGGGTAGACATAAAGTCACTGGAGATGAATTCTGGGTAGACATAAAGTCACTGGAAAAGAATGCTGGGTAGACATAAAGCCACTGGAGATGAATTATGGGTAGACATAAAGTCAATGGAGATGAATGCTGGGTAGACATAAAGTCAATGGAGATGAATGCTGGGTAGACATAAAGTCAATGGAGATGAATGCTGGGTACATTACTTCCAGTCAGAGACAAAGAAGCCAGTACAGAATGGCAACATTCATCCTCACTGAAACCAGGAAAGTTCCGAATGACTCCACTAGTTCTTTTGAGGACTGTTGAGGCCCAGACCTGGAATATATACATGCCCAGAGGAACCACTGTCAACAGTGAAGCATGCTGTGATCTGCTTAAGATTCACTCAAAATCTGCAATCAGGGCAAAACTTTATGATTTTCTCAGTTCTGATGCGTTGCTACAACATGATAATGTGCAGCCTCATACAACAGATGCAACAGCTCAACAAATTACAAATCTCCATTTTGAGTGTCTTCTACATCTTCCATATTCACCCAGCCTCACACCATGTGATTTCATGTGTTGGGCACCTCAGGGATGCACTGGGTGAGAAAGAGTTCAGTACGGATGAAGATATTAAACAGGGCGTGCATGATTGGCTACAGGGTCAATCAGAAGATTTTTTTCTCGAGGATCCCAGCATTAGTGAAGCAATGGCAGACCTGCACTGAACATGGTGGGAACTAAGTTGCAAAGAGATATGAAGTTTTCAGTCTTATTTGTACATTTTATTGAAATTAACAAAAATTATGGTTACTTTTTGACTCACTCTCATATATGGTAGCAGTGCTTTTGAAAATATAGAAGTATAGCAACCAGTGGCTTTGAAAGTATAGAAGTATAGCAACCAGTGCCTTTGAAAGTATAAAAGTATAGCAACCAGTGCCTTTGAAAGTATAGAAGTATAGCAACCGGTGCCTTTGAAAGCCTAGAAGTATAGTGACCAGTGCCTTTGAAAGCATAGATGTATAGCAACCAGTGCCTTTGAAAGCATAGAAGTATAGCAACCAGTACCTTTGAAAGTATAGAAGTATAGCAAACAGTGCCTTTGAAAGCATAGAAGTATAGCAACCAGTGCCTTTGACAGTTCAGGTTAACCAGCACACTTGACAGTATAGAAGTATAGCAACTGGTCCTTTGACAGTTTAGGTTAACCGGCACACTTGACAGTATAGAAGTATAGCAACTGGTCCTTTGACAGTTTAGGTTAACCGGCACACTTGACAGTACAGATGTATAGTAACTGGTGCCTTTGAAAGTATAGAAGAATAGTAGTCAGTGCCTTTGAAAATATAGAAGTATAGCAACTAGTGGCTTTGAAAGTTTAGGTTAACCAGCACGGTTGACATTTTAGTTTAACTAGCACATTTGAGAGTTTAGGTTAACCAGCACACTTGAGAGTTTAGGTTAACCAGCACACTTGACAGTTTAGGTTAACCAGCACACTTGACAGTTTAGGTTAACCAGAACATTTGAGAGTTTAGGTTAACCAGCACACTTGACAGTTTAGGTTAACCAGCACATTTGAGAGTTTAGGTTAACCAGCACACTTGACAGTTTAGGTTAACCAGCACACTTAACAGTTTAGGTTAACCAGCATAATTGACAGTTTAGGTTAACCAGCAGAATTGACAGTTTAGGTTAACCAGCACAATTGACAGTTTAGGTTAACCAACACAATTGACAGTTTAGGTTGACCAGCACACTTGAGAGTTTAGGTTAACCAGCACACTTGACAGTTTAAGTTAACCAGCACAATTGACAGTTTAGGTTAACCAGCACAATTGACAGTTTAGGTTGACCAGCACACTTGAGAGTTTAGGTTAACCAGCACACTTGACAGTTTAGGTTAACCAGCACACTTGACAGTTTAGGTTAACCAGCAGAATTGACAGTTTAGGTTAACCAGCACACTTGACAGTTTAGGTTAACCAGCACACTTGACAGTTTAGGTTAACCAGCACACTTGACAGTTTAGGTTAACCAGCACACTTGACATTTTAGGTTAACCAGCACATTTGACAGTTTACATTAACCAGCACACTTGACAGTTTAGGTTAACCAGCACAGTTTAGGTTAACCAGCACACTTGACAGTTTAGGTTAACCAGCACACTTGACAGTTTGGGTTAACCAGCACACTTGACAGTTTATATTAATCAGCACACTTGACAGTTTAGGTTAACCAGCACACTTGACAGTTTAGATTAATCAGCACACTTGACAGTCTAGGTTAACCAGCAGAATTGACAGTTTATATTAATCAGCACACTTGACAGTTTAGATTAACCAGCACACTTGACAGTCTAGGTTAACCAGCACACTTGACAGTTTACATTAACCAGCACACTTGACATTACAGATGTATTGAATTGAAATATTAACCCCCTCACATATTTGCTTGCAAAATTCCAAGCTTAAATTATTCTGTTGATGTAGTTTGTATTCACTACTCAGTTGTCTTTATGACTTCATTTATGATGGCAAATGTTGTTTTCTTTAAGTGATAAAATAATTGGATCAAGTGTCATGCAAGTTGTAAGACCATAAAGTGATATTTTGAAAAGCACTTTCTTAAGACAACAAAAATGACGAAAGAGGAAGCAGGGCCAGGTACTTGATGAAAACTTAATTCTAATCCTGCCAGATAGCATACGCAAAACTCAAAACATTTTTTGTTATTAAAAATAAAATGACAGAATCCACATTTTTTCCAGGAAGTGATGCAGCGCCAGTTTTTTTCAAAGTTTTCAGCAATTTTTTTTTTCTTTCTTTTGACTGAGCATTTACAGCTGTTTTATTTTATTTCTTTATTTACAGAGTTCAGAAAATAGAAATTCATTTTCATTGTCGAGTACATACTATTACATACTTAAAAAAAACTATTTACCTAGTTAAATAAGCCAGCTAATTTAAATGTATTATTAAAACCCCCCCCCCCCCCCCAAAAAAAAAAAAAATTCTGCAAGACACAGGATTAACCAGTTTGGTAACATTATTATTTCATTTTCACATGTACATATATTCCACCAGACACATCTTTTGTTTTTCTCATATAAGAACTCCACCAAAGATATGTAACATTCCATTATACTTAACCCACAAAAGATATTTTTTTTACTGAACTAGGGCCTTGAAAGTTTAGAAGGAAAATGGAAGAAGTATCTTGAGTGGATTTTATGTATAAAAATGCATAAAATCCACTCAAGATACTTCTTCCAATTTCCTTTATAAACTCCATGAAAGATGTTTTTGTTCATTTTGATATATTACTGCCTGGTGTGGACATCTGATTTATGTGTTGAATGGTTTATATATCTCTCAAGAATGGTTATAAAACAGAATTTAAACATCATTTTTTTAAAAAACTATATTTCACATTTTAACAGCCATGGTCAGTTTTGAAAAAGGGAAGATATTAGTTGTGTACATATCCTGCCTTTTTTAGTATTGTACTTTGTCCTTCTTGGCTGTCAATCAGCTCTCTTGACTCTGCCAGTCAGTTCTCTTGACTCTGCCAGCCAGCTCTCTTGACTCTGCCAGCCAGCTCTCTTGACTCTGCCAATCAGTCCTCTTGACTCTGCCAGTCACCTCTCTTGACTCAGTCTGTCAGTTCTCTTGACTCTGCCAGTCAGTTCTCTTGACTCTGCTAGCCAGCCCCAGAAGATGGACAAGTCTAGCAGAGTTGTAGTACATGCCAGGAAGTGGATGGGCTAAAGAGCCTCACCACCATCTGTCTTACTTAGGGTCTCTCCTGTCAAATTTTTCTTTTGGGCTTTGCTGGTTTAACCTTGGGCTCTCCCAGGCCACTCACAAGACAGTGTGGGTTTGACAGAGACTGGTGGTGCTGCCTACTGTTATATGGTAGCAGGTGAACCCAACAAGACTCAGTGACATCCACTCACAAGACAGCGTGGGTTTGACAGAGACTGGTGGTGCTGCCTACTGTTATATGGTAGCAGGTGAACCCAACAAGACAGTGACACCCACTCACAAGACAGCGTGGGTTTGACAGAGACTGGTGGTGCTGCCTACTGTTATATGGTAGCAGGTGAACCCAACAAGACACAGTGACACCCACTCACAAGACAGCGTGGGTTTGACAGAGACTGGTGGTGCTGCCTACTGTTATATGGTAGCAGGTGAACCTGACAAGACACAGTGACACCCACTCACAAGACAGCGTGGGTTTGACAGAGACTGGTGGTGCTGCCTACTGTTATATGGTAGCAGGTGAACCCAACAAGACAGTGACACCCACTCACAAGACAGCATGGGTTTGACAGAGACTGATGGTGCTGCCTACTGTTATATGGTAGCAGATGAACCCGACAAGACTCAGTGACATCCACTCACAAGACAGCGTGGGTTTGACAGAGACTGGTGGTGCTGCCTACTGTTATATGGTAGCAGATGAACCCGACAAGACACAGTGACATCCAGAACTACAGCAGAATGGTTGATTAGGATAATCTACAGCACCGGCAAGGACAAAGTCTGTACATTTGAAAAATTAGCAGAGCTGCAGGGGATGCCAGAAAGTGGGTAGGAAAGACCCTTCGCCATTGGCTGTTTCAAAATAGGTCAGGTCATCTCCCTTGGTCTACGACTCTATTGAACCACTGGTGATAGCCTTTTCTATGGTTGTACAGCGACAGGTGAACCTGACCTCACAGGAGCAAAGATAACTGTGGATTATATTTACCCTTCGGTCATTGATCTGCTTATCTTATATATTCTTGACCAAGTCATACATATTATCATTTTTCTTTTGATCATGTGATATTAAAACTGACAGTATTTTTATATGTACAATATTTACAAACCAAGTATATATTCCCATTTTTGTCATCATCATTTCAATATGTATTCATATTTTTTAACCGTTTCTTTTATTATTATTATTTTTTTTGAACATGGTAGAATTATGTTTCCTTAATTACTAAATCAAAATGAGGTAATCATAGATTTATCTGACTGTTGTAATCTTAATCAGTCTTAGAGATAATTTATGTGAGATAAATCTTACTGCTATAATTTTAGATTTATCTTATCTATTTCTGAAAGGATGTACCATTAAAAAAAAAAAAAAGCAATGAAAAAGACGATGAAAAGGAGAAATATAACTGATTTCTTGGTAAAAGTTTAATCACTCAAGACCAGTGCACAGAATGATCACTGTAAATCACACTATATGTTCACTTACATGTATTTTTATGATGAAGCAATAAGTTGGTGTTTTGTTTTTTTATATATAAAAGATAAAATGGCTCCATTCCACCTCATAAGAGCCTGAACTTGGGGAAACATTCAGTGAGCCATGTTGGTGACTGGCCAGGAAGTCAGTACTTTAGGTCTTAACTGGCCAACAGGGTGTGGTAAAATCAAAACTGCTTGTGAGATCTTAAAACAGTGGTCCCCAAACTTTCTTCTCAGCAGCCACCTCTTGCCTCCCATGCTAGATCCCTAGCATTCCCACACACAGTCATTGGTTCAGGTGCTTCGCTGCTCCCTTCCCCTCCACTGTCCGCCGTGGATCTTCCCACTATTTCGCCAGGTGTGCCACCATTCTGGGAACTACTAACCTAAAGCAGTATTGGCATACTTCTAGTTGTTAATACATGTTGAATGGGTGAATATGTAGTGAAATTTTATATGATTTTGTCTCCAAAGTGATCATCATCATCATCATCATCAGGTGCCGTGCCAACTGGCGTTGGCTATTATGCTTCTCCAGAGTACACGATCCTTCATGCAGGCCATCAGCTCAGTTGGTGATCTCCTCTCACATCATCCCGTCAGACTGTCCTGTATCATTTCTCTTGGTCTTCCTCTTGATCTTCTTCCTTCTATTTTTCCTGTTGTTATAATATTTTCAATGCCCCCTCTTCTCATTGCATGTCCTATGAAGGTACATTGTCTCTCTCTTTTTTTTACAAGATTTTTTTTTGTCTCTCCAGCTCTTCTCATACATTCATCATTAGTTATTTTTTGCTGTCCAAAGGAATTCTCAACATTCTTCTAATAAACCATATTTCTGCTGCTTCCAGTGACTTTTGTGCAGACCTGCCAAAGTGACCAGTGACTGTAAAACTAAATTTACTGACCCATGGAGGCTGATAAAATGTTTGTGATGTGGGGGGGGGGGTACCGACTGGGACTCACTGATTATACTTTGGGACCCACTGAACTAGAGTAATGCCCAGTTGCAAATCCCCGAGTTTAATAACTCATTTTCTGTGACTTTCAGTAAATGTCTGCTTTTGTATATCCTTTTGTTGGGTGATGAACTCCTTGTAAAATCATACAGGTTTGTTTGTAGCAGCTGGTACTGTGCTTAAAGACAAGTGTTTGGCCGAACTAGTTATACGGGCTGTTTTGAGTTTCTTCGTGTCCTAGCCTGGACCAAAGATGCAGGCTTTTAAAATAAAGTTTGACCTGGTGGGTCAAGGTGAAGTAATGCAGAAGTCTGCAACACCTGGGGATCAGGTGTGGTCCAGTTTTGACTTTAACACAGTTTTTCAGGCCCAGCAAACCAGAGTCAGTCAAGACCCTGTCCTACCTCCCCAGTGGTGCTCCTAGAAACAGGCTGACAGTAAAAGATGGTCTGTGGTTCACTTATTGGTGATGAGCGCAGAGAAGCTTGGAGTCGGCGCTGGGTCAAGCTAGCCTCCGTAACTCACTCACGACTCCTATTTTCATCTTCTTGACTCTGGCCGCTAATAACATGCTCACAGTCACATGGTGGGTGCAAGAACTGCGAAGCCATCTTTTTCCAGGTCTCATGAAGGTCTTTAACAGTTAATGTTTCCTCCCTAAAATTGTCAGGTTTCACTGTAGTTGTAAGTATGCTAATCGTTCAGATGTTGTAACTGTCACCAGCCTCACATTCACAGTAAATGCCATAGTTTACTAATAAACGCTCCCACAAGATGTCAGCATACGAGATAACTCGGAGATGGTGCACAACTCATTTGGCACAAGATGATGACAGAGAATAATAAAAGAAATGACTGACCTCATATAAACTGAGATATGTCCAGCGTACAACTTTAGTATGTAGTAATTTGTCCCATTGTTAAATGTTCCACCCTCCATCTAAATCACAACTTACTACTGCCATTCCGTACAACAACAAAAATATGCAACAGTAACAATACTGGGAAGTGCTTATGCAAACGTTTATGTAAACAACCCCAACTTATGCACTTCACTGTCTTTCTGTTTTATCTTTTGTGTGCCACTGATTTTGAAACTGTACATAGTTTATATTTTCTGTTATACTTTTCCAGTAAAGTTTTATTTCACAGTTTTTATCTTTGTCAGTATTTATGACAGAACCATCATATTATTTTCATTACAGTGAGTCTAATAAATAAAATATTAAGAAAAATCATCGTCATCATCATAATCACCAGATCAGAAAGTGAGACATGAACAAGCATAATTTAGATATAACAGGCAATGCATAGACCACATATTCACACTAAGAAACATAAAAGAACAATGCTGAGAAAGGCGAGAGACAGCTATATATAAACTTCATCTGTTTTGAAGAAAGCATTTGATAGTGTACATAGAGAAAGCATGTGGAGAACGTTGAGAGCTTATGGAATGCCATGCCATCTCGTAGCAAACAGCCAACAGTTTCTACTTCAGTTCCGCTGGCAGTGTTGGTCAAAGTCACACAAACTGATGTGAAAACAGGGATGTATCCCATCAGGCACTGTTTTCATCACTGTCACAGACTGGGTGATGAACAAAACAACAGAAGCCCCCCCCCCCCCCCCCCCAAAGAAGTATTGGACAGTGTTTTCCATGCTTAATGATACAGCACTGCTGGCAACATACTCACCAGTACATACAGGAGAATGCACTCTAGCTACAATCATCAGATAAGTGGGGCTGAACATCAGTATCAAGAAGTCAGAAATATATAGCAGTATGCTTTTGGCTAGGGATTATAAGCAGGATTGGTATTTAGGAAATAATTAATAGAGTGAGTACCCTTGTTTGAAAGGTAGGTTGGTTGAGACAATTGAGTGGGAGTCTTGTTGTATTTTCTTAGTGTGTAATATAAAAAATTAGGTGGTTTTTGATACCAGCAACAAGAAGAAATTTATAAGATGAAAACTGTACTCCACAAGAAGATTTAATTAACCCAATAGAAAACAATTTCAGATGTAGCCTAGAAACCATTTTAGTTGGCGCCAGTACTATTTCAGTGGTGGTATAAATAAGTAATATATAAAATTCTATTACAAATAGTGAAAGTAAACATAGAAATCCAAACAGCAATTCAAAATAATAATCAAAACCTAACAGAAACAGAAACCTTCACATACCTTGGCAGCATACTAACTCCTGATGGAGGAACAAATAAAGACATGAAAAAAGTAGAATAAAGTGAGGACAGCTTTCATTGATCTTTGAAACATCTGGAAGTACTCCCGGTACAGTACTAGAACCAAAATAGAACTGTACCAGAGTTGTGTGTTATCCATACTCCTCTGTGGGGCAGAATGCTGGAGAACAAGTGGAAAAGGAAATGAGCAAAGGACCCTCTTACCACACAACCTGCCTCAGAAAGGTTTTGAATATTTACTGGCCACAGACAATAAATAATAGCCACCTACTTGTCTAATATATAAACAAGAGGATATGCATGTCATAACAGGAAAAAGATGCTCAAAATTTTGATTGTCATGACCTCTGAAGGGACTGCAGAGAAGTGGAAAAAATTTGTTGCTGCCCTGCAAGATGCCACAAGATGTACTAGGGTGATGACTGCTTGGCTGATCACCGGCCAAAGACATGGATGGATGGAAGGAGTCTAATGTAACTTTCTCATGTAACTAATATCACTAAACTGTTTGGTTTTTGTCTCAGTGATTCTCAAATTATCTGCGAGGGACACTCGGTAACCAGATTTTCAGAGCAGGACTTCCTGTGGTTAGTCTGGTAAAAATAATTTTTAAACCTGTTTTTAAGAGATTTCTTACTCAAAAATGAACCCTCATCTCAGAGCTCCCACATTCATTAAACTGTAGCAGCCAAAGCAGGGTTTAAAAAAAGACAATGGCAAATTATTAATGCTGGATACAACACAGCATTGCCAGATGTGTATTCTGGAGTGCTTCAAATATTACAGACAAATAGTCCCCTAACATGAGGTCCTCACAGCAAGAACAGATCACGTACAGTATTAAAAATATGTAAAGTTTTTTGTGTTTCATACAGGTGCTGGGGCAATGTAAGGAGGATAAGGAAAAGAGAATCACAGCTTTAGACTTGTATCTATTTCTCCTTCATACACTCTGGCTATCTGTATCAGCAGTTCTGTCTCTTGGATAAACTGGACTTTTTGTAGTGACGGTATAGAGCAACAGAGCTTAGTGTCTTGGCTAGTATCTTTCTGTATTTGAGAGTAATGATATTTCTTTCTTTTAGGTTATTTCCTACACACCTCCACCCCCTCAGCTTTAAACATTTCAACATCAAATTCACACTTCAACAATTTTCATATTTGATTTAATTACCACCACAGGTGAAAAAAAAAAAAAAAAGTCTCATAAAAACCCAAACGAACAATGATACAGATATGTACATGTTTGAATATAATTTAATACAGCTCACACAGAAAATCTGAATAAAACAAGTCCAGACAAATAAGTCTTAACTGTAACACTGCCTAGAACTTGGTATCATGGGAACAGCACGTGCCCTTGGCCAAGAGTTGGCTGGCTGGGATTTGCCGATATGTTTCAATGATAAAAGAAACCTTAGAAGAAACCTTAGAAAACGCCTCTTTTTATCTTTAGTGTTAGAGATGGCATGGAGGTAGTGGAACTCATAGTGGATTGCCTTTCATTTGAAAGTCAGGCTCAGACCTTGCTGACATTATATTCTGGTGTACCGAGTTGTAAAAAAAAAAAAGGGCATCTGACACCATGTTGGGAGAGGGGAACTGCCTTTGAATTAGGAGAAAGTCTACCTGCAAGGTGAGCCACACCCAGATTACACCATTCAGCTATTAGTTTTATGTTCTCATGAATATCACTTTCCATATATACCTGATCTGTGAAAGAAGGTGAATAGAAAAACCAAAAAAACACAAAAATGTACACATGAAAAAGAAATATTTAAGAAAGCTAATAAATGAAAAAATACATTCTCATGAAATATAAATGAAAGGATAAAATCATGAAATGTCGGTGAAATGATCCATATCACCTTCACTAAAAAACTAATTTACCTTCTCATTATTGTAATATATAGAAAATTAAATCTGAAGCTAATGATTTTATAAGTATTTTACGTGATCGTTTTGTTATTCCACCAGAAACAGTGCAGCAATTTCTATCAAATCATTTAAGAAAGGTAAAGATAAAATCCCCGTTTCCATGACATTAAGGCATATTGGGTGTTAGGCCCATATTTCCACAACCTTTGGCACATGAAAGTGTGATGTGGCTGCACTGACCTTCCCAGATTTCTCTGGTACCCATTTTAAGAGGCTGGCTGGACCCCGGGACCTGTTCTGGCGTGTACCAGAAAACAATTCCACTGCTGGGACTTGAACCCAGTACCACTGGATTAGTAAACCAAGCACCTAACCACTCAGCTAACCAGGCCAGTATTTTAGCATTTATTCTTGAAAATTTGGTGCTTGGAATTGTTGCCACACAAGAGTACTTGTCATGAATCGTTTTTAATCTTGAAAATTTGGTACTTAGTGCAAGCACTAGGCTCCTTCAGTCACCTCCAACGATACGCCCTTCCAGCAACACTTCAAGCACGTTGTAACTATCGCTACTTCTCTGTGGGTCTACTTCTTCTTCTCAACAGAGACCCTGTAAATCTTAAGCAAGATGACAAGGGTGTAACTTGTAACAAACAAGCAGCATTCTGTAACACTTTCAACTGTCTGTGAACATAGTTAAAAGAGAATGAAAAGGGTAAACAAGTTACAAACGAGTAACAACTAAGTATAAAATAAACCACAACTGGGACATGTATGATCAACTTCAACCTGTGACAATGCATGATAATTCAGCTTATGCTGTGTCATGTGATGCACCCTTTCCAGAACGTTGTTCCTCTCACTGCCTCCTTGAGTTCAACGTGGTTTTGAGCAAGTTGACCAGCGTCTCGCAGCGACAAACTCTGACTTTCTATGATGAGTCCACCAGCGGTGAGCTCGCCTTTCCTTTTGCCAGGCACTGTGCCTTCTCCAAACCACTGTGTCTTTTGATGTGGCTCAACTATCTCAACTTTCTAGCTTCGATGGTGTCTACAAAATTCCCATCAATATTTCTACAAAATCCCATCAATATCTATTTGATTTTCTTTCTGTCCAAGATATTCTCAGTACCCTTCTCTAGCATTTCATTTCAAATGCAGTTACTCTCTTTTCTAGTGATTTGTTAAGTGTCCATGATTCACATCCATCTGTGCCACCCGGAATATGTAAGCTCTTAGTAAAAGCAGCTTTGCTCTCCTGTTTGGTACCTTGCCACATATTCTTCATTTGCCCTAGTTTCTGTGATGCAAACCTCTAGTCTCCTTTCAATTTCCACTGTACAGGCACCATTAGTGGTGAAGACTGAACCTAGGTATTCCAATTTCAATCATCACCACTAACTGGTGGCTAAAATAAATATAGTAAAATAATAATCAAAGTTAAAATAATTTATATTGCCATACAAATAATATGGCATAATAATGTGATATCCACCCTCATTTATGCATCCGAAAGCTGGAAATCGAATAAAGAAATAGACAAGACATTAGACTCATTTGACAACAAATGCCTAAGGAAAATATTCGGTATAAAGTGGAAGGATTTCAAGAACAACACAGAGATAAGACAGATGAGCAAACAACAGCCTGTCTCATGGATAATCAGGAAAAAAAAAAGATGGACATATGTAGGCCATGTGATGAGAAGAAATGATCAGAGAATACCAAAACAAGTTATCAAGTGCAGCACTTTTCCGAAGAAAAGAGGTCGACCACGTGAAACTCTAAAGAGGACACTGTTAAGAGAAGCCAGTTCAGTGGGCATAACATCCCTTGATGAAGTTGAAAGACTCGCCGAGAACAGGAAAACTTGGCAAACGACTATGCGAGCCCTATGTGACATTTGACGGCATGAGAAGGATGTAAGAAGATACAAATAATGCTTAACCATACTTCTGGATGACCGCTATGGGCAACACAATCATACATTATTTAAAAAAATTACCCAACATTATAAATACTTCTTTTTTTTTATTATCCAAAATTATAAATACACATAAATTTATATAATTATAAATGACTATGAAACCACTATAAATTTTAAAATTTGCTGAAACAGCTTGGAGTAAAATGTGATACGGGAAGAGTGGAGAGGATGCCATGTTTCAGGGGCACATATCTAGTAAGTAAGCAGGGAACTAGTGTTATCACGGTCAGTGCGTACTGAAGGGTTTACTGAAGTGGTCAGAGAAATTATGGATTTGCCCAGAATAATGATGATGATGGCGATGATCCCAGCAAAACAATTATTTGTATTATGCCAACTTTTACATGCAAAATTACCCTCTTTACAACCCCTCCCCCCCTGCGACATTTCACCTCCAAAACTGACTACTTAAACAAGTCCCTCCTTTCACAGAACTGTGACATAAAGTTTATAACAAATCTTCCATTTTTTTTGTGTTTCCAGAGCAAACTGTCTGGAAGGCAAACTAAAACGATCACAGAATACAGAATGGGGCTGCAGCACACAAAGTGCTAAGCTGCTTTCAGTGTTGTTTTAGAAGAGTGTGTAGTAACAGCACAGTTTTAGCAGTTGATGAACTAAACAAAGCAGCTACAACATGACCTCTGACCCCCCCCCCCCTCCCCAACATTCAGTTTTGAACTAGGAAACTATATTTAGCTCCCCTCAAAGAGGAAAAAAAAAAAAAAAGAAGAGACCAACTTTTCATGAAACAAAAGAAAAGTTGAGCCCCTGAAAATTAGGAGCCCTGAAAAACAAACACAACCCAGAAATAACTCTTTTCAATCCCAAATGTCAAAATGCAGCCTCATTAAGAAAGGCACAAACACAAAAAATAATTCACATCGTATAATTCAACAAATTCCTCTGTGACACACCACCAGCATACTCGTATGTTCCATACACCATCACAGAGTAAAGATGATAACACCACAAACACCACAGTAATGTAGAAATAAATAATTCAACATTTAAAACCTACGAATATACATTCTGAAGTAAAACAAACAAACATATGACTGGATGAAACTGGATGCTCTGTTACTAAAAATAAAGAGAAAGGCCTAAAAACAAATGTTATTTTTTAATTACGTAAGAGGCTCCGTTGATGCACTTGTGTAGCTCCTCACACGAGAGAATATGAGGGGAGGGAAAGTGCGCTTATTCAGGTCAAAGTTATTGGTGACCTCTTGATTGGTTGACCTGCGTTAACAAAGATTTGTACTTTATTGTCACAATTCCTTAACTAGAATACTAAATACGAGATAACAATATACAAATCTTTTCCCTGTATCTGTCAACATTTTTTTTGTTTGTTTGACAAATCAGTTTTGACGTTCTTGCTCTCAAGGTTCCCGCAGACAGGCGTATGATATCATGTCCTTCCACAACCCTCAATCCCTTCTGCAGCTCAACAGGTTTGTCACCGAGCATTTCCCGTGTCAGGATGCCAAACCTTCAAACATCTTTTTCTCTGTCCACCTCTGTCTCTTCTACCTTCAATCTTCCCTGTTTCCATTAAGCTTTAGCCCACCTCTTCCCCCAAACATGCCCCAAAATCGGGACTGTCATTTTCTGACCTTCGTTATAATTTTCACTGTTTCACAGAAACTCCTCATTCAATCTTTTCACTGCCCGTGGTATCTTCAGCTTACTTCCTATGAACCACAATTCTGTATTTCTTTACCAACAGTCCAAGCTTCGTGTCCATAGAACAGGATCGATTCAATGTAACATCAATGTAACATATCATGGACAACTGTTCTGGTGTTATTATGTTGTTAAAATTATAATTAAAATCACTCAAAAGTGCAGAAAAGCAGATTTAAGAGAGACAAACAAAGCTCATTCTTCCTCTGCTGTTCTGTTTGGAACTGCAAACTGTTACTCTCCAGTGTTGAAACAGGGCAGTTGTTTGGAAAGCAGGTGCTTTACAATGATCAAAGGTGGGCCCAAGAAATGAATTTTCGGTCAGGTTTCCTTAGGGAGAGTAACAGTGAGCCTTATCTACTTGACCAAGCTGAAGGAGCACACTTTTAAGTTATTATGAGCACCATGACTGGCAGAACAGGGTCTTGGTCTTCTCTGGTTCACTGTCTCTGATAACCATGAGATAACTCTAACACACATACACACACACATACCTTAGCTTTGAACCATTAATCACCAACAAAAAAGCAAAAAGTAAGTAAAAATGAGAGAATCTGTGAATGTGGATCAATAAAACACCAGTGATAGCATAAACCGGCAATTACCAGTAAATTACTGATTAAAAAAGTATTGAGAAACCAGTTTTTTTGGAAAGGACTTTATGCAAGGTGAAAGACAGTTACAGCTGTACTGGGTTTAAAAAAATTCTAGTACAATCATTGATAAAACACACCATGAAAAATATGAGTTCCTAGCCAGCATAAGAAGAAACAGAGTAAGATATGAAGCGGCAGAAATAAGGTGTTGGCCACTTCTCTCAAGTAACCACAGAATCAACCGCTCTGATGAGACCATCCCACGACTCTAGATTTACTTTACAGCAGGAAACAAACATACATGACTTGCACGGCAGTACCTCTTACTGTCAGCACTTACTTCTGCGCTGAGCTGACTGCATAGCTGCACCATAGCAGCTGGGCATTGGGTCTCTTCCCGCAGGACACGACATCAAACTCCTGGAGAGAGAGAGAGAACACATTACAACATTCACACTCAGTACATGTTACAACAGACAAGTCACAGCAGCATGAGGAACTATTAACATGTACAGAGAGCAAAGACTAAGAATGACACTGGTGAGTGAGAGGGGAAATATAAAATCCCAAGCAGTCATGGACAAAAGCAGGAGAAATGGACAAAGTAACCGTCTTGTCTATATGATCCAGCTCCAGCTTGTTTTGCCAGTGTTAAGGTAAGAAGAAAGACGTGGTGGCCAGTTTTCAACACCTTTCTAGCACCTGGCTGCAACAAAAGTAAGTGTCTGACAAGTCTTAAGGAAAATCTATTTAAACTTTGATGTTGATTCATCATTTTTCTTACTCTGGGGCTTGAGCTAGGGACAATAAAGCTCATTTTTCTGTTCACATCAGAAGCCCTTTTGTGTTTTTCTGTAAGTGAGGGGGACTGGCTGGAACCCACATGCTGTTATAAGGTCACCTACGCAGCAAACTCAGATCCACTGACCATAGTCTATGTAGTACTAACAAAATCACCAGCAAGGCACTTGATACAGAAAGACCCAGTGTATAAAAAACTGAAAAAAAAAAAAAAAAGCTTGTTTGCCTGCACATGAGGAGCAAGATTTTAGAATATCTTCTACTGAAAATATTTCTGTTGACTGTCTGAATATGTGCACACAATAAATTCATGATGGATTGAAGTAGGACTCACTAACATAGCAGAATGTAACTGTTCTTCTTAATCCTACTAACCAAGGATTAGAATATCCTGGTTTTATTTTTGCAATCAGTTCACTCTCTTTGTTATATAACATGTCACTTTCCTATCCACTTCTTTCTCTACTTCGTGTTTCCAGCTTTCTGAAAATGACCAGTATAATGTAAGTTATAAAATATTTAGAGCAGAGGTTCCTAATCTTTTCCAGGTTCTGGACCCCTAGAGCCTGTGATAATTTGCCCATGTGATCTACACTCCTCTGTCCACTTGCCACTCAATTAAACCAAGCTTCACATATTTCTAGTATTCTACATAACACTGCTACATGGAACATAACACTGCTATATGGTACATAACACTGCTACATAATATAGCTACAAGGAACATAACACTGCTACATGGTACATAACACTGCTACATGGAACATAACACTGCTACATAATATAGCTACATGGAACATAACACTGGTACATGGAACATAACACTGCTACATGGTACATAACACTGCTTCATGGTACATAACACTGCTACATGGAACATAACACTGCTACATGGAACATAACACTGCTACATGGTACATAACACTGCTTCATGGTACATAACACTGCTACATGGAACATAACACTGCTACATGGAACATAACACTGCTTCATGGTACATAACACTGCTACATGGAACATAACACTGCTACATGGTACATAACACTACTACATGGTACATAACACTGCTACATGGAACATAACACTGCTACATGGTACATAACACTGCTACATGGAACATAACACTGCTACATGGTACATAACACTGCTACACAGAATATAACACTGCTACACAGAACATAACACTGCTACATGGAACATAACACTGCTACACAGAACATAACACTGCCACATGGAACTTGCTCATTACTCCTTCAAGGATCATTCCCCCACCACCCCCAACAATGTTGGGAAGTGAAGATTTTAGAGGATTCATATATTTAACAAACATTTAACACTCAACCAAAACATGTTTTGCTACCACACAAAGTATTTCTATGTGTGGCATAAGACGGCTTATTAACCTTCAGATCAGAGTATACAAGACTGGACTGATCATTATACGTGTGTGATAATAAAGGAGCAAGTAGACTAATCACTTCATGTGTGATAATAAAAGAGCAAGTTTACTAATCACTGCATGTGTGATAATAAAGGAGCAAGTAGACTAATCACTGCATGTGTGATAATAAAATAGCAAGTAGACTAATCACTGCATGTGTGATAATAAAATAGCAAGTAGACTAATCTCTCTGCATGTGTGATAATAAAGGAGCAAGTAGACTAATCACTGCATGTGTGATAATAAAATAGCAGGTAGACTAATCTCACTGCATGTGTGATAATAAAGGAGCAAGTAGACTCATCACCGCATGTGTGATAACAAAGGAGCAAGTAGACTAATCACTGCATGTGTGATAATAAAGGAGCAAGTAGACTAACCACTGCATGTGTGATAATAAAGGAGCAAGTAGACTAATCACTGCATGTGTGATAATAAATGAGAAAGCCAAGCCTTATCTGAACTTGAACAACACTTGAAGCTTTCTCGCATGGAAAACCTAACAAAATGAAAAGAACATAACAGAAGGCAATGATGTCAAGAACCAAATGTGTTATACAGCGCTACAGTAGTTCACTTAATAGTGAACTGTATTCTCATATCATGTTTGCAATGTAAGACCAGCTGCTGGAGTCCTGTAAAAAAAGACACAATGGTAAAAATGGGTACCTGACACTTGGAGAATACTGGCTTGCCAGTGGATCACACAGTTCAGCTATCAGAGAACACAATATCACATATTATAAGACTGCCTGAGTATACAACAGGTTAAAGGAAACAACAAGCTGGTAATAGAGTCATCTTTACCTTTACTTCACAGATGTGAGAAAGACTGATAAAATAATGTGTTTAAGTGTTACACTCACCACACAGTATGACAAGTCAAGGTCATTTTGATTGGCTGCCTGGCGATGACGCTTGTACCTGTAGCTGTTGACGGTCTCCGACTTCACTCGTTTCAGCACACAAGTTACCTGGAGGCGAAACATTTACCTAGAGCATACACATTTTGTGTGTGTGTGTGTGTGCGTGCGTGAGAATGTGTGTGTGTGTATGTGTGAGGTGGCACTGGTAGTAGTCAGGAGAAGTGATGACTTTCTAATGTCATTTCTGTCATTCATATATAAACACATGGACAACCCTTTGTCACATTATATTATTTTCCCTTTCTTAATGCCACTGAGCAGTTTTAATGTGATGTCTATTTCCATTCTATTTTCTTTATCTTCTTGCAAATAATTTCTTCACACAGATCTGTAATGATTTGCTAACTAATCTTTCAGAAGCATAGTTATTGGAGGGGGGGGGAATGTTATAATTAATATACTCCCATAGCCAACAGATCACATATACAGAATGTGGTGTGTACGTAAACAGCTGAACTACTTCTCCTGGAAATGTTAAAAGTGACACACCTTAAAGTCGGAAAGCCTGTATCCACCCCTCAGGATCCCTGCTGCCTTCGAGCTTCGGTACCTCAGCTTTGGCAGGGACTGAATGGGGTCCTCCGGGCTCACCAGCATCAGCACCTGACCTGTGATTTGATTGCATGGTTTAGTGAATTCTGAATCACACAAATCCGCAATTTAACGTGAACTATACAGCTAGCATTTCACTTTATGGAACAAGTTCCACCATGATGAAACATGATAAGAGATGTGATTTTTGAAGGTCTGTCCATTCCGTCCAGAGCCATGCCAACAGGATTTGGCGGTAATGCTTTTTCATAATGATCTATTCCAGGTGTTAATTATGAACAGGATGTGTTTTTTTTTTTTCCCATCCAGTTTATCAGTCCCTCCATCATTTTCTCTTTTCATCTGCCTCTGTCTCTTTTGCCCTCTATCATCTCTGTTGTTATCAAATATTCCAATCCATTTGCTCTCATGCCATTTCCTAGGAATTTGGATTGTCTCTGATTCTGAAGAGCTGGCCAGATCTGAATCACAACCTTTGCTGTGAGACTAGTGCTGGCCAGATCTGAATCACAACCTTTGCTGTGGAACTAGTGTTGGCCAGATCTGAATAACAACCTTTGCTGTGAGACTGGTGCTGGCCAGATCTGAATCACAACCTTTGCTGTGGGACTAGTGTTGGCCAGATCTGAATCACAACCTTTGCTGTGAGACTGGTGCTGGCCAGATCTGAATCACAACCTTCGCTGTGAGACTGGTGCTGGCCAGATCTGAATCACAACCTTCGCTGTGAGACTGGTGCTGGCCAGATCTGAACCACAACCTTCGCTGTGAGACTGGTGCTGGCCAGATCTGAATCACAACCTTTGCTGTGAGACTGGTGCTGGCCAGATCTGAATCACAACCTTCGCTATGAGACTGGTGCCAGCCAGATCTGAATCACAACCTTCGCTGTGAGACTGGTGCTGGCCAGATCTGAATCACAACCTTCGCTGTGAGACTGGTGCCGGCCAGATCTGAATCACAACCTTCGCTGTGAGACTGGTGCCGGCCAGATCTGAATCACAACCTTCGCTGTGTGACTGGTGCACTAACTGCTTCATCACTGAGGCACCCCAACACAATGAATGAATGGACAAAATACATAAACCTCACTATAGAAATATATTTTTTTTAAAAAATGGGCATACCCAGCTTTTGTTTCATGAATAGAACGAGAAATCTTTTTATAACCCTTTTTTATAACAGACATGTGTGTCCATACTGCAGTCTTCTAGGCTCAAGTTAGAAGTAATAAGACAGCCAATGATTTGAGTTAACTAAGGAGCAAGATATCCTATCACTGAGTGAAGTGTCCAAGTTTTAAATCCTATCAAATGACCACAATTTTTTTCTTTTCCCACAAGGTTGTGATTACTGTGTTGGTTTTTAATGCTCTCCTCCAATTTCTTTGCTAGTGAGATCAGAGGAACAAACAAACAAACAAAAACCCCAGGGTATATATGCTGCAGCACATGATGATTGTACTATAATAAGCAGAAAAGCCCAATGGTCACATATGGTCACATTATTCAAAATCTACATTTAGGAAAAAGCACTTTATGAATTAAATATATTAATGTCCTTGGCAAGGAGACATTCCGAAACTGACAAGGAATGCTGGCATACACTGGCAAGGAATGTTAGCATGCTCTGACAAAGAATGCTAGCATACACTGAATACTGATCTTGCATTAAATTCAGGAAATAAGGTATTAGTATGAACATTTAAAAACAAAAAAAAAATGTAAAACTACAAAGAAACATGGGACAGAAAGCTGCCACTGACCGTCGGGGAAGAAGCGGACATATCTGAAATACTCCACCAGATGGAAGGGACGGTAGAAGCTGTCCATTCCTTGCTCGCCTTGCCTGACGTAGGTTGTTTTGCTGATGTAACACCCTGCGTAACAAAACAACAACAAAATAAGCTAAAATAATTACAAGTAACTTCTCATACATTGTCCATGCTTATCAGAAATGTGAATGAACTACAGATTCTCTGCAGTCTTTTGTCTTATACAACTGGTCAAAGTTTAACGTACGCAGACATCTTCTTGCACTACATCTCCATGGTTTTTTTTTTCCTTCGTTGTTTTTGTTTTTGTTGTCTCAATGCAATTTCCTTAACAGATAAAAAAAAAAAAATAATCTGAAATTGGTACCAGTGATGCAGGAAAGTATAGCAATTCTAATTTTTGTCACTTTATACTTTTATATGAATTTCTGGAAAAAAAAAAACTACAAAAAATAGGAGGCATTACTCTGCAGCACGCCTATGTACTTCTTTTATTTGATTGTGAAAAATATCCCCCCCCCCCCACATTCCCTCTCCTCACCTAAAAAAAACAAAAAGTGAACTTTTAAGACAATATATATACAAAAAAATTTGCTAAAACTCTGAACTTGCACCACTGGGACCCCATCCAGCACCTGATGTGAAACTTGGGCTGTCAAAAAATGGAAACCTATTCCCCATTTAAAACATTCTCCTAGCATAAGTGTAAACTGGCAAGACTTTGCCTATCACAGCTACAGTAAACTCCCATCAAGGAAATCATCCTCACTGTTAAACTGGGCCTCTTGTTAGTGCACGAATGACACTGATATAACTGGGATATAACCGCCCCTCTTGTTAATGCAAAGAATGACACTGACATTTTCTAAAATCTTCACAAGAGCTCTTCTTAAAAAAAAAAAAAAAAGCCACAAATCTCTCTCAGTGAGAAAAACTACAGCCTATAAACTTACTCTCTTTCCATTCCCCCCCCCCCCCTCATAAATCTTACTTGTGAGTTTAAAAGATCTATTTTACTTAATTTACTCTAAATTACCAGCCACACCACTAGCCTGCAACTACAAGTCCAGCTTGTTTTCTCTGTGTCTTTACAGCTGACTTCCAGTGACATGAAACTTCTAATTATTTCATGGCAACAACTGATTCACAACATACTGATTCTCTACTGGTCAAGGGAAAAAAAGTGCCATCAGTTCACTAGAGAAGACCAGCCTACATCTGATAAGAATTATCTGTTATTTTGTTGAAAGCAGTTTCTCGCTAATTTTTACCAACAAAGATTGCCCCGCTCGATACAATTAAGCTTGTTTAACCACTCATATGAATGATGATGATGATGATGATACACTTCAAGGGAAAAGAAAGAGGGGCACATACAATACAGGAAGAACTAAAGGAAGCGGGAAAGACATGGTTTGAGATATCCCGACTTGCTCAAGAAGAACCTTTGCTGATGCCAACACTGGGAGTACAGTGGACTGATGATGATGGTGATGGATAATGATGATGTGAAATTCTGGTACTACCATCAAAAAGAAGATGAGGTCTTTCAATCATCATCCTCCGCCAAGAGCCAGAGTACTTCTTGGTGCTGCCAAGATTCACCCCTCCCCAGACTCTGGGCAAAGAAGACAGAAAAGAATGAGATAAATCTTCCACCCTCTTGTACTACAAGATAGAATGAGGTAAATCTTCCACCCTCTTGTACTACAAGACAGAAAAGAATGAGGTAAATCTTCCACCCTCTTATACTACAAGATAGAAAAGAATGAGGTAAATCTTCCACCCTCTTGTACTACAAGATAGAAAAGAATGAGGTAAATCTTCCACCCTCTTGTACTACAAGATAGAAAAGAATGAGGTAAATCTTCCACCCTCTTATACTACAAGATAGAAAAGAATGAGATAAATCTTCCACCCTCTTGTACTACAAGATAGAAAAGAATGAGGTAAATCTTCTACACTCTTGTACTACAAGATAGAATGAGGTAAATCTTCCACCCTCTTGTACTACAAGATAGAAAAGAATGAGGTAAATCTTCCACCCTCTTGTACAACAAGACAGAAAAGAATGAGATAAATCTTCCACACTCTTGTACTACAAGATAGAAAAGAATGAAATAAATCTTCCATCTTATTGTACTACAAGACAGAAAAGAATGAGATAAATCTTCCACCCTCTTGTACTACAAGATAGAAAAGAATGAGATAAATCTTCCACCCTCTTGTACTACAAGACAGAAAAGAATGAGATAAATCTTCCACCCTCTTGTACGACAAGATAGAAAAGAATGAGATAAATCTTCCATCCTCTTGTACTACAAGATAGAAAAGAATGAGATAAATCTTCCACTCTCTTGTACTACAAGATAGAAAAAAATGAGATAAATCTTCCACACTCTTGTACGACAAGATAGAAAAGAATGATATAAATCTTCCACCCTCTTGTACTACAAGATAGAAAAGAATGAGATAAATCTTCCACCCTCTTGTACTACAAGATAGACAAGAATGAGATAAATCTTCCACCCTCTTGTACTACAAGATAGACAAGAATGAGATAAATCTTCCATCCTCTTGTACTACAAGATAAAAAAAATAATGAGATAAATCTTCCACCCTCTTGTACTACAAGATAAAAAAATAATGAGATAAATCTTCCACCCTCTTGTACTAAGCCTAATTATTTATACATTTAACACAACAAAAGTGAAAGCTCATGTACCTAATTTACATACATGGATTTGAAAAAGTAATTTGAATCCATGAACCATAATTGGAGATCTTGAATTAAAAAAAAAAAACAAACTTTTCCTTCAGTCCATATTGTTCTCTGAATGATGAATATTTAAAGTAAAAATCTGCACACCAACATCTCTGTTTAAACATTGCTTAATATCAGAAGTACTTATTGTTATGACTGACAGTACAAGAGTGAGTTTCCCCACAAACCTGATTTTTAAAAAATGAGTTTACAAAATTTTTGCTTAAAATTATATAAGTGCTCCAGTCCCTCCACCCATCCATTTCCTTTGTCAGTGATCAGCTAAACAATCACTGCCCAGAATGTCCTGTGTTGTCTCACAAGGCAACAAATTCTCTCCACCTCTCATGGTCTGGGGCCAGCTTTTTGTACTGTGCCCCCAACTGTGCTGCATGCTACTCCTTTCTGCCTCTACAGTTCTCCGCCAGGTAGCCTTGGGCCATCCTCTCTTTCTTTTCCCCCTCAGTGTCAATCACACGGCTGTTTTAGCACTATTGCCAAGGTCTCTTCACGGCACACCACCAATCTAAGTGTTTTTTTTTGTTGCTATTATAGCACGCACATCTTCTAGATCACGTTGGGCAAGTAGATCTCTATTATTTATTGTCTGTGGCCAGTATATATTCAAAACCTTTCTGTGGCCAGTATATATTCAAAACCTTTCTGAGGCCAGTATATATTCAAAACCTTTCTGAGGCCAGTATATATTCAAAATCTTTCTGAGGCCAGTATATATTCAAAACCTTTCTGAGGCCAGTATATATTCAAAATCTTTCTGAGGCCAGTATATATTCAAAACCTTTCTGAGGCCAGTATATATTCAAAACCTTTCTGAGGCCAGTATATATTCAAAATCTTTCTGAGGCCAGTATATATTCAAAATCTGTCTGAGGCCAGTATATATTCAAAACCTTTCTGAGGCAGATTATGTGGAAAGAGGGTCCTTTGCTGATTTCCTTTTCCGCTTGTTCTCCAGCATTCTGCCCCACAGAGGAGCATGGGTAACACACAATTTTGGTACTGTTCTATTCTGGTTCTAGCACTGTACTGGGAGTACTTCCAGATGTTTTCTAAGATTAATGAAAGCTGTCCCCACTTTATTTATTCTACTCTTTATGTCTTTACTTGTTCCTCCATCATGCGTTAGTATGCTGCCAAGCTGTTAACTTTTGGTCACTAATTTTAACTTCTGCTTGGTTTAAATGTCCCAGTTATCCCCTCTTGTTATATCTATCGGTAGAAAATATGCTAAAGCGGCAAAAACAATGACCTACTTCTGACAAGCTTTCTTCCAAACTCTCTCATCCCTGGCACACAAATAGAACCCTCGGCACACCTGCAATACAAAACAGCAATAAAAGCGTATAATACACAGCAACACAAATTTATTACAAACATGGTTTGTTAGATGGCGAATATCTCTCTCTCTCTGAACCTTAAGTGCCCAGGGCACATGGGACTTCTGCAAGGTTTTCCACAAATGCCTGCCCTTTGCCTTTTTTTCTGATCTATTCTGTTGTTCTTCTCCATGTCTCTTTTGGTCTGCCCTTACTTCGATTCCCCTGTGGTGTCCATCTTAGTGCTAAGATGGCAAATATACAGACAAATAAATCAGGAAAATCTAGCTCCCTATCTGATGATGGTAACAGGTAGTAATGAAACAAAGTGGAGTATTTAACTGCAGATAAAATGTCAGAATAAAGCTTTGTATGCTAAGACTGGGGACACAAAAAAAGATAGGCTAATCACTCATACCACAAAAACCAAGTTAAGACTATTCAATTCAAATGTAATATCCACCCTCATTTATGCATGCGAAAGCTGGAAAACAACTAAAGAAATAGAAAAGAAATTAGACTCTTTTGAAAACAAATGCCTAAGGAAAATACTCGGCATCAAGTGGAATGAATTCAAGAACAATGCAGAGATAAGACAGATGACTGAACAACAACCAGTCTCACGGGTGATCAGGAAAAGGAGATGGACATATGTTGGCCACTTGATGAGAAGAAATGAGCAGAGAATCCCAAAACAAGCTATCAAGTGGAACATAACAGGCCGAAGAAAAAGGGGCAGACCGCGTGAAACTCTGAAGAGAACATTATTAAGAGAGGCCAAGTTAACAGGCATAAAATCCTTTGTTGAGGTTGAAAGACTCGCCGAAGACAGGAAATATTGGCGAACTACTTTGCGAGCCCTATGTGACGTCTAACGGCACGGGAAGGATATAAGATATAAGATATAAGAATCACTCATACATACACGGCTCTAACACTTTACTGCGTGTGTGAGTGCCAACTTGCTAAAACTGTACCACTTAACATGAATCACTGGCAGCTGGTACTGGAACTGCCATCTTGCAGACTTCTGAGAGAAGCTTCAACAAGTATAAAGATATATATATATTTGGGGATACAAAGAAGAACAGATGACAGAGAAATATCTTCTTGTGTAAAGTTTGTGGGCTGGAAATCTGCTGGCTGTGACCTATAGTCAATCCAGATGTAAAAAATTTGGTACCTGACATACTTGTGTTGAGGAAACTTTATCTAAAAAAAAAAAATAATATCTGCCTGCAAGGTCACTCATACCACAAAAACCAAGTTAAGACTATTCAATTCAAATGTAATATCCACCCTCATTTATGCATGCGAAAGCTGGAAAACAACTAAAGAAATAGAAAAGAAATTAGACTCTTTTGAAAACAAATGCCTAAGGAAAATACTCGGCATCAAGTGGAATGAATTCAAGAACAATGCAGAGATAAGACAGATGACTGAACAACAACCAGTCTCACGGGTGATCAGGAAAAGGAGATGGACATATGTTGGCCACTTGATGAGAAGAAATGAGCAGAGAATCCCAAAACAAGCTATCAAGTGGAACATAACAGGCCGAAGAAAAAGGGGCAGACCGCGTGAAACTCTGAAGAGAACATTATTAAGAGAGGCCAAGTTAACAGGCATAAAATCCTTTGTTGAGGTTGAAAGACTCGCCGAAGACAGGAAATATTGGCGAACTACTTTGCGAGCCCTATGTGACGTCTAACGGCACGGGAAGGATATAAGATATAAGATATAAGAATCACTCATACATACACGGCTCTAACACTTTACTGCGTGTGTGAGTGCCAACTTGCTAAAACTGTACCACTTAACATGAATCACTGGCAGCTGGTACTGGAACTGCCATCTTGCAGACTTCTGAGAGAAGCTTCAACAAGTATAAAGATATATATATATTTGGGGATACAAAGAAGAACAGATGACAGAGAAATATCTTCTTGTGTAAAGTTTGTGGGCTGGAAATCTGCTGGCTGTGACCTATAGTCAATCCAGATGTAAAAAATTTGGTACCTGACATACTTGTGTTGAGGAAACTTTATCTAAAAAAAAAAAATAATATCTGCCTGCAAGGTGAAGCATACCACAGCACATTAAACACAGTGTATGAAGGGGAAGATCAAATAAAACTCAGTCCTGTGGAAACTGGATTAAATATAAATTAACATGATAGTGATAGTAAAAATAAAAAAAATTTTTTTTAGAAAGTTCTGGGGAAAAAAAGCAGTAACAGCAAAAACATGAAAACAACTGGAGGACCAGTAAAAAACATGGAAATAACCAGAATAATGAAAATAACTACAGTAACAGCAAAAAAACATGAAAATAACTGGAGGACCAGAAGAAAACATGGAAATAACCAGAATAATGGAAATAACTAGAGTAACAGCAAAAAACATTAAAACAACTGTAAGACCAGCAAAAAAATGGAAATAACCAGAATAATTAAAGTAACAGCAAAAAACATGGAAATAACCAGAATGACGAAAACAACTGGAGGACCAGCAAAAAAAAAAACATGGAGACAAAACTATGTGGAACAGATAAGTTACCAATTCTTTTCCTCAGAGTATCTTATCTTATCTTATCTTATATCCTTCCCGTGCCGTTAAACGTCACATAGGGCTCGCAAAGTAGTTCGCCAATTTTTCCTGTCTTCGGCGAGTCTTTCAACCTCATCAAAGGATTTTATGCCTGTTAATTTGGCCTCCCTTAATAATGTCCTCTTCAGAGTTTCACGCGGTCTGCCTCTTTTTCTTCGGCCTGTTGTGTTCCACTTGATAGCTTGTTTTGGGATTCTCTGATCATTTCTTCTCATCAAATGACCAACATATGTCCATCTCCTTTTCCTGATCACCCATGAGACTGGTTGTTGTTCAGTCATCTGTCTTATCTCTGCATTGTTCTTGAATTCATTCCACTTGATGCCGAGTATTTTCCTTAGGCATTTGTTTTCAAAAAAGTCTAATTGTGTACACTGTGGGTTACTGTAGTGTTTCAGATTCCATGCTGGGCCAGTGGGTTACTGTAGTGTTTCAGATATATGCTCTCCATCAAATCAACTTCATATCCTGAACTCTGATAAAGACACAAGCTGAAATACCATACTGCTTTCTGACACACGGCAAAGTAATATAACCTCTATCAAACGGCACACAGCAATACAGTTTATTACTGACATTGTTATACCACATAATAACCACACTGAAAATTTAAAAAAAAAAAACCTGGATATACCAGTGAAAACATTTCCAGGGACCTTAGGTCTAAATCACTGGATACAACCCAGTGTAAAATGTACACAATCAGCTCCACGGGCAAGCAGGAGATGTGGGTCATCTGCAAGTAGAAAGAAGCTTTGTATTTTTAACTTAAACTCTTATATTTTACACGTAACAGAGAGTGAAGATGCACCCCAATGTAGCAGTCAGGAGTCTGGGAACCACAGCCAACCAAGACCTGATCCCACTTATTCGTTAGTTAACCCCCCCCCCCCCCCCCCCCCCCTCCAACCCATTTGCTGTAGTCCACTCCCCATTCAAAATGACGCTCTGCCAGAACTGCAGAGAACATCGTATTCACAGTTCCAAAAGAACAACACCAACAACATTTTCACATGATAATGTTGCCTTCTTCTGAGCTCACTGGAAATGTGAACAAGACTACTCTCTACAGCCACTACCACCACCATCACAGCAATGATCTGCAAGCAAAACCAGGCACTGAAAGGCCAGTGGGTTACTGTAGTGTTTCAGATTCCATGCTGGGGCAGTGGGTTACTGTAGTGTTTCAGATTCCATGCTGGGCCAGTGGGTTACTGTAATGTTTCAGATTCCATGCTGGGCCAGTGGGTTACTGTAGTGTTTCAGATTCCATGCTGGACCAAAGAAGCAGGTTTCTCAACAGATTTTGCCAACTTCGGCCATATCTCGAATCTCTGGAGGACTAGTATAATACTTCTCTATCTATCTCTGGAGGAATAGTACAACACTTCTCTAGCTATCTCTGGAGGACTAGTACAACACTTCTCTAGCTATCTCTAGAGGGATAGTACAACATTTCTCTAGCTATCTCTAGAGGAATAGTACAACACTTCTCTAGCTATCTCTAGAGGAATAGTACAACACTTCTCTAGCTATCTCTAGACGAACAGAATAACACTTCTCTAGCTATCTCTGGAGGACTAGTACAACACTTCTCTAGTTATCTCTAGAGGAATAGTACAACACTTCTCTAGCTATCTCTAGAGGAATAGTACAACACTTCTCTAGCTATCTCTAGAGGAATAGTACAACACTTCTCTAGCTATCTCTAGACGAACAGAATAACACTTCTCTAGCTATCTCTAGAGGAACAGTATAACAATTTTCTAGCTATCTCTGGAGGACTAGTACAACACTTCTCTAGCTATCTCTGGAGGACTAGTAAAACACTTCTTTAGCTATCTCTAGAGGAATAGTACAACACTTCTCTAGCTATCTCTGGAGGAATAGTACAACACCTTTTTACCTCTGCAGGATAAGTACAACATTTATGTAGCTATCTCTGAAGGGAGAGTTTGACACCTATGTAATATCCCTAAAGGATAAGTACAATACTTATCTATCATGATTTATCACAATAGTTCAGTGCAGCATAATAAGTACACTACTTATCTATCATGATTTATCATAATAGTTCAGTGCAGCATAATAAGTACACTACTTATCTATCATGATTTATCACAATAGTTCAGTGCAGCATAATAAGTACACTACTTATCTATCATGATTTATCATAATGGTTCAGTGCAGCATAATAAGTACACTACTTATCTATCATGATTTATCACAATAGTTCAGTGCAGCATAAGTACACTACTTATCTATCATGATTATCACAATAGTTCAATGCAGCATAATAAGTACATTACTTATCTATCATGATTTATCACAATACTTCAGTACAGCATAATAAGTACACTACTTATCTATCATGATTATCACAATAGTTCAATGCAGCATAATAAGTACAATACTTATCCAGTTTCAAATATCATAATGTCTCAGCGTAATCTATTTTACAAGATTATAATTTTTTTATCTTTAATAACAGTAACTTGTCTAATTTTATTGTAGCAGTTTACATAATGACAACTGCACATAAGTTGAATGATTATTCAGCTCTGAAGTTCTTGTTTTTGCTCTTCTGTTCAGCAATGACAGACAACACCCCAACACCCCCTCCTCACCCAAAGAACATATATACCTTCTGCTCATATTCAGGTTGACAGAGTGCTTCCTCTTTCAGTTTCAGATGATCTAAGTGAGCCAACAAGTCCTCATTAAAGTCACTGGTGTATATAACAACAAAAAAAAATCAACAGACAAAACACATGAGAGAAAATTAAAAACAAAATAGAAATAGAGCAGTTTTACAATAAGCATTTAGTTTTACAGTCTGCACAAAAAAAACATATTTTTCACAATATGTGAACACCTATTAAAGCAATAGGTTTGTTCACTCAAAACTATCAAGATCAACTATAGGTGATGAAGCTTGCCACGCCCCCCCCTCCCCCAACTTCTTTTTACCTGACATACTTAATCTTCATTATTACATGGACCAACCTGTCTTTCTCATACAATCTTCTTCATTATTATTACATGAACCAACATGTCTTTCTCATACAATCTTAATCTTCATTATTATGACATGGACCAACCTGTCTTTCTCATACAATCTTCTTCATTATTATTACATGAACCAACATGTCTTTCTCATACAATCTTAATTTTCATTATTATGACATGGACCAACCTGTCTTTCTCATACAATCTTAATTTTCACTATTATGACGTGGACCAACCTGTCTTTCTCATACAATCTTAATTTTCATTATTACATGGACCAATCTTCATCATTACCCTGTCCCCTCTTTCAAGGTGGCTGCAATGGTTCTCCAACTTGCCCTGTCCTTTGTTTTTCACAGTGCACCCACCCAAGCTCAAACCAGTTCATTCTTTTGTGTTTATCCACCAATCTATATCACTGATGACCTCTTGGTCCTCTTCATTCATTCAATCTCCTCTTCAAAAATTATAATCCCTCTCTACTAAGCTCCACTCCTTCTCACTTATTACACATAGTTCAGAACCTCCTAACAGCATCACACTGTAATCCCTCTACTCTAACTATAATCATCTATTTCACCGTCTCCTAGCTAGGTTAACATTGTACCACTCTCTCTCTCCCCTCCACGGTTTCCCCACCCACCACCCCCAGTTATGACCCACCTATCACACATCCCAGGTGTCCATTTAAATATTCTCTACACTCCACCATGTGCATTTCTGAAACACACCGCTGCACAAGCCACAACTTCTTACAAGTCACAGCTAAGTGCTCTATTCATATTATTTGATTTTTTTTTTTTTTAACACAGCATTCATGTGAATTTACACTTTATCTCCTCTACTTCTTTGCCCTGTGTGTTTTTGTATGATTAAGACTGTGTACTCACTAAGTAATAAAGCCGTTCATACTTTTTCCCTAGTTTATACATTTTGGTATCACAGCTTTACGTGTATACTTATATACTCATACACTAATTACTGTGCTTTTTATTTAGAACTGCAGGTTTATCCTGACTAATAAACTACATTATATATATATACTCTGAAGCATTTAAAGAGAATTGTAGAGAGGACTGCTGTAAAACTGGTTTTGTGAAGCAGATACAGACAGAGGCATACAGTGCAGTTTTATGAGAGAGACAAAAAAAAAAAAAAAGAAAAGAAAAGAGGAGAAATGGCAATAAAAGACAAACACAAACAATTCAATATGACAAAGACATCAGCAAACCATCCTCTTTTGCCTAAGGACAGGCCACTGCAGATTACTGAGCCCACCAGCATCGACTTAAAATGTCTCACACAGATGAGTGTCCATGTAGCAGTGGAGTCCAGACTCCAGAACATATCCTTCAATAGTGTCCAAACCATGTAGATCTGAGGCGTGAGACATGGCCAAAGGACACAAGCTTGGGGGGCAAAAGCTTTTGAGCTCCTATCAGGATTTGGAGAGGACTGTGGGCTTTGCCATGTCCACAGCGGTCAGGACCTGAAGTGACCAACAACCTCGAACGCAGAAGAAGAAGAATACTTCAGCAGAATTCAGGATAGTAGAAGAGACAAAAAATTGTTAGAGCAGTTCATCAGGATTCTAAATACCTTTCCTCCACAGAGCTCTCACTGTCTTGTCTCGCTGTTGGATGGAAATTAAAAAAAAAAAAAAATATATATATATAATGATAATGAAATAAATAAAGATAGGCTAACCATTAATCCTCATAATTAAAGCTATATATTATCAAAATAATAACAAATATACCCGTTAGTCTGTGTTGAGAATGATATGCTGGACACAAAGCCTGTTATTGATGTCCACAGCTGTTAACAGTCAAGCAATCATTCACACATTCAGAGAGAATTGGCCGAACAGGAAGGCCATGGGAAATACAGACCGAGACAAGCACTAGCTCAACATGAAAAAAAAGTAAAGACCAAACCACCGTATTTAAGTAACCAAATGACACATGCCCACTAAACAATCACACAAGAGAACACAGTCACATCAACTTCCATTAAATCCAATATTCAGAGCTCCCAAATGAAACTGAATCACCGCCTGCTTGGCTATCCAGCCCTTAGTGACATCAAGACCACTTCCTCCTCCGTAAGCAGGCAATACGGAACAACAAAACAGCTGGAACGGACACACTCCTGCCTGACATAGAGGCAAAGGGAAAGACCCTGCTGGCTGCTGGATATGTAAAAAAAACCCAAAAAACCACCCATATTCTTACTGGAAGCCACAGACTAAATCAAGAGTAAATAACTGGAGGCAACAGAGTTGTGCTTCCTGAGAAGAATGATGAGGATCCCATGGGCAGCCAAGATAACAAACTAGCAGTACCTGAGACAAGATAAAGGAAAAAAAAGTACTATAATAACAAAGACAAGGAAAAGAAAGTCATCATTCTTGGGGCATGTGATGAGAAGGGAGAAACCAGAGAACATCATAACAATGGGCAAAACTGAAGGCAAGAGAGGCAGAGGGTGACAGAGGAAACAGATGTTAGAGGTCCAGACACTGTGGCATGGAAAGAAATCAGCAACAGGGTTACTCAGAAACGTCAAGTACTGAGATTCGTGGAGGAGTATGACCATCTACACCGCCCAACAAGGCACATGATGATGATGAAGTCAAAGACACTTCATTAGCATCTAAACTTTCTGTCTGTTCTAGTCAGTACAGAGACTTAGGAAAACCCCTAACACTGAAGCAGTTGACAAGCTGGCAATGTTTTGTTAAAAAAAAACCGGAAAAACTAAGACCACACAAACCTCTATCTTTTGTGCTCCTGTTGAACACATTCCCCAGCCTGGACTCAATATCTGGAACCAACTGCAAGGCCCTCCTGTAGTAGAAAATGGCTGGGGATTGAAATCAAAAGCATAAATACTGGAGTTTCATTCAAAATGTTATTTGATTTACCAAAGCTACTTTTACTTGCAATCATATCAATATCACAATTAACTCTTAGAGTACCATAAGTCTTTAAAATGGAATTGTTAAAAATTGTTTAAAATATAAAGGCAACCAGAAGGCTTTCTTTCATGTTTTGGAGTCTGTAAATTTTTAAACTGATGTGAATGATAATATGTTACAAGAACTTAATACTGAAGAAGGCTGGCTAGTAAAGAAGATTAAACAGAGAAAACTTCAATATTTTGGAAACATTACACATCATGAGAATTTAGAGAAGACAAGTCTTGGAAGGGTATATAATGGGAAAAAAAAGAGAGGAAGACCAAGGCGAAGATGGCTGCAAGACATTGATAATCTGCAGATGGATGCATTAGCAGCAGGGCATCTTGCTTACAACCAAAAGACCTACAGGAGAGCTGTTAGGGAGGCAAAGTTTCACATTAAGCAAATGACTCACTGTGAATGCTACAAAACAAGCATAATGTCATTTCCTAGCAAAACATGGTTTGATAACAACAAATGTTTGTGTCTTGAGAGTTTTTCAGCAATTTGTGGACTTAAGCGAAGTGAAATAGTTAAAAAATTTCAGACTAGAAAACATGAAAGAAATTATATGTGTAACTGGTGAATGTTTTCTTTTTACAGAATCAATACAAAAGAATGAGAAAGTTCGGACAACGTTGCTGCTTTTATTAATTTTTTAATTAAAAAAAAAAAAAAGAACTTGGAAAAGTCAAGAATGTTTCATTTTCAGGTGGGAAGAAGAGACTTCAAAAACCAAATTAAATTCTGGAGAGGCCACTATCTGAGCAAAAAACTTCACACAGCTTGAGATTCTCATACAACATAGCATGTTCTTTTTTTGTTCTTCCTTGGACAGTTTCTGACTATGCAGTGGCTGCCCGGTATATCTTGCAGTATCCTGAAGGGCAGAAAACATTTTCTGCTCTTTCTGACTTCTGTAGCAACAGCCATTGTATGATGTAGCAACAGCCATTGTATGATGCATCAACAGCCATTGTATGATGTATCAACAACCATTGTATGATGTAGCAACAGCCATTGTATGATGTATCAACAACCATTGTATGATGCAGCAACAGCCATTGTTTGATGTATCAGCTGTCATGTGCTGTTGGTTTTGCATCCTGCTCCCCCCCCCCCCCCACAAATTATAAAACTGAAAAGAAAAAAACTCTGACAGATCCATGTTTCCATACCTTCATTTAACATCCCATCATCCTCTGCCTGCATGCCCTGGAGGAAGTATGCCCTGGCCTGTCAGACAGCAAATGTCAAGAAATGTTTTTCTTCTGTGGTTTATTTTCAGATTTAAAAAAAAAAAAAAAAAAAAACTCTGCTCTGATTTTTGCTTACAATGAACATAATCTGAAAACATTTTCATTTCTCAACATTTTACACTGAACCTAATACGTAACTCTGTACATACCAAATATCACATCAGATCAAAGTTGCATTTCTTTTGTTGATGGAGTGTACTTCTACAATATTCCCATCCTAATGAGAAAGTCTCACACCCCTACAGCATGTAAATGCCACAGGACATAATTTTGCTACACGAAACACTTTGTTTCTTTATTGTGAGCGTACAGAGATCAAGGATATAGGACAGTGACCCCCAACTGGCGGTGCACGGAACCAGCCGTGGGGGTCAGTGACAAAATCTGAAGGTCTTTTTTTTTTTTCTTTTTAAATTTTCACCGTGAAATATTTAACAATCGATGTTTCCGTGAATCCTGTGAAGAGGGAAGAACTTTTTTTTCACGTTTAGAAATTGGAAACATTAAATCCTGATGTGGAAGCTAATATTCGCAATAAAAAGTGATTTGATTTCTCTCACCATATTTAGGTTAGTTAGCCGTCACACATTTCATACTCTGCTCATTTGTCAGAGCGAGTAGGAATGTTAATTGCTATCTATTTTTTATTAACTACATTACCGCCATTTTGAAAATTCACAAAGTCTGTACTATGCTTTTCAATGTAGTGTAGCATTTACTCATTAAAGGTTATCCACATTTTCTTAACAAAAAAAATTCTTCTGCATTTAAAGCACGTAGCTACCATATAAATATGACATTTTTCTAAAGTATCGGGCCCCGTGGTCTGGATTGTGGAACTGCAGGAGGGTCTGCAGACTTTTATTAACTGGGAACCACTGATACAGAGCATATATACTTTATATCTACAATCCCCTCACCATGCCAGCACCACAAAAGGCCTCTACAGAGACTAATCATAACCTCCTACCTCATTCTCAGTGTCCACTGCTAGTCTGGCCTTGTTACTGGCAGCACTCCCCTCATTTATGCTGCTTCTTGGACTCTGCTTATGACCACCGGGCTTCAGCTGCAGCTCGTCTTGCCACTGCTGTCGGAAAACCTCCAGCTGAAGAATGGGGGGAAATGCAGGACAGATTTTAACCATCTTTTGCATAATGCTCCAGGTATGTATCTGGGGCATAACATTGAGTGAGCTAAACAGAAACCCTTCATTTAACCCAGCCTCTGGCATCAAACAAAAATTGCTCAGTTTTTTTGTTTTTTTTTAATGAAAGAAACTGTACCACAGCCCAGCATTAAACATGAATCAGAGTAACACAAGCAGCAAGGGTCAAACTGCAGGGCTTCATTATAATGGACAAATCTATCAAACAACAACTGCAGGGCCTCATTATAATGGACAAATCTATCAAACAACAACTGCAGGGCCTCATTATAATGGACAAATCTATCAAACAACAACTGCAGGGCCTCATTATAATGGACAAATCTATCAAACAACAACTGCAGGGCCTCATTATAATGGACAAATCTATCAAACAACAACTGCAGGGCCTCATTATAATGGACAAATCTATCAAACAACAACTGCAGGGCCTCATTATAATGGACAAATCTATCAAACAACAACTATAGGGCCTCATTATAATAGACAAATCTATCAAACAGCAACTGGAGGGCCTCATTATAATGGACAAATCTATCAAACAACAACTGCAGGGCCTCATTATAATGGACAAATCTATCAAACAACAACTGCAGGGCCTCATTATAATGGACAAATCTATCAAACAACAACTGCAGGGCCTCATTATAATGGACAAATCTATCAAACAACAACTGCAGGGCCTCATTATAATGGACAAATCTATCAAACAACAACTGCAGGGCCTCATTATAATGGACAAATCTATCAAACAACAACTGCAGGGCCTCATTATAATGGACAAATCAGACTCACACAAATCTATCAAACAACAACTGGAGGGTCTCATTATAATGGACAAATCAGACTTACACAAATCTATCAAACAACAACTGGAGGGCCTCATTATAATGGACAAATCAGACTTACTTACACAAATCTATCAAACAACTTACACAAATCTATCAAACAACAACTGGAGGGTCTCATTATAATGGGCAAATCAGACTTATACAAATCTATCAAACAACAACTGGAGGGCCTCATTATAATGGACAAATCAGACTTACACAGATCTATCAAACAACAACTGGAGGGTCTCATTATAATGGACAAATCAGACTTACACAAATCTATCAAACAACAACTGGAGGGCCTCATTATAATGGACAAATCAGACTTACTTACACAAATCTATCAAACAACTTACTTACACAAATCTATCAAACAACAACTGGAGGGTCTCATTATAATGGGCAAATCAGACTCACACAAATCTATCAAACAACAACTGGAGGGCCTCATTATAATGGACAAATCAGACTTACACATATCTATCAATCAACAACTGGAGGAACAATTGCAAAATAATTTCCTCTATAGCACCACACCCCACTGCATTACACCTAGTCAAGGGCTCCCAACTAAATGGCATCTCGTGTGCAGTACACAAACACAACAATGGAATCATTTCTCTAGAAGCATTCAGGGACAGCCTGATGTCAAAAAGCCGAACATAAATGGACATGCCCCAAGTGTAATGTGGCTGCTCCCCAAAGGATCAGCAAACACAGCTAGGGACTTTTTTTTTTTTTTGTTAGTTACAGAATAACATCAGAAAAGTTATATAACCAGGGAAGATGAATTAGAATTAAATTAGCAAAAATTTATACAAACAAGACAGGTGACTCAGAAAAACAACGGCAAAGTCCTACAAAAGAAACACCATAATTCTGAAAAGTCAAAATACACGGTACAGAGGTTATCAAACCTGACTGTTCATATCCCCTTTTGAATTATTTTTCCTGTTAACATCATCATCACTGAAAAGAGTGTCCGCATCTTGATCTGCCTCGGTGCTCTCGCTGGTAGCTTTGGTATCATCGTCCCCTTCATCACACTCTACTCGTCCCTCATCAAAATCTTCATCACTCACAACAGAGGTCTTCTTCTCCATGACTTCACTGATAGGCGGGGTTTCATCCTGCTCAATATTTCAACATACATACATACACACATATATATATATATAAAAGGTACAATTCCCGTTTCCATGCCTTTAAAGCATTTTGAGGAACATAGTGTTAGGCCCATATTTTCCATGACCTTCGGTGCATGGAAGCGTGATGTGGTCAGTATCACGCCCTGGCCGCTTTACCTTCCCAGATTTCTCTGGTACCTATTTTTAGAGCCTGGGTGAACCCCGGGGGCCTTTTATGGTGTGTACCAGAAAAAAAACCACTGCTGGGACTGAAACCAGTACCACCTGATTAGTAAACCAAGCATATATATATATATATATATATATATACACACACACATATGCACATATATATATATATATATTTATACACACACACATATGCATACATTTGTAAAATGCTTTATCTACTGTTTTACTGTATGGAGCAGAAAACTAGACTCTAATAAAAAAAAAAAAAAAAGCTAGAGAGAAAGATTAATGCAGCAGAAATGTGGTTTTACAGAAAACTAGGTCATATAACACTGAGAACAAAAAAAAAAAAAACATACACATACACAAATCTCTGAACAATTCCAAGTGCGATATGAACTTCTCACAGAAATATATATATATATATGAAGAAAATAAAATACTTTGGCCATATCAAAAGATATAACAACATACTGAAGACCATACTAGCAGGAAAGGTGGAAGGAAAAAAGAGCAAGAGGTAGACAGAGATGTAACTGGGAAGGTAGCATATGAGAATGGACAGGACACAGCCTGGCTCAATGCACTACCAAGGTGAGGGAGTGAGGAAGCTGAACATTTCTTACCACCAACTGTCATTCTGAAGAAGGCACATGATGATGATGATATATAAATGCAGTAACTAAAAGCATGTTGTTTTTATGGCATCACAAAATATTATCCTCCATTTTTCTAACCGGAAGCTGACTCTTTCTATGGAAACTATAATAACAGGTGAGGCAAAATAAGTGACTACAAATCAAGGGATTTAACTATTAAGCATACATGAAAAGCCTTTTATCACCTTTTAGTCTTTTCATATATCTTTAAATGATGACATCCCTTAATTTGTGGTTACTGTTTTTTTTAACTCAACAGGTACAATGAAAGGGCTGCAGCCAGCTCATGGCTAACAAAGCCCAGAGTGCTCACCCCCACGGAAAGGAGGAGGGAGGGGGGCCCAAAGCAGATGAAAACAAAATGGCAGTTCAATAGGGCAGAGAGCACCACCACTTTACAGAAGTCCTCTTACAGGTTCAATATATACCATATACATACATGACAGCTTGGTTAGCTGAGTGGTTAGATGCTCATTTTACTAATACGGTGGTACTGGGTTCAAGTCCCAGCAGAGGGATTTTTTTTCTGGTTCATACTAAAAAGAAATGGCCCGGGGGTCCACCTAGCCTCCAAAATTGGTATCAGAGAAATATGGGAAGGCAAATATGGCCAGGCGTGATACTGACCACATCACACTTTCTTTTGCAAAGATCATGGAAATACAGACCTAACACCATATCCCCAATACGTGCTTAATGGCATGGAAACAGGAATTTTACCTTTTACCTTTATAAATACATATTTATACACACATATGGAGAGAGAGAGAGAGAGAGAGTCAGAGAGAGAGGGCATGATAACATTTTTTAAAAGTATTTGTTTTTTCCAGATTATTTGTTATATGTCACTGATATCAGTCAGTCAGTCATTTGCATGTCCCTTAAGGAACTTTGCCTCCAAAACAGCTCTCCTGAAGGCTTCTCAGTTGTAAGCAAATGCCCTGCTGCTGATGCATCTATTTACAGATCATCAACAATGTCTTGCAGCCATCTTCACCTTGATCTTCCTCTCTTTCTTTTTCTCATTATGCATCCTTCCAAGACTGTCTTCTCTAAATTCTCACGATGTTTAATATGTCCAAAATAATTAGGTTTTCTCTGTTTCCTTTACTAGCCAACCTTCATCATTATTAAGTTCCTGGAGTATGGATATATTTGTTTTTTTTTTGTGTCCATGATATTTGAAAGATTCTTCTGTAGCATTTACATTCAAAGGCATTTATATGTTTCTCAGCTGTTTTATTAAGTGTCCAAGTCCCACAGGCATATGTTGCAATGGGAAAGATGCATGCCCTTAAAAATCTTATTTTTGTAGTTCTGTCTGTTCCCCTCCAGAGATTCTTTAATTGTTTTACTTTTTGAAGAGCAATAGATGTCATTTTAATTTCCTTTCTCTTCTTTTCCTATTTCCTTGTCCTGAATGTTTTTGTATGTACAGTAAAGTGTAAACTGAAACATCACAACTGTGTGCTCATTAATTAATAAAGCTGTTTCTACTTTTGTTTTAAAAAGCCTTAACATTCTGTTATTTCAGCTTTACTTCAGTAAACAGCTAGAATAGTGGTTAGAGCACTCGTCTAGCAATTGAATAGCCATGGGTTCGAATCCCCAGCTGAGCGGGATTTTTTTTTTTTTTCCCAACCATTGCGGCCCAAGGTCGACCCAGCCTCATAAAATGGGTACCAGAAAAAATCTGGGAAGGAAAGGCAGCGAGGAAAGGAACTGCCCACCCCACTTCATACGCTGATGGCCCAGCATAATGAGGTCTCTAATGCTTTATCCTCTACAGCATTTGCTATGGGACTATCTTTGCCTTTTACTCAAGTTGCTTCATGTATGTTTATAGTTTTATATATACTTATACCTAAAAAATATACTTGTATCTAAAAACTCTTTTTGTCTCTTTTTGTTGCCTACAAATCTATACCACTGTTGCCCTACTGGTCTTCTCTTTCTTTTCTCTCTAGTAAGATTGTCATTACTGGATTATGCCTCTTGACATGATCAAAATATTTTGTATATGTTCATCACTATTTTTTGTTTTTGGATTGTGTACAACACCAGAAACTTTGGGAAATAATGTGATACAATTAATATCACTGCTGTATCTAGACCAAGAGGCAGCAGAAAGAATAAATGGTGAAACAACAACTTGGTTTGACAATGGGTCCGTCAGGGGTGCATACTGTCAGCTTATTTATTTAACTTGTATACTGAAAATATAATGAGGAATGCTACAGAAGATGTCGACAAAGAATATTACAATGCCAGAACAATTGGAGCTTATGAAATACCAGAGATTAGATACGCAGATGACAAAGTATTACTGTCCACAACACAAAAAGGAATGGAAAAACTAATTATGTCAGTCCGTAAGAATGGTAAAGAGCAAAACCTCTATCTTAATGTGAAGAATACTAAATTGATGACAAATGATGAAACAAATAAGGCAGCTGAAATATTTATCAATGAGGAAAAATTGGAAGAGGGGGAAAGTTTTGAATATCTTGGATCACTACTAACTAATAATGGAGATACGATAGAAATTAAAAGGAGGACATCTATCGCTCTTCAAAAAGTAAAACAACTAAAGAAGCTGTGGAGAGGAATAGACAGAACTACAAAAATAAGATTTTTAAGGGCATATATCTTTCCCATTTGCAACATATGCCTATGAGACCTGGACACTTAACAAAACAGTCAAGAAACACATAAATGATTTTGAATGTAAATGCAACAGAAGAGTTCCTCAAATATCTCTCTCTCTCTCTGAACCTTAAGTGCCCAGGGCACATGGGGCTTCCACAAGGGTTTTCCACAAATGCCTGTCCTTCGCCTTTTTTTCTGCTCTTGCCCAGGTGAGCCCTCTATTGCTCAACATCCCTTCTGTTGTTCTTCTCTTTTGGTCTACCCTTACTTCTGTTCCCCTGTGGTGTCCATCTTAGTGCTATTTTTGGTAGTGAGTTGTCAGTCATTCGGAGCACATGTCCCAACCATCGCCAGCGTCTTTCCTCAATAATTGTTGTCAGTGGTTTCATCTGCATTTCTGCTAATAAGATGTTATTTCTTATAGTGTTTGGCCAAAATATTTTTCTAATTCTTCGTAAACATTTAGTCTGGAAAGAATTCAACTTGTTTTCTATGGTTTTGGTGATTTTCCAGCATAAGCTTCCATAGAGTAGTACACTTAGAACATTACTCTTAAATATCCTGATTTTCATATTTATGCTTAGTTTTTTTGATTTCCATATATTCTGCAGCATTGCAAAAGCCTGGTTTGCTCTAGTAAGTCTGCTGTTGATGTCCTCTGTGCTGTCTCCATTTTCTACTACTCTGCTGCCAAGGTATACAAATTCGTTGACCTCCTCCACTAACTTGTTATCTACTCTGAGTACATTTCTGTTGTTCACATTTTGCTTCATTAACTTTGTCTTTCCTATGTTGATCTTTAGTCCTATGTTGTTTGCATTCTGAGTTAGCTTGTTTATTTTATCTTGCATATCTTTGTGACTGCTTGATAATAGACAAATGTCATCCGCAAAGTCAAGGTCCTCCAGCACTGTGTCAAGGGTCCATTGTAATCCTCTGCGTTTGTCTGATGTTGCCTCCTTCATTAACCAGTCTACTGCCAAGATAAATAATGTTGGTGATAGTACACATCCCTGTTTCACTCCTGTTTGTACCCTAAAGCTGCTGGAGGTATGTTCTCCACAGATAACTTTGCACTGAAAACCCTCGTATAGGGCTTTGATTACATTAACTATTTTATGGGGGAGGCCATGCCATCTTAGGATTTTCCACAGTGCATCTCTGTTGACACTGTCAAAGGCTTTCTCAAAATCTATGAATAATGCATATGTTGTACTATGCCACTCATTTGCCTGTTCTAATATTTGTCTAAGTACAAATATGTGGTCTATGCATGATCTTCCTTTCCTAAATCCTGCCTGCTCTTTCCGAAGTTTTTCCTCAAGTGTTGGTACAATTCTGTTGATGATTACTCTGCAAAATACTTTACTGGTGAGAGGCAGTAGGGTAATGCCTCTCCAGTTCCCGCAATATCTGAGGTCACCCTTCTTTGGTAGTTTTACTATAAGACCAGTTTTCCACTCCTCTGGGGCTTTTTCTAAATCCCAAATTTGTTGTAATATCCGTCAAAGTTGTTTTGGTGTTTCTGTTTCTTCTGCTTTCAACATCTCAGCAGTCACTTCATCTTCACCTGGTGCCCTGTCTGATTTTAGCTTCCTTATCGCCTCCTTTACTTCATCTATTGTTATTGGTCCTGTATTGATGTTTAGTTCCGTTTTTGCTTCAGGTATGTCTATTGTTTGTGCTGCTTGTGTTCTGTTTAGTAGGGTGTTAAAGTGTTCCCTCCATCTTTCAATTTTTTCTCTTTCTCCACTAACCAGTTGTCCATTTTGTGTTCTTACTGCACTTTCACATCTTGTGTTGAAGTTACCTGTCATCTGCTTTGTGATTTTATATATGGTTTTCATGTCATTTCTTCAAATATCATGGACACAAAAAAGAACAAATATACCCACACTACAAAAACTTAATATTGAAGAAGGTTGGCTAGTAAAGATTATTAAACAAAGAAAACTTAAATATTTTGGACACATTAAATGTCATGATAATTTAGAGAAGACAGTCTTGGAAGGCAGAAATGCAGATGAAACCACTGACAACAATTATTGAGGAAAGACACTGGCGATGGTTGGAACATGTGCTCCGAATGACTGATAACTCACTACCAAAAATAGCACTAAGATGGACACCACAGGGGAGCAGAAGTAAGGGTAGACCAAAAGAGACATGGAGAAGAACAACAGAAAGGATGTTGAGCAATAGAGGGCTCACCTGGGCAAGAGCAGAAAAAAAAGGCGAAGGACAGGCATTTGTGGAAAACCCTTGCGGAAGCCCCATGTGCCCTGGGCACTTAAGGTTCAGAGAGAGAGGGAGAGAGAGTCTTGGAAGGATACATAATGAGAAAAAGAAAGAGAGGAAGACCAAGGTGAAGATGGCTGCAAGACATCATTGATAATCTGCAAATGGATGCATCAGCAGCAGGGCATCTTGCTTACAACTGAGAAGCCTCCAGGAGAGCTGTTAGGGAGGCAAAGTTCCACAATGGAGATGCAAATGACTGACTGACAAACCATATCTATTTACAACTTCAGTTGATTTAGTACTTATTTCTTTGTCCTTTCTTTTTTTGTATGTATGTGTATACATATATATGTATGTGTACATACATATGTTGTATATGTATGTGTTTATACATACATATGTGTATATATGTGAATGTATTTGTGTATATGTACATATGTGGATGTATTCATATATATATATATATGAGAATATATGCATTTGTATGTATTTGCTTATATGAAAAATATAAGCGTATGTACTATCAAAGACTAAATTAGTTTAATCTAAAGTACGGCATGATTGTTGTATTTATTATACTGCTGTTCTATAAATTTGTTAGTTTACAATGAATGTGAGAAGGTAATTAAGTTTATTTCATGTAGTTACATAAAGCGGAATGTGGAGCGTATGGAAAAAAAAGAGTTAATTAATTTTTTTACTTATTCATTTTTTTGCTCTTTCATGCACATTATGTTCAATAACAAATGCTGAATGTTTGTGACTGAATGAAAGCTGTATGATGAAGGGCAGAATGGTAGACAGGCCTGCATGCCCAATTTTTAACCCCTTTGAAAATAAAGTCTGTCTGTTCATTCGTTTGTTCTTTTCTATCCATGGAATGCACTCCACTCTTCTGTATATTCACATGTCAAAGGCCTCAGTTTTCATTATCTGTTTTATTTAATGTCTGTCTTTGTGATATAAAAGATATATATCACTGATGTGAATTTATTTTTTTTTATTATCACATAGTAGTATGGAGTATACACAGTGTCTGTTAACTCCCAGGTTTAGCTGGTGTACTAAATGTCTGGATATACCTGAAACAGCATTTGGCCATTCCAAACTGCTACTGATGTTACAAAGATTACAGTTTAATTAAATTTTGTATACAATAATTAATGTACATGAAGGTACATCTATGGTTATTTATATAAATCACTTTAAACAATTTGGAACACCAAATCATAACAACGAACCTCCTTCGTAGGCAGGTTTGAGCCCCGCCTTCCATCAAAACATGGCACACACAACAGTAATCTATTTAGTGTGACAAAAATTAGCTTTACTTTTGATCATCATACAGCCACAGCCCTGAAATAACCTGATCCCTGATGTTTTATTGCCACACTCATTTTCAATAACTAGAACCCGTGTGTGAATACAGGCATTTGTAATCTGACCTTTGAAAAAAAAGTATTGCATGTTCAATTTTAAATTTTGTATAAACATTACACAGTATTTTGGACAGAGAACTGCAAACTTATATGAAACATTACTAACCATATCAAACAAACAATCAACAGAAGGTTATCACACGTTTAGTTCTCTGAAGGAAAAACAAATGACCGAACGAAAATACATTCTTGCTCGTTTCTCGGCTGCCATTTTATTTCTGAGAAAAAGCGGTGAGAATGAGCTCCCTTGATTTTCTTTTAACCTCGAAGTCTTTAACCATCATCATGTGCCAAACAGAGCCGACTCGGTCAAATGCGACAGTCCTGAAGAAACGTGTTGTGAAGGATCCGCTTACACAGTGTCAAATATTTGAAATACAGACCTGATCCGACCACTTCTAGAACTCTGCCGCAAGTTTCGATGTCCAGTAAATCGTACAAAGCGTCTAAATCAGTGATTATCCGAAGTTAGAAGGCAGCTGAAATATACATAAATGAGGAAAAATTGGAAGAAGTGGAGAGTTTTGAATATCTATTGCTCTTCGGAAAGTAAAACAAATAAATAATCTGTGGAGAGGAACAGACAGAACTACAAAAATAAGATTTTTAAGGGCATGCATCTTTCCCATCGCAGCATATGCCTGTGAGACCTGGACACTTAACAAAACAGCTAAGAAACACATAAATGCCTTTGAATGTAAATGCTACAGAAGAGTTCTCCAAATATCGTGGACACAAAAAAGAACAAATATATCTATACTACAAGAGCTTAATACTGAAGAAGGCTGGCTAGTAAAGAGGATTAAACAGAGAAAACTTAAATATTTTTGACACATTAAACGTCACGATATTTAGAGAAGATCGTATTGGAAGGATACATAATGGCAAAAAGAAAAAGAGGAAGACCAAAACGAAGATGGCTACAAGACATCGTTGACGATCTACAAATGGATGCAGTAGCAGCAGGCCATCTTGCTCACAACCGAGAGGCCTACAGGAGTGCTGTTTGGGAGGCAAAGTTCCGCAGGGGACATGCAAATGAATGATGATCCGAAGTTAGTAGTTGTTCTACATTCAAATTAATAAAAACTTACTTGAGGTCAGCAATGCTGCAAGAACAACTTGGCAGTATTATTAATAGAATATTGAGATGCCAGAAATCTTGGTACAAAGACAATTTTCGAAGAATTTTCTGAGAAAAAAAAACTTAGAGAAGTCTCTTTCTAATGAGCTTCTACCAGAAACTATAAATGTAACCAGAGACTGACATCCCCACATTCCGGGCATTCCCATACGTGCTCTGCCTTCCTTTCCAACACTCACTGAAGCGGGCGTCTGCTGGTGGAGCCAGTCATACACTGGTTGTGGATAATGCGGGTTAAATCACTTCCTTCATGGAAAAAAAAACATCCACTTTCCCTCTTCTCCAAGAATTCGATCATCCTCCTGATGTGATTGTTGCCATTCAATCTGATAACGTCCTCCAAACGCAGCCTATCCAAAGTGGATCTTGCAATCTTCTCCTTGTCCATTCTTAGGGTGCCCTGAATTGATGCCGTGTCTGTCAGCTTGTCCACTTTCTCATTGCCTTTGACTTCCTTTTTTTTTTTTTTAAGACGACGAAAACAACAGGCCGTGACCCGGTGGTACTGCAAAACCAGGTCCACCCGTAACGAGATGTGGACCTTACCCCCGGCATTCAATGCACCTCAAGCATCTCGTTTGTTCCAAAATAACAAAGTGTAGATTTTACAGAGCGCAGAACTACAATTTGATCTTAGCCAAAAGGCCGATCCACATGATCTGGGCAGCAGATCCAAGTCAACTGGATCCCTGAGGAGGATATGTCTCTCTAGGGCAGGAAGAACGACATTCCTACCAGAAGAAAAGTTGTAAGTAACATTTTTACATAAAATATTTCAACTTGTGATCATGCATTTGGAAAATCACCAAAACCATAGAAAACAAGTTGAATTCTTTCCAGACTAAATGTTTACCAAGAATTAGAAAAATATTTTGGCCAAACACCATAAGAAATAACATCTTGTTGGCAGAAATGCAGATGAAGCCACTGACAACAATTATTGAGGAAAGACGCTGGCGATGGTTGGGACATGTGCTCCGAATGACTGATAACTCACTACCAAAAATAGCACTAAGATGGACACCACAGGGGAACAGAAGTAAGGATAGACCAAAAGAGACATGGAGAAGAACAACAGAAAGGATGCTGAGCAATAGAGGGCTCACCTGGGCAAGAGCAGAAAAAAAGGCAAAGGACAGGAATTTGTGGAAAACCCTTGCGGAAGCCCCATGTGCCCTGGGCACTTAAGGTTCAGAGAGAGAGAGAGAGAGAGAGAGAGAGAGAGAGATCACGCATTATGTGAGCTGTGATATGGAGAGCTTCTGTTAACGCACGTGAGCTATTTACATACAACACTCATTTAATATTTGAGTGGATTCCTGGTCTATCTAGACAAAGTACGAATTCTAGAAACACACAAGACGACCATGAAAAAAATTGTTTCAGGGGAAATAACTAGAAGCAATTATAAGAAATGTTTGTAGCATATATATATATATATATAAACACCTTCCCCCTACTCAGAAACAACAATAAATAAAATGTCTAAACTTTTGCTTTTATTCCTTAAATATTTATATTTGTAAGGTTTAATAGCAGTATAACAAGTGATCTAGAAATGGAAAAACTTGGAGACTTGTAGGAGTTCCAAGGGTTTGTAGGTGCTTCCTAACGGTTTACAGGTACAAGTCTCTGGGCAGACCACATGTAGTTCTGTGCTGTTTCGATTCTCGGCCTTTTGTCTAAGATCAAAGTGGCTGATGTCAAAGAGTCCTCTTGGCAGGTACCCTGATCATCATGCCCTGTAGTTAAGACAAAAGCCTCGTTATCTTTAACTAAACGAGATGCCTGAGACCTGCCCTACACATTGAATGCCGGGGGTATGGCCCACATCTCGTTACGGGTGGACTCGGTTTGCAGTACCACCGGGTCACGGCCTGTTGTTTTCGTCGTCTTAAAAAAATACAAGTCTCTGGATTAAAATTCCCTACAAGACGTTAAGAAGACACTTATCTCTTCGAGCCTTTGGAAAGAAAGCATTAGCAGTGAAAAGATTCCTAACGGTGTGAAAATAGAAGTCAAGAATGAGACGATAAAAAAAATCACTAATGAACCCGAGAGAAAGAATCTAGAATAGCTGACCTGGAAGAGTCCTAAAGCTTAGCTTCAGTGCCTTCCTGGTGCTGCAGATGCTGCCCCTGCAGGGAGAGAAGTTGCTGCTGATAACAGGAAAGATAGAAGAAATGTTCTGAAGAATCCGATGATGACACGGGCTGCCGGCCGCTTGATTAGACATCCTGTTAGGTGTCTTTATCACTGAATATTATTCTTTTTTTTTCCCATATTCTCTAGTTGGTCAAGATGAGAGAAACAATAACCAGCATGAACTCATTAATGTAGATATTATGAGAGAAACAACCAACATAAACTCATTAATGTAGATAATATGAGAGAAACAACCAACATGAATTCATTAATATAGATAATATGAGAGAAACAATAACCAACATGAACTCACTAAAGATTATACTTCCTAATGAATATTAGAAAAATAGAAATACCGCCACAATTTATCGTGTTAAACTTTAAGAAGAGAAGATCTGGGCGATATAATTATTCTAGCAATATAAAAGAAGAAATAATGTGAACTCACCTTATACACATCCAGTTCCGTGCTCTCTGGTGCTCCTATCCGTTCTGGAGCAAAGTAAGCACGTGTGCCACCACATTTACCTTTGGCCAGTGTCCGACGCTCTTTGGGCAGTTCCACCGCCAAACCGAAATCTCCCAGGATAGCGTTGAAATCATCATCCAAGAAGATATTGTCCAGCTTAACGTCCAAGTGTGCCACATTAATCCTGTGTAGATATCGAAGAGCACAAGCCACTTGAGTGACAAGAATCTCCGACTGTTGAAGACCGACGTCCCCAATGTAACAGTCTAGAGTGCCTCTCCAATAGTAAGGCATACAGATGGCTAGATACTCAGGACTCTTGCCAGCGATGATACACTTCATCAAATTTCTATGATCAAAAGACTGCATGAACTTCACTTCACATTCGAAGTGCAGCTGGTTTGAGGCTTTGCTGTCTTCATCTAGGAGGCTGAATTTCTTCACAACACGTCTAGCGTTTGGCTTTTGCAAAGGAATAGCCAGCACAATCTCTCCACACATTCCCACATCAAGAACTTTCTCAAACTGAAGCTTGAATTTGCTGAGAAAATCTTCTCCCTCCAGATCATACACAACAGGACTTCGCACAAATGAAGCAGCCATGATGAACACTAGAAAACTTCTCAAAGAAATGCTCAAGCGAAAACTTATGGGAAAAAAAACTGTACTCCCTAGACGTCTCTTCGCTGTAGAAAATCTGAGAAATGCTTAGACCAAGAAACAGGCTGGGGTATATATGCTAGTCCAGGATATAATCAACCAATCACTGCATAATACAGAACAAGGTGTCAAAACCAGAGCTTATCTTTTTGATTGGTACAACTGCCCGGTCTGGTAGACCATTGTTAGTGTCACCATGAATAGAACAATGAACGAGCCCCTCAAGCGAAGCCCGGGTAGAAAGAACAATATTGTTGTATGACGCACTTCTTAGAACAACAAGTTAAACGACCACGTTGTTGCATGACGCACGTCTTAGAACAACAAGTTAAACGACCATATTGTTGTATGTCGCATTTCTTAGAACAGCACGACCACGTTGTTGTATGACGCACTTCTTAGAACAACAAGTTAAACGACCACGTTGTTGTATGACGCACGTCTTAGAACAACAAGTTAAAGGACAATGTTGTTGCATGACGCACGTGGTAAAACAAGTTACCAGATTGTTTAGAGCTGTGATAACCTTATCTAAGAAAGTGTTAAGTTATGACAAGTTAGTTTTTGAATTTAAAATTCTAGAGAATGGAAGCGTTCGCACCTAAAGAAAGAAAGAAAGAAAGAAAGAAAGAAAGAAAGAAAGTGTTTTAGATAGAACAGTGGTTCCCAATTGGTAGTCCACAGACCCCCGAGGGTCCGTGACAAAAAGTCAGGGTCCTTTTACTTTATTTTCTCTATGAAATGTTTAAGAAACCAACCTTCGGTGAATCCTGATAGTGAGAGGGAGAGTGTGAGGAGAGAGAATGATAGAAAGAGAGAGGGAAAGAGGAATGGGAGTGAGAGAGAGGGAGAGAGAGGAGACTGAATGATAGAGGGAGAAAAAGAGGGAGTGGGAGGGAGAGAGAATAATAGAGGGAGGGAATGAGAGTGAGAGAGAGGAGGGAGGGAAATGATAGAAAGGGAGATGGAGAGAGGGTAGAGAGAGAGAGGAAGAGAGAGAATGAATAATCTTTGAATGAATGAATTATCTTTATTTTTAAAGGGTAAAGAAATGGGCACGCAGACCCATGAGAGAGAGGATCTAGCTAGTGCATCGCTACAGGATCTGGGTGCAGAGTGCCCTCTTAGATTTTGCGGTTCGCGTGCAAAATTTGTAACCAATGTTCAAATATATGCTCAAAGAAAAGCGCGCGCGCACCTTTGGCCAGTGTCCGACGCTCTTTGGGCAGTTCCACCGCCAAACCGAAATCTCCCAGGATAGCGTTGAAATCATCATCCAAGAAGATATTGTCCAGCTTAACGTCCAAGTGTGCCACATTAATCCTGTGTAGATATCGAAGAGCACAAGCCACTTGAGTGACAAGAATCTCCGACTGTTGAAGACCGACGTCCCCAATGTAACAGTCTAGAGTGCCTCTCCAATAGTAAGGCATACAGATGGCTAGATACTCAGGACTCTTGCCAGCGATGATACACTTCATCAAATTTCTATGATCAAAAGACTGCATGAACTTCACTTCACATTCGAAGTGCAGCTGGTTTGAGGCCTTGCTGTCTTCATCTAGGAGGCTGAATTTCTTCACAACACGTCTAGCGTTTGGCTTTTGCAAAGGAATAGCCAGCACAATCTCTCCACACATTCCCACATCAAGAACTTTCTCAAACTGAAGCTTGAATTTGCTGAGAAAATCTTCTCCCTCCAGATCATACACGACAGGACTTCGCACAAATGAAGCAGCCATGATGAACACTAGAAAACTTCTCAAAGAAATGCTCAAGCGAAAACTTATGGGAAAAAAAACTGTACTCCCTAGACGTCTCTTCGCTGTAGAAAATCTGAGAAATGCTTAGACCAAGAAACAGGCTGGGGTATATATGCTAGTCCAGGATATAATCAACCAATCACTGCATAATACAGAACAAGCTGTCAAAACCAGAGCTTATCTTTTTGATTGGTACAACTGCCCGGTCTGGTAGACCATTGTTAGTGTCACCATGAATAGAACAATGAACGAGCCCCTCAAGCGAAGCCCGGGTAGAAAGAACAATATTGTTGTATGACGCACTTCTTAGAACAACAAGTTAAACGACCACGTTGTTGCATGACGCACGTCTTAGAACAACAAGTTAAACGACCATATTGTTGTATGTCGCATTTCTTAGAACAGCACGACCACGTTGTTGTATGACGCACTTCTTAGAACAACAAGTTAAACGACCATATTGTTGTATGTCGCACGTCTTAGAACAACAAGTTAAAGGACAATGTTGTTGCATGACGCACGTGGTAAAACAAGTTACCACATTGTTTAGAGCTGTGATAACCTTATCTAAGAAAGTGTTAAGTTATGACAAGTTAGTTTTTGAATTTAAAATTCTAGAGAATGGAAGCGTTCGCACCTAAAGAAAGAAAGGAAGAAAGAAAGAAAGAAAGAAAGAAAGAAAGAAAGAAAGAAAGAAAGAAAGAAAGAAAGAAAGTGTTTTAGATAGAACAGTGGTTCCCAATTGGTAGTCCACAGACCCCCGAGGGTCCGTGACAAAAAGTCAGGGTCCTTTTACTTTATTTTCTCTATGAAATGTTTAAGAAACCAACCTTCGGTGAATCCTGATAGTGAGAGGGAGAGTGTGAGGAGAGAGAATGATAGAAAGAGAGAGGGAAAGAGGAATGGGAGTGAGAGAGAGGGAGAGAGAGGAGACTGAATGATAGAGGGAGAAAAAGAGGGAGTGGGAGGGAGAGAGAATAATAGAGGGAGGGAATGAGAGTGAGAGAGAGGAGGGAGGGAAATGATAGAAAGAGAGATGGAGAGAGAGAGAGAGAGAGAGAGAGGAAGAGAGAGAATGAATAATCTTTGAATGAATGAATTATCTTTATTTTTAAAGGGTAAAGAAATGGGCACGCAGACCCATGAGAGAGAGGATCTAGCTAGTGCATCGCTACAGGAGCTGGGTGCAGAGTGCCCTCTTAGATTTTGCGGTTCGCGTGCAAAATTTGTAACCAATGTTCAAATATATGCTCAAAGAAAAGCGCGCGCGCACACACACACACTGGCCCGCGCACGCACATTCACACATTTATGGCTGTCCTTAGGCATTCTTCATTTGTTATGTTGGCTGTCCATGATATTCTTAACATTCTTCGTAGGAACCATTTTTCGGTTGGTTCTATAGTACGTAGTAATGGCTCGATATAGCATCCCAAGTCCCATTTCTTAGCATCTATTGACAAAGATGGACTGTATGATGCAATGTAGGAGAGAAATACAAGATGGTTGTGTTGTTAGTGGTGTTTTATGTGTACGTTCGGTTAATTCTGATATCAACTTTAGTGGTGGCTAGACCTGTAGTGTTTATGAAATAGCTAGACCTAGAGTGTTTGTGAAATAACTAGCCCTGTAGTGTTTATGAAATAGCTAGACCTGTAGTGTTTGTGAAATAGCTAGACCTGCAGTGTTTGTGAATAACTAGACTTACAGTGTTTGTGAAATAGCTAGACCTACAGTGTTTGTGAAATAACTAGACTTACAGTGTTTGTGAAATAACTAGACTTACAGTGTTTGTGAAATAACTAGACTTACAGTGTTTGTGAAATAACTAGACTTACAGTGTTTGTGAAATAACTAGACTTACAGTGTGTGTGAAATAACTAGACCTGTAGTGTTTGTGAAATAGCTAGACTTACAGTGTTTGTGAAATAACTAGACTTACAGTGTTTATGAAATAACTAGACTTGCAGTGTTTGTGAAATAACTAGACTTACAGTGTTTATGAAATAGCTAGACTTACAGTGTTTGTGAAATAAATAGACTTACAGTGTTTGTGATCTGTTTTAATAGTTTCAGAATGTTTTTAAAAGATCTTTTCTTTAATCGTAGTTCATATATATATATATATATATATATATATATATATATATATATATATATATATATATATATCTTTGTGTTTGTGATGAAGATCATTTATGTTTGTGATGAAGATTATCTTTTACAGTCACCAATTTTTATCGTTTATCTCTTTCTTACAGCCTCTTCTTTATGTAGTTGAAAAAAATTTATTTTTATTTTTATAGAGACACTGGCATTTAAAAAAATCCTGTCATCCACTTTCTGTACAACACATACGAGTTTTCTATGTTCAGTAGCTTTCTATGTTCAGTAATATCTCATAGTTTTCTATGTTCAGTAATATCTCATATTTTTCTATGTTAAGTAATATATGTTTGCACTGAAGTCATTTTGTTATTCTGTTGTAAATAGTAGTTTTATAGTAGTTGTATAGTAGTTTCGAGATATCAGAATCTTCTATGTTTTGTAGCTGCATGTAAATATGCCAATGTCATTTTTAGATAGTTAAAAGCCCTTAATGTTTAAATAATGTTGTTGTACAGTTTACAATGAATAAGTCTTCAGTGCAATAATTTTTTAAAACAGTTTTCAGATCTGAGAAGAACTGATGAAGAGCGAGCTACTTGAAGAGCTATTGTGGGAAAAGACACAACGCCACGTGAACATAAGAGGGTCTGAATCATGCAACACAAACACTGTTTGTTATCACTCTATTATTTGAAAGTAAATCCAGCATTTCATAGTATTTACCACGAGAGAAGCTCTTCAGAAGAATGATGCTCGAAAAATGCACAAATAATGTACTTGTCTTGTCTCGTCTCCTTCCTCTTATACCTTTCGGTGATCTGTTACCTACAGATCTTAATGTGAATGTTTTCTAGTGGTAACCGTATAATATGGCCAAACCATTTGACTCGCTGTTTCTGGATATAGTATAATATTGATGTTACTTCAACCTTTGCCCTGATGGTGTCATTTCTTATTTGGTTTCTTCCTGTCATACAGTATTTAGTATTCCCCTTAAACATCTAATTTCTGTCGTGATGATTTTTCTTTTGTTCTTGGCTGTTAGTGTCCATGTCTGGCATTTATAGCATAGAGTTGGGAGGAAAATTGTGTTGTACAGAGCCCTTTTTGTTTCTGTTGTGATATATTTGTTTTTCAGTAAAGGAGTCATTTCTCCATTGATCTGATTTGCTTTGTTTCATCTGTTCTCAATCTCATCGCCAGTCGTCCCTGAGGATGATATTATGCTATTTCTGGCGCTCTTGCGGCATACCACTGTACCGCGACACATCTCTAGCGCTCTTTCGGCACACCACTGTACCGCGACACATCTCTAGCGCTCTAGCGGCACACCACTGTACCGCGACACATCTCTAGCGCTCTTGCGACACACCACTGTACCACGACACATCTCTAGCGCTCTTGCGACACACCACTGTACCGCAACACATCTATGGCGCTCTAGCGGCACACCACTGTACCGCGACACATCTCTAGCGCTCTAGCGGCACACCACTGTTCCACTAATAATGGAGTTCCTCCACGTTTTTATGTTTCCACGTCGTAAGTCCGGTACAGCGGACCAAATGGGGGAGGGGGCCCTTCCCACTTACTCTGCTGATTAGCCATTCTGTTTTTATCCACAATCCCCGACCCCACAAGGCTCTCACTTTGAACATGGAACATAGGAAACGCTGTGGGTCCCAGGGCGATGTATTTACTGGACCGCATGCGGACACTTCAAGAAATATTCTGATCCCCACTTTAAAAAAATAATTAATCTCAACACGTGGGGCCCCCATTCTTATGTACATGCACGAATCCTTACAGTATTGCAATGTGGACTGAAGTTGTTATTCTTTTTTTTTCTCCCAGATCAGCAATAAGTGATTCTTTTTCTTTCTCTCTTGTCTTATGTACATTTCTATCTTGTTTGATTAAACGATTAAATCATTCATTTTTTTGCTGATTTCAGTATTTCTCATCTCTTTCTGTTTTAACCTCAGATTTAGCTTTTAAGTGAGGCAGGATTGGCCCAGATGGACATGCACGAGACAGTCAGTGTCAGACTTCTGGCACGGAATCGTCACCTTCATTTCGTCAGGCCTATCTTTGGTGCTACGGAGTTAGTGCACTGTTTTGAGATCCTCTTTTTTACAGGAGAATTGTGAGCGCCTGTAGACTTGTTTGATGCTGAGCCAAAATAAGGAGTAATATATTCATATTTATAATAATAGTTTTTAATATTTTAAAACTTTAATTAAGTGTAAATGGATGCACCAGCAGCAGGCCATCTTGCTCACAACGGAGAGGCTTCCAGGAATGCTTTTAGGGAGGCAAAATTCCGCAAGGGATATGCAAATGAATGAATTAAGTGTCTGACTTTGAAAACTTCAAGATATAACAGTCTATTGGCAGGTTCATTTTTATGTCGATGTACTTACTGCATGAAAGATCACAGCTCAAATGTGTCTTAATATTCCATGACTTTAGCTTCTAACAAACCAGACTCTAGAGGCCAGGCTGTGTCTTGAATCATTCATTGTCAAGTCTGCGTTGTTTCAGATCTTCATCTCAAATTTCTGATTTGCTGACATCAAAGTTCCTGATTGGTTAAATCTTTTGTGAGATTCAAAGCTTTCAGATCCAGTGGTATATTAGTTGGGTTTTTTTTTCTTCTGTTTATCTATGATTTTGTCTCAGTCTTCTTAGAAAAGTTTTTTTTTTAAGTTTCAGATCAAAATCGACATCTGAAAAAAGAAAGAAAGAGAGAGATGAAAAGAAAAGAAAGAAAGACAGACAGACAGATAGACAGACAGACAGACAGACAGACAGACAGACAGACAGATAGATAGATAGATAGATAGATAGATAGATAGATAGATAGATAGATAGATAGATAGTGGATGGTTCTGCAATCAATTGAATTGCTTCTCTGTAGACACTTTATTAAAGCACCTGGACACATGTAACAAGTTGAAGATGGTACACTTGTAGCACTGGAAAATATAACATCCCATCTACCTTTGCAGGACTGCCATGTAGGCGGAGAGGATACTGGCCATCACCAGTACCTGCCCAGACCAATCTGCATGGCAGTGTCGACAATATGAGGCCGACTGCTGCATCGAGCTGGGATATTCAAACTGACATATGAGAACGTTCGAAGAAGAAGAAGAAGAAGAAGAAGAAGAAGAAAAGAAGAAGAAGAAGAAATCATCCCCAGAATAGAGATGCAGGCATTCATTTCATTCATTTGCGTGTCCCTTGCGGAACTTTGCCTCCCTAACAGCACTCCTGTAGGCCTGTTGGTTGTAAGCAAGATGGCCTGCTACTGATGCATCCATTTGCAGATCATCAACGATGTCTTGCAGCTATCTTCACTTTGGTCTTCCTCTCTTTCTTTTTCCCACTATGTACCCTTCCAAGACGGTTTTCTCTAGATTATCATGACGTTTAATGTGTCCAAAAAATTTAAGTTTTCTCTGTTTAATCTTCTTTACTAGCCAGCCTTCTTCAATATTAAGTTCTTGTAGTATGGATATATTTGTTCTTTTTTGTGTCCATGATATTTGAAGAACTCTTCTGTCGCATTTACATTCAAAGGCATTTATGTGTTTCTCAGCTGTTTTGTTAAGTGTCCAGGTCTCACAGGCATACGTTGCTATGAGAAAGATGCATCCATCCCCAGATTATAAATGTACTTAGAGAATCATGCTTCATACAATGTTAGCCTCTTAGCTGCATTAGAGAATCCTGCTTCAATCAATGTTAGCCTCTTAGTTGTATTCTCTTTAACAATACCGGCATTGTAGTTTCTTTTTTCCTTGAAACCATTCGGACATAAAAGTTATATAGTTTTTCTTATTATATCAGGCTTCTCGCAGGCGCTACAGAGTCCTTTCACCGTGCTGAGACAACCCTTCAGAGGATGAGATCAGAGCACTCGTGGACGTGTTATAAACAACCCTTCAGCATTAGTTTGAAAATGACGACGACGAGAAAAACAAGTAGATGATGTAAGGATGAAAAATCAGACACGTGACAGAAAATTTTCTTTCAAACTGGAAAGTAGTAGAGTGACAGACAGATGAAATCAGAAAATAAGTATTAGAAGAAGCGAAGAAGTTACGATAACATAATCTTAAACATACAGGCACATATGTTATAAATCAAACACGAAAGACAAATTACAAATTCTATTCCAGTTTATTATTATTATTATTAATAAACTTTACATATTATTATTAAACTGTACATACTTATAAAATAAACACAATACTTACAAGACACAATGAGCGAAGCGATAAGATGCACAATGAAAACAGCTTTTTCATGTTAACAAATTTACAGCCAATATATACTTTACTGTTAACAAAGAGTTGCCAACACTGAGGGTATGGATTGAATGGACAGTTTTCGACACAGTGATTTAAATGCTTTCAGAAAAACGTGGATATTTGGAAGACCTGGATGCTACCATAGAAACAGGTAACACAGTCATTGAAAGTGAGCAATGATTAGGCTAAAAATCACAGAATAATAAATAACCAATCAAAGCTAACATACAGATAATGAAAAGTAATTAAAAAAAAGAAAATAAAAGTAACAAATGCATAATCAAAAGTAGCACACAAACAACCAAAAGTAGGACACAAACAATCAAAAGCAGGGCACAAACAATAAAAAAAATAATACAGAAACAAAGCATAAAAACACGATCAATAAATAATTCATTAAAAAAATAATGAAAAGCTTATCCCGTATCATCGTAGACAGAATATTAACTATGGAGTAAAACAAACAAAATCACTGGTGGGAGAAACCACATGAAAGTGAATTTAAAAAAAAAAAAGAAAAAGAAATCTTCACCCCCAGCATTCACAATTACAGAGTGAATCTAGCTTAATGGGACAGAAAATTCACCCCCTGATAGACGAAACATATTTCTGGTATGAAGTGAATTTCACTTCGGAAGAGAAAATAATCAAACCACTTCAAACATATTTCTCTATAATGTTACGACTCTGTAACAAAATACAAAAACTTGAATAGTTCTCTCTCACTCTCTTTCTCTCTCTCTCTCTCTCTCTCTCTCCTCTCTCTCTCTCTCTCTCTCTCTCTCTCTCTTGTGTTGTCATCTAGCGACAACAGGAAAACCGGAGGGAAAAGCGGACAGAGCAAGACAAGATACTTGACCGGGTAAAAGAGTAGCACAGAGCACGGTCCAAAACACATCTTTATAGAAAGACCAAAGGACAGGTGGTTGTGGAATTCGATGACCACCAACGTCTGATTGGCATCGGCCAGAGAGAGAGAGATAGAGAAAAGAGAGAGATAGAAAGAGAGAGATAAAAAGGGAGAGAAAGAGAGAGAGAGCAAAAGAGAAAGAGAGAGAGAGAAAAAGGGAGAGAAAGAGAGAGAAAAAGGGAGAGAAAGAGAGAGAAAAAAGGGAGAGAAAGAGAGAGAAAAAGAGAAAGAGAGAGAAAGAGAGAGAGAGAAAAAGAGAAAGAGAGAGAAAGAAAAAGAGAGAGAGAGAAAGAGAGAGAGAGAGAGTAGAAAAGCAGAACTAGACAGACATTGCAGTCAAGATAAGAAGAACATGCAAACAAAAAAAAAACACTACCACAGAAAGTTTATATTCAAAGTAATAAAATAAACTAGCAAAATAAATAAACTATATCTACCATCACAGACTTTGAAAACTCATGACAGGAATGTATTAAAATTCAGACATAAAGTGATTTATGAAAACAAAGAAATGAAACAAATAAACTTGCAATTTCATAAAAAAAATAAAATATTTTGTGACAAACCTACATCTCTCTCTCTCTCTCTCTCTCTCTCTCTGAACCGTAAGTGCTCAAGGCAAGGGTTTTCCACAAACACCTGTCCTTTGCCTTTTTTTCAGCTCTTGCCCAGGTGAGCCCCTCTATTGCTCAACATCCTCTCTGTTGTTGTTCCTCTCCATGTCTCCTTTGATCTACCCTTACTTCTGTTCCCCTGTGGTGTCCATCTTAGCGCTAGACAAACCTACTTATATACAGGTAAATGACAATCATTTCATCACCAGAATCAAACAACTGTCCAATTATATGAGTTCAAAAATCTAACAAACAACTATACAATTATAGCAGCTCCAAAATCTAACAAACAACTGTACAATTATAGAAGTTTCAAAATCTAACAAACAACTGTACAATTATATGAGTTCCAAAATCTAACAAACAACTGTACAATTATAGGAGCTCCAAAATCTAACAAACAACTGCACAATTATAGGAGCTCCAAAATCTAACAAACAACTGTACAATTATAGAAGTTCCAAAATCTAACAAACAACTGTACAATTAAAACATAGAAACTCTTCCTAATACTTGTCTATAAGATATCGTAGCCCGGCATCTCGTCTCATTTTGTTGAGAAACTCGTTGACTGACATCCTCTTTGATGGGTCTCTCTCCAACAGCTTCAGCAGACATCTCCTGTAAGAGAAACAAGAAAACGAAATTACCACGCAGAAAACAGACAAAACTGTTTCATATCAGAGAATTACTTCAAGCAATTTCTGAAACATTAAGAATATAAATATAATTCTATTTCTAATGGGGGAAAAAAAGAGAATAAATTGTAAAGAGCTTCACATACATGGACAATGAATGAGGCAGATAGACAACGAAAGAAGGAGAGAGAAAGAGAGAGAATGAGAGGGAGAGAGAGACAAGAAGAGAATGAGAGGGAGAGGATGATAGGGAGAGAGAAAAAGAGAGAATGAGAGGGAATGAAAAAGAGAGAAAGGGAGAGAGAGAGAAAGGAAGAGAATGTGAGGGAGAGAATGAGATGGAGAGAGAGAAAAAGAGAGAATGAGATGGAGAGAGAGAAAAGAGAGAATGAGATGGAGAGAGAGAAAAAGAGAGAATGAGATGGAGAGAGAGAAAAAGAGAGAATGAGATGGAGAAAGAGAAATGTAAAGAATGAGATGGAAAACGTTAGAGAGAGAATGAGAGGGAGAGAAGAGAAAGAAAAGGAGTGAGAAGAGAGGAAGAGAAGAAGAGAGACAGAAAGAGAAATGGGCGAAAGAAAGAGAGGGAGAGAGAACACAAAGGGAGAGAGAAAAACATAATATAAATTGCAGTCATTGAAACCGAGAGTGGAAAATTTGAAAGAAAACAGGAAAAGAAGTTAAAGTATAACTATTCAGCCACAGCATGACTACTGACCGAGAATCCCTGAGTCCCTGAGTAAAGCTCATTACCAGCGGGTAAGCAGTACTTCTTTAGCAGTCTCCGCCACCATGGTAACTATGGCGATCCCTTCTCCATTAGCCAAGTTAGGCCTTTTACTGGGGGTATCAATGGAGAGGTAGAACAGGGTCTTGGTCATCTATGGTTGGAAAACCCTGAAGCTAGCATGTCAGCTATGGTGGAAAACCCTGAATCTAACGCGCCAGCTATGGTGGAAAACCCTGAATCTAACGCGCCAGCTATGGTGGAAAACCCTGCCGCTAGTATGTCAGCTATGGTGGAAAACTGTGAATCTAACTTGCCAGCTATGGTGGAAAACCCTGAATCTAACGTGCCAGCTATGGTGGAAAACCCTGAATCTAACGCGCCAGCTTTGATGGAAAACCCTGGCTCTAGCATGCCAGCTATGGTGGAAAACCCTGATGCTAGCATGTCAGCTATGGTGGAAATCCCTGATGCTAGTATGTCAGCTATGGTGGAAATCCCTGATGCTAGCATGTCAGCTATGGTGGAAATCCCTGATGCTAGCATGTCAGCTATGGTGGAAAACCCTGATGCTAGCATGTCAGCTATGGTGGAAAACCCTGATTCTAGCATGCCAGCTATGGTTGGAAAACCCTGACTCTAGCCATCTGTGGGTAGCTGACTGCCAGGTCGGAGATCGTCTTCGCTCCTGTAACGGAGACTATGGCGATCCTTTCAGAGGAGAAAGAAAGAGAAAAAGAGAGAAGGAGAGATATAGAGTGAAAGACAAAGAGAGAAATAGAGATATAGAGAGATGGAGATATAGAGAAAGAAAGAGAGAAAGATATATATATATATATATATAGAGAGAGAGAGATAATGTCACATAAATTCTCCCACACCAATATATTGTTATCGTATCTCTCTAGCATATTTAGTCAAATTACAACTAAACCCTGATTATTATGAAAAGCTGAAGATACCGATAAATATAAAGATGATACACAACCTGGTATGTTCAGGGAGGTCAGACTTCTTTCTTGCCTGGAAGTAGTAGTGGGCGTCTTCAGCCGGCTCCTTCTCTAGTACAAGGGCCCAGAACACAACACCAAGACAGTAGCTGTCCATCTGGAAGTGAGAAACACACTAAGTTACAATTCAGCTCCATCTAGTAACGGTCACTGTCGTCACATTCAAGAAAGAAATAACATTATTTTAAATAGTAAACTATTTCTGCTGTGTGGGTGGATCACAGGCAGCAGACAGAGAAAAAAAGACACGTACAGGGTGGGACATGAAATGTACACACTCAAAATGTTTAATAAAGTTTTTAATTTTCGAAATTTTGTTAGGAGTACCCAAACCTCATGCAAGGTTCGGTAGATGGCAGGATGTCCTCATTAAGTCCACCTTAAGGAGCAGAACCTGGTCGGGACGGACTCTCATATCTGTTGCCGTTCTACGACAGTTCCCCCCCTCCTCCCCAAAAAAACCACAATGGCCGCTCGTAGTGGCATTCATTTCCGCTTTCTTGAGGCAGACTTTCTCATTGAGATAAACCAACAACAACAACACCAGCAGCAGCAAACATAATAGCAACAATAGCAAACACAAACAGCAACAACAACAGCAAACACAACAACAGCAGCAATAACAGCAACAATAGCAAACACAGCAACAACAACAACAACAACAGCAAACAGCAAACACAACAACAGCAGCAATAACAGTAACAATAGCAAACACTGACAGGAACAACAACAGCAGCAGGAACTACAACAACAAGCATAATAACAACAACAACAGCAGCAAGAACAATATCAAACACTACAACAACATCAAACACAACAACAACAGCAAAGAAAACAGCAACAATCACAGCAAATACAACAACAGGAATAACAACAACAGCAGCAGCAAACACAGCAACAACAACAGCAGCAGCAAACAGCAACAACAACAACAGCAAACAAAACAACAACAAAATGGCTGGGATTAATATCGGGGTTGTGTGGCGGCTACATTGCCCCCCTCCCCTGAAAACTTTCTGCATGTGGGTGGTACATCACGTGGAGCTCACAGTGTTCATGCAGGAAATCCAGAACAATATTTGCTGAATGAGAACCAGCGTCGTCTTGTGCCTCCACCTGGTAATCTTGTTGCCAAGAGTTGTGGAAAATTCT